>CM023482.1:160147668-160714607 GCA_013339685.2 Hyalomma asiaticum | reverse complement strand
TTTTGAACACGGGCAACTTAAAAAATCGCTGGTCTGACTGAGTACTGTACACAGGTGTTGGGCACACAACGACCGTCGTCCTTCTCTTGTGTCCGTGTTTGCATGCCGTTACTTTTTTGCATTATGAACTCTTAAGAACTAGCTCAGCTTTGTGTCGTTCTAAACAGGTGTTCTGTCGATCCGTCCCCATCAAAACATGCAGATCCATTCAGAAATTCGTCACTTACACATTGAAAATTGTTCCGATGAACCGTTCGACGCTTGCCGACAAGACCGCAGCAACCACACCTCGGTGCGAAGCCGGCTCCTCTGGGGATGGAACCACCTGGCGCTGCTTTCTAGTAGTACCTAGACCATAGGGAGACGATCAAGACGAAAACGTGACAAAAGCCCCTAGATCGCACCCTCGCAGCTCACGCATGCGCACAAGACATCGAGTATCCCGAAAACGACCGTCTCGTGCCTCGCGCGATTCACCGCCACCGGTCTGCGCATTCCAGAGGAGTGACGTCATAGCCGTGGTAGACGCGCACTGGCGCCGGCGCGCGCTCGCTGTGCAGTCGCCGCCTGACACTGCGCCGGAGCCGCTGCGCTTCTGACTGGCGTTTGCCAGTGTGGTATAGCCAGAAGGAGAGCGCAAATGCTGCTCAACAGCGCAGAAGAGCGGAGAAGCTTGACTCATCGGATCCCGAAGTAGTTGCCTGGCAATTAGCGGTTGAGCGTAGGAGGAATTAACAGAAGAAGGCTAAACGTGCTGCGGAGACACTGGAGCAAAGGGACGAACGTCAAGCAACCAGGACAGCTAAGAATAATCAGCTGAACCTTTGCTAACGCTACGTATATCCTGGCATAGCCGAGCTAAGCCACTGCAACGTTTTTTTCATGAGCGAGAGCGACGGCGGCGGTGGATTGTGGCTGTACGCTGTACGACGCAGAAGATAGCAATCGCGCTTTGTTTACGGCAGTGTTGGAACGATTACCGTGTTTTTTTATTTCTCCATATATGTCGCTGCGTCTTCAGCGAACGCTACTATACGTTTACACTTGGTCGCCTCGCTTGCATTGTAGACGCTACAATGCACACGAGGTTGTTATTACTGATAAGACGCGATGCCTTGGCTCTCTTGAAAAACGAATGGCGCGAAGCGCAATGCCAGATGATGTGGGGCGCAGGTGACGGCTGCTTTACAAAGGCGCCGTGGAATCACACGTGTGCTGCACGAAGTCGGCTACATTCTACCTATTGATGGCACTGGAATATGCGACCATCGGTGCAGAATGTTCGCTGTGCGCTCGCTTTAACTATATGCATAATGGCTGTAAAACATGGCACCTGTGCGCATTGAAGGCTTTGACGATCACGTCGAACCTAACGCCATTTTGCAACACTTGATAATAGCTTGCAAAAAAACCTAGCGAATACGTAGCCAAGCTAGGTGACCACCAGCTCGCAGTGACTTAGTCTCGCGCCACTAGCGCAAGCTGCCGAGATACTTTTTCACAAGTTTATTGTGCTAGTTTGAAAGTTTTACTGACCCTTCGCGTGGCCCCACCTGTGAAATCCATGCGCCGGTACGACAGCGCTCCCTCAAAATCTACTATATAAACACATCGCACGTAAACGAAGCTACTGTGTCGAGAAAAAAACGTTGCTTCACGCGTCAACGCATGCAGGCATTAAGCTTGTTGACGCTTGTCTGTGGCAAACACTTGGCGCGTATGGTGACACTGTCGTCCCACGCAGCTGTGACATCGGGCACATGTCCACTATTATAAAGTGCGGCTCATTTGCGCACATTATCGCCGCAAAAGTAATTAGGGAGTTTTCGAATAGGGGCCCCAAACAAAGTGCTTAGCGTGCGCTAACTTGGGACCACGTAGGAAGTAGGAGTTTTGCACGTAGAGGCAAAGCTGGGCCGCGGAGGGGGGGTCCCTCGTGCGCGCCGCCCTGTTGCAATTGTGTCAATGTGGCCAGCCTAAGTATTACTGAAAGTGCTAAAAACAAGTGTAGGTCGTCTTATGCTGATTCCTTAAAAAACAAATAATCTTGCGAAGATTAAGTGTGAATATTAAGCATACTGAATACATTTCCTAAAAATGTAATTATTACATTTCACGATGCACGCATTCGCTCAATAAAGCGTGGTTTCGGATCTCTTTATTCTGTTTTCGGATTCTCGCTCTGCTTGGGTGTCCGATATGACATATGTGATCGCGCGGTGACATCGGTTGACGCGATAGCGCATTCGTGCGGTTACATTGTTACTGTTACGACCGGCCCCTCTCTTTGTGACCGCAGCGGAGTAGCGACGGACAGGTTGATGCGGTGTTGTTCGAGGGCACCGGCTTGGCAGCCAGGCTGTTCGATCATGCCTCAGCCCGCCACAGCCGCAATGTACAGGCAAAGAAACTCAAACTAGTAGGTCGTGCCTCGAAAGATCTTTCTGCACCAGAGAGAATAAACCATGCTTAACACGTACGTACGGTTATACAGGTGTTCTCTGTACGCACGTTGAACATCGCGCACGGACCGCTCGGACACAAGCATGTACTGACACAACGCCGGGTGCACCGCGTCCGCTGACAACGACGCGTGTCGTCTCTCGATTTCTTGCTGACACTGAGCCAACTGAGCTTCCCAGCTCCGCCGACGGCCACAGTTCCACATTCTAAGGTTCCATCGCCGCGGATAACGAAACGTGTTCTTTGGAGGCCTTGATTTACCAGCGCTGATCGTAAACAAGATAGGTGCTGCCATCTATCGACGCTGATTATTTTCCGCATAGCTTTCGAGATTGGCGCGCTTAAGCGCCATTTCGGAGGCTATGTGTTTACATACTCTGTTGCCAGATTAATACCGGCCACTGTCCCTAATGATAGCGTGAGCGTTGCAAGATGGCGCCGACCACGGGGGACCCCCCCTCCCATACACGGGTCCTATGGGGAGCTTTGCCTCTAGAGTCAGTATATTAACTCTATGCATACACGGGCCCTATGGGGAGATTTGCCTCTAGTGTCAGTATATTAACTCTATGTAGGAAGTAGGAGTCTTGCGCTTGCAGCGCCAAAGTGGCCAAAAAGGCAGGCTACGACAAGTTAAAAATTGAATTTTAATAAACGCATTTAATAAACGCATAAGCGTACCCTTTAAAACTGCTATTTAAAGCGTGCAGTGGCAATGAATTTACTTGTGATCCCCATCGTTTTGCGAGTCTTAAGAATTTGGTATCATTGGCCAAGGTAATCCACCTTCGAGCCACCGGTCGCGTTAAGCCTACGAGCTCTCAATTCGACAACCGATCTTAAAAACGCGGGTTATTTCACGGCCAGTTTTTGTTGCATGCGTGAGATGGAAGAAAGCGATGACCTACGCCACCATTTATTGATTGATAAAGTCGACACTTAACCAGAAATCAGCTCAGTTTTGTCCAAGGCGAGAGCACGACCTACTGTACTCCTGACCTGCCCGGCGAGCAGAATCGACACCCCCGGGAGTGTCGGCAGAATGCCAGCGCGCATGTGCTAGCTCCTCTTTCTACCGCTAGGGGCCTTTTGGCGGCGGTTTTTGGCGCCACCAGTTACCCCACCCACACCACTTCTAGGCGGTCGTCTGCTCGCGTTGAGCCGAGACGCCTGTGCGGGCAGGCACTCTGCGGAGCGAAGAAAACATTTGCAAAACTGCTTCGATTGAGGTAATTCAGCTATGACAGTACAGTGTAGTTCCCAGAAACGCGCCCGCGTGAGCCATGTACCACGGTTCTGTAGAAAAGGTGAGAAATGTCTAATATTGGCATGCGCAAACATGTTCCTATACACTTAAACAAATACGTACGTTTTGTATGACTAATGAGCTGAATTCGCGACTATGCTTTTGCTCGGTAAGGTTTTACAAGTTATTGACTCACAAATTAAACCAACTGTCGCTTGAGCGACCGAAATAACAGGAAAAGAAAAGCTAGTACCGATTATCTCAGTGGCGCAACAGTGCTGTTGGTTCCTTGGCAAATAGACCCTGAAACGTTGGCCGAAGTACCATATGAACATTCCTGCTATTAGATACAGTGCAACAGTTCGCATATACGCTCAAATTTCCGAGAACTGCGCACAAGCAAAGTACTCGCACAGTGCTTCTTGTTCTGCACCCATGCACCCGTCGACGCTCAGGTGGGGTAACTCGAGCGCCATCTTAGCGGCGAAGTCTGGAACGAGAGGCGGCGCAGGCGTCTCCGTAGAACGCCGCGAGCTGGTCAGGTCAGGAGTACAGTAGGTCGTGGGCGAGAGCCGCCGCTTCGATGGGCGCCGCCATGTTTGTTTACGCTAAAAAGTTTGGGGCAAGCTTTGGGGCTGACGCCATATTCCAGAAATAGCGTGCCCAACCCAAAACCCAAAGGCAGTTTGGGTCTCGCGCATGCGCAGTGGTGTCGACGCTATTTCTTTGGGGCCCCTATTCGAAAACTCCCTATTATCTGGGACGCGCACAAGCGGCAAATCGCACGCGCGCACTTCCGTCATGCTTGCAGTGAAATGAGGCGTCTGCTACGCGACCCACCAGCGGTTCCAACGGCCGCCGCTACGCGGCTTTCAGTGGCGCCCCTATAGGCGCTGCGCATCGCGTATACGCCTATGAACTAGTATGTTACGGTACTCACCTGTTTCAAAGGCGAGTGCTGTCTGGCTATCCAAGCGATGTGCAGGTATCTCTTTGTGTAGCTGTCACTACCAAAGGTTTGTTTGCTTCTTTTCATTGTATGGTGTTACAATGAGCTATAAGCGTGGAAGTGCTTTAATGGTTACCAGTAGCGTACCCTTACACAACGCACACTGCTTTTGTATTCGAGAATCGATGCAGTCGATAGGCCTACCTACAGCTCACTTTGCTGGCCCGGCGGCAGCCATGTTACATTGACTGGAGGAGGAACTCTATGGAATGAATGTTACCCCGTTGAAGGACGAACGTAGCGGGAATCGCCATTTCTGTCTTAACGGAGCATGTGTAACAGTGCACCACCAGCATAGAGGGGGACATCATCACGGAACGTGCACCGTTTAATCCGTACGGAGCTTGATGAGGGCACATGCCCCATACCCTGACCGACTGCGATGCGTGAGGGTATATGCTGAGGCTGTCCGAGTTCATCGGGAACATTACTAGCAGGACTCCCCAGATGGGTATATTTTCATTTACAGTGTAACGACCTTGAATTAAAGGGGTTTTACTACAAATAATTAAGAGGCTGCACTGCATTAATGTATAATTTTACAATTGTGTTCTATTCACATGCAGCGTGTGATCCCATTTTCACCAGCACCAATGGTGTAAAAGCATGAACTCACTGAAATGAATGCACTTTCACAGTCACCTTGAGTCAGCTGCACTGAGCCAAAGCTCATACAGCCAGGACTACACACGAATTGTTTGGCTGCCTTATTATTCGCTGTTCCCGCCAAAAGGACCGAAAGTTGGGCGCGTTGGTAAGGGTCCATAGAGAAAAGATCAGGCGTTTAAAACATGGACACAAGGGGAACAAGTGGACAACACAAACGCCGACTATCAACTGAAGCAGAGCACAGAGGCGAAAAAGAAAGAAGACACAACTTATCTGCGCATGCTCAGTAAAGGTAGCGCCACCTGTCAAAGGGTTACACGTGCCGGTCTACGCGAGAGACAAATGTTAAAGCATTCTATTTCCTCTCTGTTTAAGCTAATCGACGGCTGACTCACGCACGCGCTTCCACTAATACTGAAATGCCAGGCCTCGACCATTAAAGGGGCACTGACACCAAAATTTCACTGCTAAGATAGCCTGCGAGATCGATTTTCGTGGACATACAGATGTCATCTACCAAATCGCAATGGCGAACACAGCTCCGAAGGTAATTTAAATGAATATTGAAGTTCGCATGCGCAATCGAGCGCTAGACGCTGTACATTGCGACATCGGCAGCAGCAAAGGTGACCTGAAGGGGACCCCCAACTTCCGCAACGTCACCACGGCAGCCGAGCTCAGCTAGCAATGATGATGTCATAGCCGCCATTGCTTATTCGCTGCGGCTGCGTTAGTAGACTGCCGGCGACGCCAGACCTCAAGAAAATAGTTGCCACCCAACAACGATGACAACAACGCGCAGGACGTGCGACAGGCGAAAGAAAACGAGCATGCGGCAGTTGTCGTGCGGAAGTGCGTCACAGTTATATGTGCTCACGTGTCCGAACTCGTCTACGCCATTGCGAGCGCTAGATGGCGCCAGTTACACCGGGTGCCTTGTCGTTTTTTGAGTGCTCCCAAACCAAAACTGAAACTAGTCGGTAATAAACAGGCCGTAAATAATTATCTGACGCGCGCTGGAGCAAATGATGTGCCGTGTTATGGCTAACAGGCCCCCAGCTACGTATTGCAGCGAAAAAACAGCAGACGAAAATTTTGGTGTCAGTGCCCCTTTAAGCGCGTTTCTTTTTCATTCTTTTGTCTGTACACGATCTCGCTTTCGTCTAACATGGGTGTGCAGTTACAGACCTGGCAGTGCAACGATAGATTTGACTGCATTCCACCTGATAGCGACCTTCTATGTTCAATTAATCTTTTATTAATATAACGTGCAGTTTGCCCTACATGGCCTAAGGCCTATCTACAGATAGGTGTGGAGTTTCGACAGGTGCATTTCTAGAAATTCTTTCCATGTACTTAAAGTCAACGTTGGTTGGATATAGAGAAGGAGTGTTTGTGCAGAAATCGCGGATTTGTATAGGTTCAAAGGTCGCCCCTATTCTAAGCGATCTTTACTTGAGCAAGTTTCACAGCTGCTTAAAAGAGGCCTTAGGTGACCACATCATCAGAATATTTCACTATGCTGACGATTACTTGATTCTTTGTAGTAAGGATAATTTTGAATCCGTCGTCACCCCTGTAAGCGATCAATTTAAAGTTAATAGAGATGGTCTGAGATTTACGAAAGAACTGCCCGAGAGAAACGTAATGCAGTTTCTAGATATCTCTTTGTCATTTGAGCAGAATCACATGTGTTGACAGTATTCCCCTAGAGTATATAAGCCGTTGTTAAACTTTCACTCCAAGCATTTAAAAGTAGTAAAAAATGGAACAGCCTTGTGTCTGAAGTCGGCCCTATCGAAGTTGTGCGTGCACCGTTTGAACGATAGCTTTAATGCACAGGTCAAGCGCCTTTTAGAAGCAGGTTACCCCAGACTAGCTATAGCCACAGTAGCTGAACGTCTAAATAAGTCGATTTCGGCCGGAACGATTGCCGTAGCCGTGAGTAACATTAACAAAAAAAAAAGTCGTGAGGTATTCCGTGTATCCACACAGTTTTGCACAGGCTTAAGAAATTAAGTGGGAAGTAGATATGGGGTTACCGTTGTGTTTACAGCTCCCAATAAGTTAGGTAGGATTTGTGCTGCCGCGCATAGAAAAAAATGAGCTGATGGAAGGAAAAAAGCAAGCAGATATCTGTCAGGTAAAGCACACAGCCAAAAATAATTTTACCGACTGTTGCACGGGTGTGGTTTATGAGATTCCTTTTAGCTGCGGATGTTTCCATGTTAGACAAACAGCGCGTTGTATTAATCAAAGATTAATTGAACATAGCAGGTCGCTATAAGGAGGAACGCCGTCTAATCTATCTTTGCATTGTCAGGTCTGTAACTGCACGCCCATGTTAGACGAAAGCGAGATCCCTTACAGACAAAAGAATGAAGAAACGCGTTTAATGGTCGAGGCCTGGCATTTCAGTACTAGTGGAAGCGCATGCGTGAGTCAGCCGTCGATTAGCTTAAACAGATAAGAGATAGAATGCCTTAACAGTTGTCTATCGCATAGACCGGCACGTGTAACCGTTTGAAAGGTGGCGCTACCTTTCCTGAGCATGCGCAGATAAGTTCTGTGTCCTCTTTCTTTTTTGCCTCTGTGCTCTGCTTCAGTTGATATGTGGCTTAGTAGAACTTGTCGTTGGGCGAGTTGGTTCATGGTTCAAAAGGAAAAAAAAAAAAAAAAAAGCGGAGCGCTAAAAAACGAAACACAAAGGAGGAGGCTACACATATAAGCGCCAGTCCTGTGTGTAGCCTCCTTCTTTGTGCGTTGTTTTTTTTGCCCTCCGTTTATTTTTTTTCCTTTTGATTCAGTTGATAGTCTGCGTTCGTGTTGTCCACTTCTTCCCCTTTTGTTTGTGTTTTACACGCCTGTTCTTTTCTCTATGCTCCCACCAAGTCTGGCTACGGCAAGAATGGCTTCTCCTCTCGAAGAAATAAAAAAAAGGAAATGCTTATTCACGAAATTTTAGGTCTACAGAATCAGTGGCACCACCACAGTTGGCACAATGTGTTCAACATTTGTACTCCGTGTGCCAGAAAAGGCACTGGTCGCCCACTTCTGTCAGACGGTCTCCAGGTGGCCCGAGCAGTGACGACAACACGCAATGATGCTGCCATGTGCTGCCGTCTCGCTGCTGGAGGCGATGCTGGACTTGAGGGCAGAATGTGCACTTGAGGTAAACGAGCGCTTAAGGGTCTGCAGAAGCAAAAAAAAAAACAAAAAAAAAAAAACAAAAAGACAAAGTCAGCTTCTGCGCTGCTGACACATTCACCGAAAGCTCAGAGCAAATTCTAGAACCTCAATGAGTCCATACGCGTCTAATTACCAGGGATGGCAATCACAAATGAGACCACACGTTTATCAGGTGTTCTCGCAAACACGTTTATCACATGTTCGCAAATGTGTTCGCTAAACGTCTTTTTAACACGTTCAATAAACATGTCCTCAAACATGTTTATCACGTGTTTTCAAAAACAAACCAGGGAAACCTGCCTTTCGAGGCGAATGTAATGGGGTTCTTTGAGAATTAGATGAGAACGCACGTTGCGTCTTACGATCGCAACGCGTTCAGGAATACGGCGAGGCTGTTTCCTGTGAAGACTTTATGAAAAACACGAACGAACACGAACACAGAACAACAAAAGACGCTATAGGAGAAAACACTCTAACATGGAAAAAGAAAGCATGCGAACGCGCAGGAGTCCACGCAGCATAGGCAACAGTCTCACCAAAGCTGATGCGCTCAGGAGGGGTGAGTCACAGAAGAGTCGGCGCGAGCTGGAGGTTGTCGCTGTGCCTGGTCGACGAAAGGTGGCCGGCACTGGTGCGGGTCAGGGACGCGGACGAGGAGGAGTTCGGGCACCGGCGTCGCGACAAGCGTTGCGTCGCCGCTCGGGGCTCCGAGAAAGAGGGCAGCACTCGGGTCTACACCCGACGGTGCTGTCGGTGGCACAGGCGGCTGGTCAGGTGATCCGTGGACAGCATTGGGAGCTCGGTGCCAAGCGAAGCCATACACTTCGACTCTTGGCGGCCGCCAGGCACTCGGGACTACGCCTCGACCGTGGTCCTGGTGGAGAGCTCCCGTGCCACGTCCGCGCTGGTTGAACGCCGCCTCGCTTCTCTCTTCATGGCGCCTCGCGCCCCGCTCCACGTGCCACGCTCATCTTTTCTCCTGGCGGCCGGATTTCTCCGCCTGTCGTCGTCTTCTTCACCACCTCACGTGCAGAGCCGGCACTTCTCCGTGGCCGCTCTTTCCGTTGCGGGTTCGCCACAGCAACAAACACCACAGGCGCGCACTTCTCCCATGACACGAGCCCCCCTTTCGATAAGTTTTTTTTTTTTCATAAAAAAAAACTTCGGGTAAGTGCGCGCTTTTCGTGGACCACATTTGTCCAGCCCACGGGGCACGTAAATCACAGAACACACAGCACATATAGCACAACAGTTCTAACATGCAGTCCAAACTAACCAACTCCTATCTAAAGTTTCATGCACAAAGTCCTTAAAACGATCCAGAAGTTAAAACCAAAATCGACGACCGGTTAATCACTCGGTATCACGTAATGGCGTCCCACACAAGGCGAACAACACTCTTTACGTGCTTAACAGTGACATGTAAGAAATATGCACATCTGCGAGTCAAAAAGAAAGCATTGAACAGTTTGGCCCATTTGAGCACTGTGCCTTTGCAGCCCCTAAACGAAGCCCTGGTCTCAACATCCTCGGAAGAAGACTGGCGACGCTGTGACACCACACACCTAGTTGCAGGCGTTCGAGTGACCCTTTCGATCACGCTGACATGGTTTCTTGGCCAACAATCCATTAGATCACGGGTAATGTCATGAGAGAACCCTTCTGCACAGGTAGCAACAGCCTCTCTATTTCTCAATGTAGCCTGCACCGCGCTTCTGCTGCCATCTTATTGGGCTAGCTCCCTGGGCAGGTCATGTGTCTTACTCTTTAAGCCTTCTCCGTATTCTCTGCCAGCTGTGTCACAAATATTTTCACATGAGCAGGCGACGTTCAGATATGAAGCGAAGGCTTGCTCTTTTTGGAGTAGCTTATTGGCACTCACTTGCTCGATAATGTGTATGCATTCTGATGCAGCAGCATGCGACGCACCCAAAGGACCTGAGTGATTCTCCGCTGAATTCAGCCTATGGTCTTCGTGCATGGCTATAACACTGACATCCCTGGCATTTTTAACACCACAAGACTCGATGCTTTCACTGCAGCTTATAGCACAGTCCTTAAAGTGGCTCTCTGGACTAACAATCATTGCCCTTTTTCTAGAGCTTTCGATAAGTGTATGCCCCTCTTTAATAAGCATGCATTCTTCTGCACCTGCTTGCAGAGGCGCATCACTTCCATAGGAACCTGACCGTTCCATCCTGTCACGTGAAGCTATGCTTCTCTCTGGCTCAGGACCTTTCCTGGCCTCGTTCTTACGCTCCTTGTGAGCGTTAGTATATCTCTCTGTAGGCATCGACGCCTCTTCGTGAAATTCACTGTGCCTCCCAGAGGCACCGCGGTCTAACCCGCCATTTAAGGAGCTTGCCCATTTCTGCCTCCCGAAGCTATCCTTTGCCTCGTCGAGCTCGTCTAAACTCCAAGTCCCTGGGCCCATAAAAGAGGCACTGTCGACGCGCACGGAAGCACGAGCTCTGGCAGCGTTTTCCGCTTCTAACAACCGCATGCGAAGCTGACGGTTTCTCTCCTCGAGAGCTGCCACTTCACGCGCTAGTGCTAGCTCCTCGCGCAGCGCTTCGCGTTCCTTCGCATTCTCTTCTTCAAGCCATGCCAAAAGTGCGTCTCCCGATAAACCGAGTTTCTCGCTGAGAATAACGAGCTCGTCTGCATCCATGTCGCAGTCGTTGTGAACTTTTATCCACACAGAAAATAGCCCCGCCCCACGTTGGGCGCCATTGTGATGGGGTTCTTTGAGAATTAGATGAGAACGCATGTTGCGTCTTACGATCGCAACGCGTTCAGGAATACGGCGAGGCTGTTTCCTGTGAAGACTTTATGAAAAACACGAACGAACACGAACACAGAACAACAAAAGACGCTATAGGAGAAAACACTCTAACATGGAAAAAGAAAGCATGCGAACGCGCAGGAGTCCACGCAGCATAGGCAACAGTCTCACCAAAGCTGATGCGCTCAGGAGGGGTGAGTCACAGAAGAGTCGGCGCGAGCTGGAGGTTGTCGCTGTGCCTGGTCGACGAAAGGTGGCCGGCACTGGTGCGGGTCAGGGACGCGGACGAGGAGGAGTTCGGGCACCGGCGTCGCGACAAGCGTTGCGTCGCCGCTCGGGGCTCCGAGAAAGAGGGCAGCACTCGGGTCTACACCCGACGGTGCTGTCGGTGGCACAGGCGGCTGGTCAGGTGATCCGTGGACAGCATTGGGAGCTCGGTGCCAAGCGAAGCCATACACTTCGACTCTTGGCGGCCGCCAGGCACTCGGGACTACGCCTCGACCGTGGTCCTGGTGGAGAGCTCCCGTGCCACGTCCGCGCTGGTTGAACGCCGCCTCGCTTCTCTCTTCATGGCGCCTCGCGCCCCGCTCCACGTGCCACGCTCATCTTTTCTCCTGGCGGCCAGATTTCTCCGCCTGTCGTCGTCCTCTTCACCACCTCACGTGCAGAGCCGGCACTTCTCCGTGGCCGCTCTTTCCGTTGCGGGTTCGCCACAGCAACAAACACCACAGGCGCGCACTTCTCCCATGACAGCGAAGCACCTGATTATCAAAAGGAAACTCCATTGTGTGAACAGATCATCTCTTTAGGGCCTATTCCAGGCAGGTAATTGCAACGCTTTGTTAGGTTGCTGAACTAAATGTCACTGGCCTTTCTTAGCACGGTCCAGCCACCTCGAAGGTAACAAAAGAAGCACAATGCCTGGAATTAGCCGTAAACAAAGAGCGGCACAAAGTCCATCGGCCGGCTCTCACGCAACAGTGCCAAGCGCGCGTATTGAACGATATTGCAAGGCGTGAGAGCGCTATTGCAAAAATTAAGGAGCGTTTAAGCTTCGCCTCTGTGAGTGGAACGCGATAACATTATCGTGCCCCATTCGCATCGCCTTCTCATTTGCTTCCCATGCTGCTGAGTCACACAATTGCATAGGAGCCATGGAACAACATTCCTTTGTTTACGACCTGCCTCTGTCTTGCGTTGCCTCCCTTGGGGTAGGGTATAAGGTGACGCATATGCCCCAACAGTACTTGCCAATGAGGGAGGCCCCGCAGTGCGCCCAGCACCAGAATACAATACCGTATCATACCAACACATGAATGCGAAGAGCGAGCGCGTGCTGCGAAGCATTTCGCCCTAGCACAGCTCCTTTCAGCATCCACGAGCAGTCGAAGCTTTTCATGCCTATGCAAATGCCATGTGCACAGACGCTGTTGGTGCCTTCTCTATAAAGTGCAGGAATGGACCTTTCCTAAAATCGCAGCGCCGCGCCTTCCCCTGGTGGGCGTGCGCAAGGCACTATGGGAAAAAAGAGCGCAGGCGGGTGGCGAGCCCCTCGCCCCGCCGTCTCCGTCGCATACGTTGCCCGGTTTGTCGGCTTGCTGACTGATGTGCTGTGTTGCTGGATCCGATAACAACACAAAAAAGCATACGCACATCTTCCATTACTTTCCCAAAACTGAGAACCCGAAGATGGGGTGGGTACGGTCCGAATGTGAGTCCACGGTCCAGTTTTTAGTCCATTCCGACGTCCGGCGATGTGATCCGGCAGTCGTATTGGGGGTGCTTTGCTGGAACCGCGTAGAAAATATTATAATTATGATTTGTTTCTGACACGAAATAAACCCCTATTGGATAATGTTATGCTTACAGTGGGCCAATCTTCAAAGCAGCCCCCGCTTGCAGAGCACTTGGGAGATCGTGATCGGCCGCGGTTGGACGGTAAACATCGGTGGGAGTCGTTTCACCGAAGCGCCTCGCTTCGTTTCTACCATTCCGCTTTACATCGAGGCTTCGCGAAAAATAATCGTGTGTGTTAATGCACGACATATGAGCAGGGATGTTAATCGTGTTGCCAAAAATGAGCATTTTGTGGCGAGCGCACGACTGATTGCGAACGAAGACGGCCACGGCGTCGGCCTGTGGCTAGGCCTACCCTTGGAATCGTCGCTGATATTTAGCTGTTGTGATGTGTTTGTCACTCGCGAAGGCAGTATTTTATGGACGATGTTATTTAGTGCGGTTACATAACAAAACAGGACTTTGCAAAACTGTTTACTTTGTACTCAATGACGGGGACATGATGTCTTACGAGCGTGTAACCGACGCGCTGGATGCGTGCAGACCGGCGTGTGTCGCATGCCTGAGCGCACGGCATCGGACGTAGTATTGGACGCAAAATCGTACCGTACGTGTGCTTAGCGCTTAAACCGACAAGGACAAGAAGGGTGGTTTTCGCGTCGGCAGTCCGCTGCACGTAAGGCAGGCAGGGCCCACTTCAACCCAAGCGGCCGCAAAGGCTACATCGACTGCTTACCAACAATATTCCCTCATTGGGTGTTCGAGGAACGAGCGTACGTGGCCGAGATAATACGCGAGTTTACTCAATCCATACGAGTGCGGGGCCGAAAAACGGCAACCGGCAATGCGTGTTCACTGGCCTACTGCCGAGGACGTTGTCATGCTTGATGTTTACTCCATAACCTACGACAAACCGCACAATGCAAGAAGAAATGAAAACCGCGTGGTGCTTTCCAAATGGAGCACGTAAATCGACGAGCCTCGTCTGCCCCAACGAGCCTGCAAATACTATCCTGCGAGCCTGGCCGGAGCAGACGACGGAGCTCGGCGCTCTTTTTTCCCGTGATGCGCAGCGCCGACGCGCGGTGGCTCACGGTATTTTTAGGAAAGGTCCATTGGGTTTCGTCGTAAAAGAACTAAAAAAGGGTCGTGAAACACATTCTGAAGATTTTGTAGGACGTGTGTTATCGGTCCTGCAATCTGTAACATACAACGTTTCGTTGTATCGTGGGGGTTGATATGGAGTGATAAAAAAGACGGGTTCGGTTTCCCAGCGTGAGTCCCCCCCCCCCCCCTCCTCAACTATGGCAACTATTCGCGATGGATGGATGGATAGATATTAGGAGCGTCCCCTTTATAACGGGGTGGGAGCCGGGCCACCAAGCTCTAGCTTTATTTCTTTTTCCTCTACAAACATTTCTTTTCCCGAATCACACATATATTCACAACAAATTTTTCTCCTCGTCTACCTATTTTATCTATTATCGTTCCGCTGTGATGTAACAATCTTACCCGAACTACCTTGCGCTTCTGTTTGCTCCATACTTTTGTGCCACCAATACTCTAAGCGCCTCTTACTTATCCCCATCGCCGACATGTTCAGCTTTCCCGTGTTACTCCTGAAACCCATGGCCTCCTGTAGGGTAGTGTCCACAGCTACACCTGGGTGGACATCTGTACATTCAATCAATATATGATCTGTCATTTCCATCTAAATGCTCGCCACCTAGCGGACGCTCCTAGAACCAGCCGATCCAAGGTCGACCTCGAAACGCGGCATGTTATAGCATTACCGAGCGCTGTAAAACAGCGCTATAGTCCCTTAACCGACGCCATGCCACCTCGATGCAGCCCGAAAAAGAAACAATCCTCATCTAAAGACTTGTGTTGCGTGCCTCAGTGCTTGTCATCGCGATGCCAAGACAGCAACACGTCGTTTCATCGGTTCCCCAAAGAAGCAGACGCTTCGCGCAGGGCAACATGGATTAGGAATTTGCGCATCGGCAAGAAAGTGACGGGAACTATGTAGTTTGGTCCAGGCACTTCATTCGCGATTACACGGATTATATTTGTGTGTGCGCGAGTTTATTATCATGTCGCGGGATCGAATCCTGACCGTGGCGGCTGCATTTCGATGGAGGCAAAATGTTGAGGCCCGTGTGCTGTGCGATGTCAGTGCACGTTAAAGAACCCCAGGTGGTCAAAATTTCCGGAGACCTCCACTGTGGCGTCTCTCATAATCAGAGCTGGTTTTGGGACGTTAAACCCCACAAATCAATCAATCAATCAGTTTATTATCATGCGCGCTTTTCGAAGAGCCGGAGTGTAGTTAGTTTAGGCAAGCGTGTAAAAAAAATAGCCATTGTTTATACGTGTATATCTGGTAACGTTTTCTGAACGTGTCCATGCTTAACTTGAACCGCGGTAATATTATTGCTGACGTATTTTTGCCCGCATGTATTGTCGTAAGTAGATATATAAAGCGAGCGCTTGCCTTCGTTCGCCTTCTTCATCCCATGCGCGCGCTGCGCTTTGTGATTTGTTTGGTGGTTATGGAGGTAATGTGTGATCATTTAACGTAGCGCGATTGCATTTCGAGTTCATTTGGTGGCAATTCGAGATTTATTGCGCTCGTTCCAACTTTTGAGCCCTCGACCTGTTCAACGCACCTCTAAGTTTGTTTTCCAGCACTGCGCATAGAACTGAACTCTTTTAACACGTTTATAAGGGGCGCATTTTGTACTAAAATCAGTTGTATCAAAATCAGTTGCTTGCATCTTTCGGAGGGGCCTGCTACGCATGAACACCTGCCTTCTTCAACTTCAACTTCAGGCTCGCTAGAAAGGCTCTTTATCCTTAAAAAAATCTGATGCGGGTCTACGAACAAGTGCAACGTTTCAACGCACAGCGCAATTATTTCCGCTGTTTCGCCGCTCAAATCCTTTAGGCCTATTAATATCACATGTTCGGCAGCAAGAACCCTTTCGCCTTTGACGAAGCATCGTGATTCCACACCGCAATCAAGAAACTTTAGCACAGCGCTAAGCGGAAGCACGGCCGTGGATGTGGAAGCCATCTTTGTTTATCTGAGCAATGTTGCCAGATGAACCACTTTTTCTGGAGTTACGAATTCTAGGGACCGTACCCCAAATCTGCAGCTGACGTCATTTTAAGGCCCCGCCACACCAGCGGAGAAACGCACGCGGCACGCCGGCAGTAGCAAAATGCGAGCCTCTGAGGCTGTCGCGTGGCAGGCATGAGGGGCAGGATTCCGCGAGGGGGACGGGTTCATGCGCGCCATAGAGTTAATATACTGACTCTAGAGGCAAAGCTGGGCCGTGGAGGGGGGATCCCTCCCACGCGCCGCCCTGCAATTTTGTCAATGTGGCCAGATTAAGTATTACTCAAAGTGCTAAAAACAAGTGTGGGTCGTCTTATCCCGATTCCTTAAAAAACGAACAATCTTGCGAAGATTAAGTGTGAATATTAAACGCTTCCTAAAAATGTAATTAACATATTTCAGGATGCAAGCATTCGCGCAATAAAGCGTGGTTTCGGATCTCTTTATTTCTGTTTTCGGATGCTCCCTCGTTTTGGGTGTCTGATATGACATATGTGATCGCGCGGTGACATCGGTTGACGCGATCGTGCATTCGTGCGGTTACGTTGTTAATGTCACAACCGGCCCCTCTCTTTGTGACCGTAGCGGGGTAGCGACGGTCGGGTTGATGCGGTGTTCTTCGAGGGCACCGGCTTGGCAACCGGGCTGTTCGATCATGCCTCAGCCCGCCTCAGCCGCAATGCACAGGCAAAGAAACTCAAACTGGTAGGTTGTGTGTCGAAAGAGCTTTCTGCACCGGAAAGAATAAACCATGCTTAACACGTACGTAGGTAATATAGGTGTTCTCTGTACGCACGTTGAATATCGCGCAGGGACCACTCGGACACGGCAATAATCGACAAGATCACACTGACAACGCCGCGTTAGTCTCTTGGTTTCTTGCAGAGACTGAGCTTCCCAGCTCAATGGACGGCCGCCGTTCCACATTCTAAGGTTGCATCGCCGGGGATAACGTGTTCTTTGAAGGCCTTGATTTACCAGCTCTGATCGTAAACACGATAGCTGCTGCCATCTATCGGCACTGATTTCCTCCGCATAGCATTTGAGATGGCGCGCCTATGTGCCATTTCGCAGGCTATGTGTTTTTATACTTTGTTGCCAGATTAATACCGGCTACTATCCCCAAGGATAGCGTGTGCGTTGCAAGATGGCGTCGACCATGGGGACCCCCCTCCCATACACGGGCCCCATGGGGAGCTTTGCCTCTAGAGTCAGTATATTAACTCAATGATGCGCGCTCCATCCCGGAGACATGCGGGCGCGCCCAGGGGCTCGTTTCCTACCCCAGAGAACACCTATATACCCGCTTTAGAGAATGGAAACTGTACCACAGAACACCTATGTATAACCAATTTAGAGAAGGGAAACTCGGACAGTGCAACGAAAATAAGGGTGGCGTCCTGATGGGGCCAAGAGATGGTGCTGCATGTACTATCATCATTGTTTATATGCAATATGGCCACCGCGATCCTGGCGCCCGGTTGCGGTGCTCTCTCGCTGCCCTTTTGGGGCAGTATTCACGTGTAGGGTACTCTAACGTGCGTACAAACATTAGTATTATGTCACCAGGTGACCGAGAGGCCTCAACTGGCAGTAAAAACACCAAACAAGTAAGTATACAATGTTTATCGGCAATCACAAATGAAGCAATGTACAGTACATCATTATAAGCAAGAAACCCAAATGGCTTTCTGTGTAATAAAAATGCAAGATGAAATTGAGCAAATGTGTCTCGTCGTGTCCATTCAGAGTACCGCTCATGGCACTCGGAAATAAGATGAGGCAATGTTCAAGTTGGGCTGGCCGCATACTGTGTCGCGTTTCACACTACATATCTGCGTTGAACGGGCTCGGTTTTTAAGCAAAAAGCATGAAAAATTCAAATGTAATGTCCGCAAAATAAGACAGCTTTAATGTCCTGTTGTGACGGCATGCTGGCAAAGTAGCATGAACAGCAAAAACAAACCCTTATGCTGAATTTCCCTATATATATTTCATGCTTTTGATATATTGCATGTACACTGGGTGTTTAAATGCTAGTTAAGTACTAGTTAAGCAAGCAAGAAAGAGTGCTTGGAAGGAACTATGCAAGGATTGCGTGTATAGAACGAGGGCACCAAATAAACGTAAGCGAGGTGCAGAACCATCGTAGAAAAACTTAGGCGCAAAGGCAAGGTTAGGAGGTTTTGCAGACTTATCTTCATTGTCTGTTCCCCGTCTTTTTGCGTCTGTGTCGGCACGCCTTTATGCCTCCCCCTCCACCCTATTCTTTTTTTTTTAACAACTGACTTCTATCAACCAGTTCAACTTTGCATTGTTCTAAGCATGCACATCCTTAGAAAACACTATAGTATAATGATGGAGTACGAGAAATGTGGTTTAAGAATTTAAAACTGGAGAACGCATTGCAATAATATTCACACTTCAACTGATTATCAGTTAACCAATAAGAGAAACCTCAGCCTGGATACAGTGGTTCAGCAAGCAAACATATTTATGGTGGTCATGATGGAAGTTTCAGGCCTCGGTTGCCCTTACTTGTTCACTGTTAATCAGCCTACACACATAATAGAGGAAGTTTGAATGCATTGTTGAAGGGACAACCACCCAAAACTTGGATTGAGATGACCCCACTGGCAGAAGGATTGTGTGCTGCACTGGCTCAAACGACGCCACTTTCCCTCATTAAGCATGAGTTTATGTTTTTATTTCTTCATGCAAAGTCGCGAAAACTGATGTTTGGTAACTCAAGCGGGAAACATACGAACTAAAGTTAGAGTGCGGTCACGTGACCTTCTCCGTCCAGACAAGTTTTTGAGTGTTGACAACCAGCACAGAGCATGATGGTCGGTCACAACAGTGAAATGTCGACCGTGGAGGTAAGGACGAAATTTTTGTATAGACCAGACAACAGCCAAACACTCTTGTTCGGTTATGGAGTATTTCTTTTTGGCTGAAGTCAAAACGCGGCTTGCATATGCAGCAACCTTCTCGCAAGCTTCACAGTCGCGTTGCAGCAGTACGGCACCAATTCCTTGACCACTGGCATCAGTGTGCAACAATGTGGGCGCCTTGTCATCGAAGTGACGAAGAACGGGTGGCGAGGTGAGTGCGCGCTTGAGTTCTTCGAACGAGGCTTCGCATTCATTGTTCCAATCGAAGGAAGAGGTACTAGACAGAAGTTTGTAGAGGGGCGAGGCAATGCTGGCAAAATTCCGGATAAAACATCAAAAATATGACGCTAGGCCAAGGAAGCTACGCAGTTCTTTTGCACGAAGTGGGCGGGGAACGTTGAGTACGGCAGAAATTTTGTCCGGGTCCGGTTGGATGCCGTCTTTGCTAACGAGATGACCCAGAACTTTCATCGTCGTGCTAGCGAAGCGGCACTTCTTCGTGTTTATTTGAAGTCCGGCATTGGAAAGGCACGTGAGCACTTCGTCCAGACGTTGCAGGTGGTCAGTGAAGGTCGAGGTAGCATAGACAAGTTTTCTACTTGAGGCCTCGAAGAACTGTGTCTATCATCCGCTCAAATGTGGCAGGGGCACTACACAAGCCGAAAGGCATTACGTTAAACTCGTAAAGACCGTCGGGAGTAGAAAAAGCGGTCTTCTCTTTGTCCGCTTCGTGCATTGGAATTTGCCAATACCCGGAGCGAAGGTCGAGGCTGGAGAAATACTGCGCGCCTTGCAAAGAGTCAAGTGCGTCATCGATACGGGGCATGGGGTATACATCCTTGCGGGTGATCTTGTTGAGCCCATGGTAATCGACACAAAATCGTACCGACCCGTCCTTCTTCTGTACCAATACAACGGGAGATGACCAAGAACTCGCGGAGGGGCGTATGATATTACGTTTGAGCATATCGGCGACGTTCTCCTCGATGAGTTTGCGTTCGGCCGGAGAGACTCGGTAGGGACGACGACGCACAATAGTCTGGCCATCGGTGTCGATACGATGAGACGCAATGGAGGTCTGTCCGAGTGATGAAGTGTTGGTGTCGAAGGAAGCCTGATGCTTCGTGAGCAATTTCAGCAATGCTTCACGCTGGGGAGCGGTTAAGTCAGGGCTTATAGTGGAAGCAAAGACAGATGAATCAGGAGATTTGACCTGTTGAGGCCGTGCTTGCGAGGTGTCAAGAGCAGCCAGAGACACTGGTTGGGTATCGACATAACAGGTCACCGCTGATCCTTGAGGTAGGAGGATTGTCTCAGTGGTCGTATTCAAGCCAATGATAGCTGCAGAGTTTTTGTGAAAGCGTACAAGGCAGGAAGCAAAGGCAATTCCATGGGCAAGACAGCGACCGTAAGGAGTGATAAACACGTCGCCATTCAAAATGTTTGTAGAAGACAGTGTCATGAGCTGTTCTTGACCGGGAGGAATTACCGAATCCGCAGCTGTGAAAAAACGCAATCGTTGCTCGTCGATGCCCCCGCTGCAATGATCAGTCTCGGTCATATGAAGTACATGCTGGCAGCAGGAGATTAGAGCGGACACTGACGAGGGGAAGTCCCAACCCAAAATGAGTTCATGGGCGCACGGGAATAAAACTGCGAACGTTATATGATGATGGATACCATCAATGAATACACGCGCTGTGCATTGGGCGGAAGGTTGAATGCTTGCTCCGTTAGCTCCAATCAATAACGATCCCATGTAAGGCGTCTTCACTTTTCGCAAATGAGTACACAGGTCTGCACGCATAACAGAAATAGAACCACCCATGTCTACCAAAGCCAATAACTGCACACCTTCCACAGACACCAATAACATGTCTGACGGGCGCTCAGGAGGACTTGTAACATATTGCGGCGATGCAGCTTTCCCTCCAAAAACTGCACTCGTTAGTTTTCCGACCGTTGTACAGGGAGTTGAGACACAGGCCGGAGTGGAGAAACAGATCGTCGGAGTGGTGATGGGAGCGTCGTCTCGAGGCACGTGTGTTGGAGAAGTCTGCCGGAGATGGAGATCGGCAAGGGGCTGCATTGTCGGTGAAACGGTTGTAAAATCGAGAAGGCGGTGGCTCGTCGCGTTCAAAGGGGGCAAAACCACGACGTTAGTCTTGCTGGCGGCGACGGCAAAACCGGGAGATGTGGCCTCAAAAGCCGCAGTAATAGCATATGGGCCGCGAGGAACGCCATGTAGGGCGGGTTCGGTGCTCGGGAGGATAAGGTGGTCGTGAACAGGCACAGGCGGTGGGACGGTGCAGGTGGCATAACCTGTGCGTGCGAAGCTGGTTGTGCGCAAGGCGGCAGCTTGATGGGGGCTCTGAAGGGATAACTCCTCTTTGATAATGCCGCGCAAGTCGCTATAGACGGGTTGGACGGGAGCGCTGTTGTAAGGTGGTGAGCCGTAGGCTTGCAATTCCTCACGTATTATGGCTCAGATGATGGATCGGAGCTCCATGCTGTTTGCTAAGGGGTTGTCTGAAAAATCCAACTGCAGGCGAACAGACTGCAGGGTGTCGAGGCGCTGACACATGGAGATGACTTCCGACACCGTCGACGGGTTCTGCGCAGCGAGGGCGTGGAATGCCGTAGACCCCATGCCTTTAAGCAGATGTCGCATGCGGTCACTCTCGGGCATGGCATTGTCGACACGGCGGCAAAGCGCAAGAATGTCCTCAATGTACGAGGTATATGACTCGCCATAATGCTGGACGCACTCAGCCAGCTTTTTCTTCGCAACCTCTGAACGAACCGCAGGCATGCCAAAAATCCGCTGTAGCTGTTCCTTGAAAGAAGGCCAATCACGGAAGTCGCTCTCATGGTTGAGGAACCATGTCTTGGCTACTTGGGTGACGTAGAACGGCACGTTGGTTAGTTTAGATGACTCGTTCCAGTTGTTGTAAGCGCTAACACGGTCGTAGTTGTCTAGCCAGTCTTCGACATCCTCACAAGGCAGGCCAGAGAAGATTTCCGGATCACGGTGACGGTTGTTGGCAGGGCTGGGAGGAGGGGCGGTTGGGGCTCGGGTCGAGAGGGAGGACCCTGAGGGCTCTCTTGCGACTGCACGATGTGGAACTCTGACCGATAAGCTTTCCGTTGAAATTAAGAAAACCTTAAACATTGGTTGTTGAACAGAACAGTGAGCACTTTCCAGCTGTGTTCGAAACTAAATTGCAAATTCTCTAGCGCGTGTAGCATGATAACAACCGGATCGCAGGAGCCTTACAGGACTGATTGGCACTGTATTCTGTGTAAAAAAAAAAAAAAAAAAAGGAAGCATTCATTTGAACGCCGGACATCGGGCATGCGGACTGCTGGGGACCAGAACTAATGACAATGATAGTTTTGTTATATGCGGTCCACTTCACAGCTAGTAAGAACAGCTTTGCTGTTAAAAACACAAAAAGGGAGTTGCAGGTAAAATGACAACGGGGCTTGCCTCGTAGGCGCAATCAGTACGGCGAGCAAAGGTCTCAGCTGAGGTGGCACAAACTGCAGGCGAGGGGCCAAGCCGCAGGTTGCCACCACGTGGCGCTGCCATCTGGTGGCACAGGCTGCGTGCTGCCCTCTGTGCCTGCGCACTCAGCTCCAGCATATCGCATGGCTCCCTGGGCACCTCTCCCTGCTGCAACTGAGCCAACAGCCTGCGTACACATACCAGGCATGGTGAAGGCAGAAAACCTAAAGCACTGCGACGACACACACACACACAAAATGTATTATCCTGACCACACACACACCATTTATCATCCCAACCAGACGGGCTTCCGTCAAATGTTAGACTTCACACCATTCAGATTTCTTGGGACGGGAAGAAACATCATCCTCATCGTCAGCCTATCCTACATCCACTGCAGGACGAAGGCCTCTCCCGCAGTCATGGGCACGTTACCAGTAAAAAGTAACAGTGTTACAGTTACAGTTACCCAAGCCAGAAAAGTAACTATGTTACAGTTACAGTTACTCAGCTTCCAAAAGTAACTTGTTACAGTTACAGTTACTGCAAAAAAGTAACGTCATTACTTTTCCGTTACTGTACAAGATTATTACACCGCAAACGAAATTATCTAGTTCTTTCAATGAAAACATATGCGTGCACTTAGTTGAACTTGCTCGTACCAAAGCGCCAGATAAAAGGAATTGAATGGGCTCACTCAAAATACCAACACCAGCAATCGTTGCGTACGTCTCATTTTCTGCAACAACTTTTTTATTAATTGTCGGGAATCTATTTACAGAAAAAAAATGGCAGATCCCACGTGCAGTGGGAATCAAGGAAATGCAAAGCATGCATTAGGAACGTAAAATGGATCTGCTTTGTTGTGTCGCTGTATTATGGGTACATATGAAGTTAACGAAACGGCCGCAAAACCATCAAGACTGGCATGTAAACCATGCCGCTCATGACACGCATGTCATGATTCTAGTGCTATGGCCTGTCATTTACGTTCGTCATGCAGTCGTTCACGTGCCATAACAATTTTGGTGTACATCCCATTAACGAAATGCGTGGCATGTAAATCATGTCACTCATGACATGCATGTCACGATTTTCATGTTCTTAGAATGCGTCACCCATGGTCGTCGTAGATTGTTGTCTCGCCATACCAATTTTGGTTTTTATCAAGTTAACGAAACGGCTGCAAGAGCACCAAGACCGTGGCACGTAAATCATTCATGCCGCTTATGACATGCATGTCGTGATTTTTGTGTTAGGATGTGTCGTTTATGTTCGTCATGCTGTCATGTTGTGCCATACCAATTTTAGCATACGTCCCATTAACGAAAAGGTCAGGAGAGCACCAAGACCGTGGCACATAAATCATGCCGCTCATCACATGCACGTCATGATTTTCATGTTATGACCTGTCATTTATGTTCGTCATACAGTCATGTTGTTGCGTACCACTTTTCGTATACATTCCATTAACGAAAAGGCCAGGAGAGCACAAAATCGTAGGTGGCTAGATAGATATCTAGATATATGTGCTCAAAGTCGCCAAAGTTCGCTAAGAAATACTTCGCAATTAATACGTTGGGACGGCCTGGTGCCACGAAGCACTACTGCACGCTCGTACATAAAATGGGAGCTCATCCCGAGATGCGAAAAAAAAGGATAGGCCCCTTCGAGCCATTGCTGCCGGCACTTTGGGAAGTGCTTTTTGGAAGTACCGCCGCTTTGAGAAATGAACGTGTGCGAGGCATTGAAAAGCGTCTGTTTCTAGGTGGCTTCCGCGTGGGTGGTCATGAAAAAATGGCTGGCCACGCAAAAAAAATTAAGGATGCTGCACCGGCCTCTGAAAACAGTGACTTTCGTCACTTAGGCCGACCATACTGCGGCGTCGCGCACCTTTCTCTGCATGGGGGCGGGGAGAAGAACCCTTCCCCGCCCTTTTTTGTCGCCGACCGGCGGTGCTTCGCTTGCCTTCATAGAAAAAAAGTCTTAATTTCTATAATCAAAAGAAGAGGCGTGCAGGACACGGACACAAGAAGAGCAGTGAACACCACGAACGCCGACTAACAACTGAAGCACAGCACAGAGGCGAAAAAGAAGGAAGACACACAGCTTATCTGCGCATGCTCGGAATGGTAGCGCCACCTGTCATACTGTTACACGTGCCGTTCTACGCGATAGACAACTGCTAAGACATTCTTAGCAGATGTCTTAGCAGTTGTCTATCGCGTAGAACGGCACGTGTAACAGTATGACAGGTGGCGCTACCATTCCGAGCATGCGCAGATAAGCTGTGTGTCTTCCTTCTTTTTCGCCTCTGTGCTGTGCTTCAGTTGTTAGTCGGCGTTCGTGGTGTTCACTGCTCTTCTTGTGTCCGTGTCCTGCACGCCTCTTCTTTTGATTATGGAATGTTACCAACTCGCTCAACTTTCTGTCCTTTGGATCTTAATTTCCGCCTTGTAAACATGTCAGTACATCCACAAAAAAAAAAAAAAGCCCTATAGAGATGTTCGTGTCCTGCACAGCATCGCGATACAAACGATACATCGTAAAAGCATTCCACTAGTGATATAGATACAATTTGCAAATTTATCTAGATACAGAGGTACACACAGTCATAAATATTTAAGAGAAACATCGCAATAGCGCCGAACCCTGATTTTACGAATGTTGCTGCTGGATATTTTTTTAAAGGAAGTAACTGTAACGGTATTTACAGTTACAGTTACCACTGAAAAAGTAACGGTGTTGCAGTTACAAGTTCCTCTAAATTAAAAGTAACTAGTTACAGTTATAAGTTACTGAAAAAAGTAACTAGTTACTGGTAACACGATACTAGTAACTAGTTACTGCCCAAGACTGCTCTCCCGATGCTCTCCATCCTTTCCTGTCCTGTGTGAGCTGATTCCATTTGATTTCTTAATTTTGTCACTCCATCTCACTCTTTGTCGTCCACGGCTGCGCTCACCCTCTCCTGGCATACATTCCTTCATCCTAGCTGTCCACTGATTGTCTACCCTTCTAATCACGTGCCCTGCGCATGTCCATTTTTTCTTAACTTCTATTATTATGTCCGCTACCCTTGTATGTTCCCCGACCCACTCAGCTGTTTTCATATCTCCTAATGCAATGCCTATCATTTTTTGTTCCATCGCCCACTGTGTTGTTCTTAACTTCCTCTCCAGCTTTGTAATTCTCCAAGTTTCTGCCCCGTGCTTCAGCACTGGCAAAATGCAGTAGTTATATACTTTTCACTTGAGTGATAATGAAAAACCGCAACGGTGGCGCAATGGTAGAGCGTCCGCTTCCGATGCGGTAGGTACCGGGTTCAAATCCCAGTGCCGGCCGGACACCCACCGGTTTAAAAACGGGTAGAGGAGTACACACCTGGCGCTCGGTTTACGTGTACTTATCTCGAAAGGTGGCCCCATAAGGACGTGGCAGGTCCCCTGGGCACACCTTACCCACCACGGCCTTGGTGAAATAGTTGAGCGTCCGCCTTGCTGTGGTAGGCAGAGAGGCATCCGCCACTGCCGCCGGGTACCTACCGGTAAAATAGGGACAAGCACGCTTCCGCCTGGTGCTCGGCTGTTGGAAGGTACTGTACGCTTGGGAGGTCACCCACCCTTGTGGGAAATGGGCGGCATGGGACCGCCCGACCTTAAATTAAGGTCACTCCTTTTAGCCGCAACGGTGGCGCAATGGTAGAGCGTCCGCTTCCGATGCGGTAGGTACCGGGCTCAAATCCCAGTGCCGGCCGGACACCCACCGGTTTAAAAACGGGTAGAGGAGTACACACCTGGCGCTCGGTTTACGTGTACTTATCTCGAAAGGTGGCCCCATAAGGACGTGGCAGGTCCCCTGGGCACACCTTACCCACCACGGCCTTGGTGAAATAGCTGAGCGTCCGCCTTGCTGTGGTAGGCAGAGAGGCATCCGCCACTGCCGCCGGGTACCTACCGGTAAAATAGGGACAAGCGCGCTTCCGCCTGGTGCTCGGCTGTTGGAAGGTACTGTACACTTGGGAGGTCACCCACCCTTGTGGGAAAATGGGCGGCATGGGACCGCCCGACCTTAAATTGAGGTCACTCCTTTTTTTTTTTTTCATGAGTTGGGAATGTCTCCCGCATGTGCGCCATCCTATGCTTATTCTTCGGTGTATTTCTTTTACCTGAGTGGGTTCTCCTGTCAAAAGCTGTCCGAGGTATGTGTATTCTTGTACGACTTCTAATGTCTGGTTTTCAAATGTGAAGACATGTTTTTTCACTGTGCCACCTAGCGTTACCTTTGTTTTCTGCACGTTCATCATTAATCCTACCTTAGCACTTTCCCAGCTTAAAGGGGTCGTGAATTGTTTTCTGAACATTTTGTACTAAGTGTGTATTCGGGGTCCTGATCCTCCAATCAACAATATGCATTGTTCCGTTGCACCGTGTGGGTTGATTTAAAAGGATAAAAAAATGTGATTTCAGTTTCACTGTGCACGTTCCCCTCAACCCTGCAGTTGACGTCATGTTAGTAGCCACCAGATCTCCGGGATTGGCGCGTCCTCTGAGGCCACGGGAAAACAAATCGTGCTGCAGTTTTGCTTCCGAATGGCGGTACCACACGTTTTTAAGTATTTTCTTTCTTTCTAGCTTTCAAGTAAATTGATTCTTTTAGAGCAAATGCGAGTTCACTCTACCTTTAAACTCAAAAATACCTTACTGCAACATCACCGAATGGTACCATGCCACCCAGTAGTGTCGCATAGTCGTTTCAGGAGCACAAGAACTGTGCGGTTCCAAACGGGCGTTATAAAATGTGCACTGAATATTACAACCAGCCATCATTGCTGAAGAGTACTGTGTCGTCGGCAAAGCGTAAGATACTCAAATTTTGCCATTAATCCTTAGTCCTGTGTCATCCTAGTCTAATCTTTTGAGGATTTCTTCAAAACATGCACTGGAGAAATTGCATCTCCTTGCCTGACACCTTTCTGTATTGTGACTTTCCTGCTTTTCCTAAGGAGGAGTAGGGTGGCTGTAGAGTGTTTATAGATGTTAGCTATTATGTTTACGTAACAATCACATATTCCTTGATGGCACAATGCCTCCAGAACTGCTGTTATCTCTACCGAGTCAAAAACCTTTTTGTAGTCTATGGAAGAAATATAGAGGGGTCTGTTGCATTCAGCGGATTTCTCGATTACTTGATTGATCACATGATGGTGGTCTTTTGAGGAGTATCCTTGTCTTAACCCTGCTGCTCTTTTGGTTGATTAAATTCAAGTGTGGCTCTTATTCTATTTGAGATAACCTTTGTGAATGTTTTGTATAGTGCTGAGACCAGACTGATTGGCCTGTAGTTCTTCAAGTCTTTTACATCTCCCTTCTCGTGTAATAGAATGTTTGCATTTTTCCAACTTACTGCTACATTTGAAGTTTTGAGGCATAGTGTGTACAGTATCGTGAGCTTTCCAGTTAGGAAGTCTCCTCCATCTTTGATCGAGTGGTAATGCCGTTTTCTCCACCTGCTTTCTCGCAGGACACACCTTGAATTGCTTTCCTAACCTTGTCCACAGTGACGTATGGAATTTCGGTGTCTTGATCGGCATGTATTACGCTCATGGTAGGGAGACTCATATTTGAGCTGTATAGTTCAGAACAGAAGTCCCCGGCCACCATGGCTATATCAATGAAGTTACTAAGGATGTTGCCCTGCCTACCTTTCACTGTATGCATTGTTCTTTCCTGCACAAAGCTTCCTTTTAGTTGTTTTGATGCTGCCTCCTTTTCTGACGGCTGCTTCTATTTCTTTCGCGTTATGGTCGCATATGTCACTGACTCTACTTTTGTTGGTGAGCTTAGACAGCTCAGCGAATCTGATCTCTTGAATTAGTTGCTCTCATCTGTTGGGATTGTTTAAATAAACTTTTAGTAGTTTGAGAGAGCTTATAAATATCTTGACTCAGTGCTTTGCCTCCATCTTCAATTGCTGCTTCGGTGATCAGCTTAGTAATGTTTTTACTCATCTTCTTTATGTCCTCATTTTCTTTCTGTTATAGAGCCACATACTTGTTTTTAAGTGCAATCCTAAATTATTCTGTTTTTGCCCTAATGACATCGAGGTTGGCCTGTTTTCGCGTGATTAACTTTGTTCTTTATTGCTTGAAATTGAGAGTTACCTTTGACCACAAATCTGTGATCACTGATTTTGATCTTACAAAGCACTTCTGTGCCTTGTACTATACCTGCACCACTGCACAATATGAAATATCTTTTGTTTTTTGTATCCCCGTTAGGGCTTCTTTATGTTTACTTCGTGTTCTTACGTTTCTTATAGATAGTATTCACTACATACACGGAGTTGATTTCTTTCTGAGAATTCCACTAGCATCTCCCCTCTGCTATTCCTATCGCCTACACCATAGTTGTTGACTACCTGTTCTCCTCTTAGTTTCTTTCCTATTTTCGCATTGAAGTTCCCCAAAACAAACGTACATTGGTTGCGTACCTTGTTCATTGCTTTTGCCACATCCTCATAAAACTGTTCTACATCTTCGTCATTGTGAATAGTTGTTACAGCATAACCTTGTATAAGTTTGTACAGTGGGACCCCGCTGTTACGTTCCTCACTGCTGTTTTCCCTGCTGTTACATTGTTTTTCATCGGTACCTGCATAGCTCCTATAGGATCCTGTGTATTACGAACCTCGCTGTTATGTCGCAACTGTGGGCCTGTTCCCACATGATGCGTTGCAACCTGGCACGCTGAATCTGCCTAAGCATCGCCATTTTTATTTGACTTTTGACAGTCTTGGTCGGGCTTGGCAGGAATCGCCACACAGCAGCCTCGAGGTCGTCAACAATGTCTGCATTTCAGCTCGTGATCTGCGGCAGTTCAGAATCTTATCTTGCAAAGTCAGGCTCATATGCAATCAGCAAAAGTAAATCCAATGTGATGGAAGCAGTTGCTGATTATGTCTGCTCGCACTGTTTTCAAGACATCGGCAGGTATGCGACACTGTCAACGCCGTATATGTACGTTGTTTTCGTTAACATGCTCGTCAGCATGGACTGCGAGGCCATCGTTCGTACCACTAGACACGACCTGCCGCATAATATCAAGAGAAAGACGTCTTAAAACGCAAAATAAATAAACAAGCATTGAAGATAGAACAAAAGGACCATGCAAAAGGACCGTGGTCGGAATTCCAGTTCCGGGCAATTCTGCACCGGATCAAAAGAAAAAAAAATTACGCGTCTTCATCTAATTGAATAAGGAGGCTTGGGGTGCGGCTGGATCCCGGCTACCATAGCCGGCAAGGCACTCGCTCACCAGAGCAGGTTTGGCCACCCTGGTGCGGTAACGGCCACAACCTCCCATGAATACGCCAATTAACCTTTGGCCCTCAGTCCCCAGCGGCTGCGAAGCAATTGACCATGGCGGCGGTCAGACCTGTGACGCAGCGGAGGGTGCTAAGAATCTCTGGGTCCAGACAGGCCGCCACTGGAATCTGACCCTGGCAAGGTTTAACGCAAGAACTTTATCTAGCGAGGGGAGTCTAGAGGCACTGTTCGAGGAATTAGTGGGCATTAAATGGGACGCTATAGGGCTCAGTGAGGTTAGGAGGACTGGTGAAGCCTTTACACTGCTGAAAAATGGGCACATCCTATGTTATCGTGGCCTAGAAGACAAAAGAGAACTAGGAGTGGGATTTCTGGTCAACAAGACCATTGCTGGCAACATAGAGGAATAATATAGCATTAACGTGAGGGTAGCAGGTCTTGTAATTAAGCTCAATAAGAGGTACAAATTGAAGGTGGTACAGGGCTATGCACTTACATCCAGCCTGACAATCAGCTGGTTGAATGCATCTATGAAGATGTGCCATCGGCAATGGCTAAAGTAAAGATGCAGTATATTATTGTAATGGGAGACTTCAATGTTAAGGTAGGCAAGAGGCAGTCAGGAACTATGGCGTGGGTTGTAGGAATGACAGAGGGGACTTAGTGGAGTTTGCAGAGCGGAACAATCTGCAGATCATGAATACGTTCTTCCGTTAACGGGAGAATCGAAAGTGGACGTGGATAAGCCCAAATGGCAAGCATAAAAATGAAATAGACTTCATATTATGCGAGGACCCTGGCGTCGTGCAGGATGTGGAAGTGCTGGGCAGAGTTAAGTGCAGTGACCACAGGAGGGTGAGACCTCGAATTGGGCTAGACTTGAGGAGGGACTGCAACAAGCTAGTACGAAAGACACCGATCAATGAGCTAATTGTAACACGGAAAGTCGAAGAATTCAAGATAGCACTGCAAAACAGATATTCCGCCCTAACAGACCAAGCAGACATTTGCGTTCAGGAAGTCAGCGATAATCTCACACGGATTGTCACGAAGTGTGCAATAGAAGTAGGAGGTAAGATCGGTAGAGAGATTACTTGCAAACATTCCCAGGAGACGAAAGACTTGATTAGAAAATGGCAAGGCATGATAGTATCTAATGCAATTGACAATAGAACTAGTGGAGCTTTCGAAGTTAATAAGTGTAAGACAGCCGATATACGAAAGTATAATGTGGAGCAGATTGAACATGGTCTAAAGAATGGAAGGAGCCTGAAAGCGGTGAAGACACGTCTAGGCACAAGCAAAAATCAGATGTATGCATTACGAGACAGGCAAGGCAATGTGATCACGAATAGGGATGAGATAGCGATAATAGCCGAAGAGCTTTACAGAGATCTCTACAGTAGCTGCGATAACTAGAATAGTGAACAGGGAAGCAGTTTAGAAGAGGCTGACAGGTGTAGCCTTAAAGGACAAGAAGAGAGCGGAGTGAGTTAGGGAACAAGCGTGTGTTAGGGACATATTAATAGAAATTAAGAAATGGGTGTGGGCGGGCCATGTAATGCGAAGACAAGACAACCGCTGGTCATTAAGTGTAACAGAGTTGATTGCTAGAGAAGGCAAGTGTGGCAGGGGGCAGCAGAATGTTAGGTGGGCAGATGAGATCAGGAAGTTTGCGGGGATAAATTGGGCCCAGTTAGCACAGGACAGGGATAATTGGAGATCCATGGGAGAGGCCTTTGCCTTGCAGTGGGCGTAGATAGGCTGGTGATGATGATGATGGAACGTCAAAGCGCTATCAGGGTCCCTCAATACTTATTTCTGGTCATGAAACTCCCGCCGAAGTTTCATATAGGGACAGAAACGGCCACCAGTGGCGCCACCGTGAGCAGAAGGGCATCAGTCAGCCGCGCTTGGAAGGGCAGTTGTGCGTTCGCGTGGGTGTTTGCCATGAAAAACATTTTGCCAGATTTTTGTACTTCACTGTGTCGGCTAACTGGTTATTGCAGTGATTGCCCTCGGCCAAATAATACTGAATGGGCGTTATTTAGCGGGTCAAATCATTAATTGCTCCCGATGGTTTGACGGAGGTGGTCCGTCAAGTAACGCAGTTTCGTCAGCGTTCGTGCCTCTACCAGCTTTTCTTAATACTTGTGTGGCTGCTTTTCGGGCTTGAATGACACAGAAAACCGTGAATAGGCCTAGCTGGACGACAAATTAACATAGCTTGGACTAGAAATTACGGTGCACTTGACCGTGCGCTGGCCACCCACAGCATTCATCTCCTGCTGTTATGGTTCACTCTGGGGCATCACGATGCTGCCAGTGGGAATTCCGCACATTGATTCAACAACGAAGCCCTTATTATGAGGCTATCCTCGCATTACAGCTGTGTCCATTTGAAGGGTTCTGGTTTTCCACAACCAAATGTCATAATACTAACGAGTTAGAACCTGCATTGCTGTATTTTTTTTATTCCATTCCCTTATGCCGTTGCAGTAACTATCACCTGAAAGCATCATCCGAATTCTTCGACAAAAATATCAGTGCAAATTGGAGCTCCTGTATCGCTAGGTTATTCGAACTACATGTTCCTTGCACGCCTCTCTAGTTTCGCTTATACACTACCTTTTTAAATCCAACTATAGCTTTCTATGTGTGAAATTTTTCTGCCTTTCAAATCGAAGCGGTAGAGGGGTGCTCCTAAAATTTTGGTTCATTAATGTTTACTATAATGCGTAATGCATGCCTCAATAATCAGCATATTCACGTCAATAAAAAATGCGTCCGCAATCGAACCCGCATCTTTTCGGTCAGCAGCCAAGTGTTTAACAGATGATGAATTTGTGTAGGCGTTTACGTAACACAGCTATGTTGCAATGTCTTGTAGGTAAGTATAAGTGGAATTAATGGCGTTGTATTCAATTTGAGGCGGTAATTACTTGCAATTATTGATACAAGTGGTCATGAGCACTAACATATTCTGCAATTAAAACTGCCTTTTTTAGGCTGGCAGGTGCAGTGGGACAGACTGAGAGAAAAAAAACAAGGAATTTAGAATAACAGTTTATTTCACTGCTTTCCTGAACAGGATGGACGAGTAGCAGCACGAAAGTGTGTTCCATTCGCGCGTTAAAAAAAGTGCGAACAGCACTTAATGAACAAGTGCACAATTTTGGCCTTAGTGCTGACAAAATAGGCTGCGCAGCCGACACTGGCGGAGGAAGTGAGGTCCTCCATCATGACGTTTTCTACGATGTTCGTACAGTCATTGTCATGCTATTTTTTTTGCGCGGTGCACTCTCCTATGTGTTCTTCAACAATTGGCAGAAGGCACAGAAGATGGTCAGGGTGGCACCTCCAAATCGTGCCTTCACTCTTTGCAGCTCCGATGCCAAACAAACGGCTACCTCTGTTTGGCACAATGCATCAGCACAGCTACTGCGATTCCCAGTTTGTAGTGCATCTGTAAATAGTGACCTGCGCATTGAGCAAGCAGCGGCATGTGTGAGACATACCGTGAATGTGTTCTTCGGCTGCATTGTCGACGTCCAGAGCTGCGACTGTCGTAATTTCGGTTGCGGAGCGTTCTGACGAATGTTCTCATGGCCCTTTTGCAGGTGAGCGCCGTGTTCGGGCACATGAACCCTGCTTTTGCTTCATTGAGTAAGAAAGCAAATCTTCGAAAATTCTTGGTAAGGCGTCTTCCACCAGTTTGTGGCGATCGTGAGGCACTGACACAACGCTCGCATTCACTGTGCACACGTCCGCATGAATGATGTCTTGGGCGTAGAAGTGTTTTTCACACACGTACGAAAACGTACTTGGAGTCTAACAAAAAGCCGACCGTCCCTTGTCGCGGGATCGCCCGCTGTTCTAGCCACTGTACTCACGATGTTTTGCGTCGGCTCGTAAACAGAACAAAAATACTTTTTCGTCGATGCCCTGGTACCCCAACCGACAGCCCGGAACGCAGCAAGTGTTAAGCATCGCTCGCACCACATGGAGAATGCGTCGAGGTGACAGCGAAGACAAAAAAAGCAGCAACCGCCAACACCACTTTGCCGCGCCTACACTCCGCTAATGGCGATCGCCCTTCCGACAGCACCCGCCGGCCACCTCGTCACCCTTCTTGCTACGCCAGCGCCGCGCGCGGCGGTTGCGGGCGGTATATAAAGCTCTCCCACAAAGTGACGCGGGAGTTTCATGACCAGGTAATATTGAGGGACCGTGGCGCTATCAAGCGATCGCAGACCTGACATGACAAGTCGACCAGCCGTACTTGTAATCGCAAACCATGTGTGAGGTGTCGGAACAGAATGCGGTGATCACAATCACAGGGCGACTTGCCTCCAAAATTAACGTATCGCGCTGGAACTCGCCCTCAGAGACGACAGTTTTCTATGCAATTTCTGAGGCCATACTTTCTTTCATCGGGGCGCCAGAAAATATAATGGCAGCCCAATCAGTGCGTTCAACAGCCACGAACAGAGTCCGAGTTTAGAGCTAGAAACCGTCCAAAATATTTTATCGTCTCAACACATTAAGTCTGTGGGGACACTGGCGGTACCGTGCGGCTGTCCGAATTATTGGTCGACGACTGTAGACGGCCATCTGTGAGAAGTGCTATCACCATCATCACAGTGCTTACAATGGAAGTTTCTCTGCGGAATGTTGGAATTGCATGACAGTCAGCTGTCATGTAAAAGCATTGCCGCACATTTGGAATGGTCTCGTCGGTCTTGTGAAGCGCCTTTAATCACTGCCTTAAGCCTCGCAAATAGCATGAGTTATTTCGGAATTGTCTTTCTTCTTGATGGTTCCTATGACCGCGGCGACACGTTGAAAGACGGAGTCTGGGCCAAGATGTCCTCACAGCAAAACACGCAGGTTTATTTACACTGTACACCATTTACAAAACTTGGCCGGGGCGGCCAGTACTGTCAGCAGACATCATAACACAACTGGGCTCAAACCACACCAAGCACTTCGTTCCGAGCCCTTAACGTTTGCACTCAAACCCCCGGGGTAAGCACCACGCTTTAAAACTTCATCATCTCTCGTTCAGAGGCAGCGCCAAGCTCGACCTCTGTCCATCTTGTCGCGTCTGCGACCCGAGTCAGCACTAAGCTCTCCCCTCTCTCTCTCTTCTTTGTTTTCCCGTTAAATACATCCAATCGCTTCTGCGACCGCCTTCTGGGACCACCCCATATGCAGCACTTCACCAATAAAACACGTGTTCACTCTCTCTATCAAAACCTACGGTTACGCCTTCGCGTTCTCACACTTCGAAGCGCTTGCTGCACCGAGCTTCTGCAAAAGATTGCCTCGGGGACTAATCCTGTAATGAATTAGCCGAACTCCACAGCAGGCCCAAATTGCCACTCTATTTACCCGGCGGCATGCATCCAAGCCGCCGCTTCAACAGGACTGCCTGACAGGTGTACTGCCATCAAAATCACTTCCGTGCATTTCCACGGCGCGGTCATCTCCCCCGAACGGGCGACCCCTTGGCGACAGTCGAGCGCACACAAAGGTCAAAGCATTAGTTAGGCAGTGAACGCCCGCTGTTCTTGCAAACGACTCTGCCCCTTTTGTTCCTTTCTTGGATGCCGCGTTCCCTTCGAAAATGCTCTATGGTCGAACCTGTCACCCGTCATGTCCCCACCGCTGTGCAGCTGTGTACGTCGCAGCAACTACCGACTGCGGGCGTCGCGGGAGCAAAGCCGCCGCCCTTACTGCGTGAATACGAAGACGTTTCTACAGGAAGGTCCTACAGAAGCCCTCTTCATTCCCACTGCTTGTTAGCATTTTACCATTTCCCTCGCTCCCACTGCTGACTGTCTCTTCACTGTGCTCGCACTCTAGCTTTGCACTGTCATAGCGTGACCGTGATTTGTCAAATACTTCAGGGCGGGGCATGCATTGGAACAGACCCCATGAAAAGTTAGTTTGCAGCGGACTGCATTACTACCACAGTGGTCCTTCACAGAGTGCACGTTCTCTGCCTCCACTGTGCTCAACAGATTTCTGGCACCTACATTCGTCTGCTCATCTGTCCCCAAATCTCCACTGGCCTTGCGGTATCATCATCACACTGCTCCGACCCTAGTGTCACCATCTCCTGGCTCGTCTCAATTTCCCGAAACTGGCAAGCTTTCACCTCATGTTCACTGGATTCGACTGTTCGCATGGCTGCTACACTTAAACACGATGACTCCCGACTCCAGTACTTCAGCTTTCGTTCAGCCTCATATATCTGCTCCTATGGACTCGCCACAACTCTTTCATGCTCACCGCGCTCTCTCTCGAGTTGGAGCTGGCGTTCCTTGCACTCAGCTTCAAATTCTCTCTCACTTTCCTGCTGACATTCCTAAATAAAAGAAACTTAATGCATCTTTGCCACATAAGTTCCTGCTCTTAGCTATTGCTGCCAAACGCTCCCAATCCATCTTCGCACTCTCCGAATATCAGTGACTGGGCAGGGAATGAAATCCTGGCAGAGGGTCGCCGATTATGTCGCAGATCTCAGAGGCGTGTGTTTTGGCGGGAGACTAGGAGGACGCTGGGAGGTGTAGCACACAGGATTTAGTAACAACCAAGAAATAAAGAAAAAAAGAAACCTCAACACTACATAAGAACAACTAACAGCGAGCAACTTAGAAACCCACTAAACAAATATACGAAAATAAACTAACAAACACAACTTTCAGTCCACACTACATCTATCTGAAGTCCTTAACCAGTCTGGCCACTTAGGCCTCAAAGTCGCACCGTAGCCAGAATGGAACATGCTGACTTGAGTTGTCTTTGCAAAGTCCAAACTCGGGCTGTACTGTGTCCACAACTGGAATTATCCACGATCCTGCAGTTATCTTCATTTCAGTGCGCAACGGCCAGTAACCCTTAGCCCGGTCGCCATTGCTGACATGGCAGGGCATCTTCGTTGGTAAGGCCTAAGTACAAGCTTCGCCCCTGCTTGAAACGTTGACGTGGTGTGCCAGGGGATTGTTGCTGGCTGACCTTCGAAGGGGGACTGCTGCGGATGCGTCCGGAACTGCCGTAAGGGGCTGCCGCACCCGAAGAGCCTCGCCCGAACGCCATCGAGGTCAACGGCCACGCACGGAGTGCCAGCGTCACGGCCTCAGGAACCGAACACCCTCCTATCAGCAGCATGAAGCAGCCAATGCGACCTTGTTCGACCGTAACCATGCAGCAAATCCCCAGCTCAGTGCTGTCCATCTTCGATCACGGCTCGGGTTGTTCGCCACGAGCCAGCTATCCACCAATTACGAACATAGACGTGTCCACAGTGTGCGCGTGCTTTGTGGCGCTTCTTCATTCTTTTGCGCACTATCTCTCCTTTTCGTCATATGGGATGTGCTTCGGACCCCTTTACTCATGACAATGTCATAAGCATTCCTGGTCATTTTAATGAGCATAGCCATGAGCTACTTCGACACAGACTTACTGGTTAAACTGGTTTGTATGAGCATCGCATTGCCGTGAGGCGTTCCTTTGCATAGAACCATGTACGAGCAAAGTGTAGAGATGAGGCCAACATTATTGTTGACAGGTTGGCGTTGTCGTGGATATTTGTTACTGTAAGTTTTTTTGAGTTGCAACATTTTCGGCACTTACCCTCCCATCATCATCAGCCCATCTTATGCCCACTGCAGGACGAAGGCCCCTCCCAATCCTCTCCATTCTTGCCTGTCCTGTGTGAGCTGATTCCATTTGACGGCTGCGAATTTCTTGATTTCGTCCCCCCATTTTACTCTATGTCGTCTACGGCTACGCTTACCCTCACCTCCTGCCAAGTGTACAGTAAACGGGATGGGAGAAGGGGAGGTAGGAGTGCCATGTGTGAAAACGGTTGTGATTTGCCGTCAGGGATTTTGGGGGCGGAGCAGCCAAGAGGTTAAAAGGTGGCCCCTCATCCCTGTCAGAAAGGTGGAAGGTCGAAGGCTGGTGAGGTTGGAGTGGATAGTGCTAGAGAGGACATCTAGTGCTAGCTCTGGTAGTCGTGCTGGTCTCATAGGAGTGGTGCTATGCACTAGTAGGCTCTGCCAAATGGAAGCAACGGTCCCACCGAAGTCCCACCAATCAAGCTACTGTCTGCAATTATGTATATACGTCTTGCATTTGTGTGCATGAAAGGCTGGTCTCAATCCTTCAAGAAGAGACAACGCAATGAGGGGAAGGCAGTAGGGAAAGGACTGCCCACCCAATCCTACCTCACAGCGACAGCGTCAGCTGGAGGAGCTCTGCTCCAGTAAGAAGAAAAGAAGTAGGAGGAAGGAGAAGGTGTGAACCAAGTACAAGTTCAGCACTACTGCCTCTATAAAAATTACTGGCACTTTTCGTAATACCTCAGCGCGACCAGGCGGCCACTTCCACCATGGGAGGCAATTAGTGTGAGCTCAACATACGAATGCTTCTTCTTAACCTCTGAGCATCATCAACATTTGTACATTTTCCCTCATCTAAACTGATCATCAGGTGCTCGTCTCACTCTTCATCTTCACCATCATAGCTTGAGCTCGGCTGCAATAAAAGCAGTTCCTCACAATATACATACATACATACATACGTATATATATATTGTAATGAAGAAGAAGGCAAGGAAGGCAAGGAAGCAAGCCGCAGCGCTGGCAATGATCTTGTGCCTCAAGCGAGCGCTTGCCCAGATTTTGGCTGCTTGACGCTCGCCGTTTGTCGGAGCTCGCCTTTGACATTATTTGTTGTCCAGATGTCAATAAACCACGTCGAATTTGGTGGAGGTGCGTGGGTTCCCACTACCAACCTGGAACTTCGCTCCCGGACGTTTCGACCTGTTCCTGTCCCCAACGTTATCATGGCTGACGCCAACCCTGCCCAGCCTGGACCTTCGGCAATCCATGTCACCTGCGGCGCCGTTCACCGTCAACGGGACCCGCCAATCTTCAACGGCTCAGGTGACTAAGATGTTGAAGATTGGTTGACCGTCTACGAACGAGTAAGTGAGCACAACAAGTGGGACGATCCCATGAAGTTGAGTCACGTCACGTTTTATCTCGCTGATGTCGCTCAACTGTGGTATAATAACCACGAGGCCACTATTCCAACTTGGCCTATCTTTAAAGCTTCCATAGCGGACGTCTTTGGCCGACCTACAGCGTGCAAGCTTCACGCTGAGCAGACCCTGCGTCAACGTGCTCAGCAACCAGGAGAGAACTCAACAAGCTACATCGAGGATGTGCTCAACCCTTGCAGCCGTGTGAGCTCCGCAATGACTGAAGACGAGAAGATCAAGCACATTCTGAAAGGCATCGAGGACGTCGCCTTTCAGATGCTTCTCGCAAAAAATCCCACGACGGTGGACGCCCTCATCTCGTTGTGTCAGAGCTTTGACAAGTTGCGTAGGCAGCGCACTATGGCGCGCCAAGCCCTCGCAAATCCTGGTGCGCACTCTAGTTTGGCAAGTCGCAACCACGTCACAATATATATATATGTTGTGGGGATGGCCAATGGCCCGGCTTGAGACTGCAGACGACGACGATGACGAACTGCGCACGTGTGGTGCTGGGGAGTGCGCTGGCGTTCTAGCCTGGGCCGGGCCTAGGCTGGACGCGGCTGGGCGCGACGGCCCTCAACTGGCTAGCTGGCCGGGACTGGCTGCTGCGGGCCGAGACCCGGCAATCTCCCACATTTGGCGCCCGCAACATGGGGCCCCGGCTGCATTCCAGGAAGGACCGTATGTTCGTGTGGGACGCCGCGTCGCCCGTTCCGCCGCACATGAACGAACACCACCCGATCTGCCTGGTGACCTCTGCGAGCAATGGAGTGCAGCAGACGAACAAAGGCGAGTGGCTGCGTTGGCCGTTCCGCAGTTCGTACAGAAAAAGCCATTAGTTCCGCAGACAAGCCTGCTGACGTCACGGCCCAGCATGCTGATAATATAATCTCCGCAAAAGAAAAGGGCGCTGGCGACGCCAAGACGGAGAAGTCGCCGCAGTAGTGGGCTTCAGCTGACCGTGTTGGAAGACGACGTGAAGAAGGTCCAAAAGACGAACCACAAAGGCAAGAAAGAAAATGGGTAGTCCGAGGACACGTACGAGGAGGGTGCCGGTGACAACGATGGCGGTGATGACAACGGTGATGATGCAGTTCCGGATGGCGAGGACTACGACGAGGAATGGGACGAACTCGAGGGAGATGACGATCCTGAGGACGATGATGAGGATGATGCGTAAAGTGGCTATAGTAGTGGGAGTCTGCAAGGCAGATGATGGTCCGGAGAGCTTGGCTGGGCCGACATGAAGGGACTTTTACTTGTGGGCGGCACCTTCGACGTCCCGATGCGGCGGCTTCTCACACCCTCCCACGTGCACGTTGCTCCTCTGTGATGGCTGGCCGGCAACCGCAATCGACTCTACGATTGAGCGACTACACCCACCGGCTGCCTGCTGGGTGCACTAATCTAAGAGAGGTTGGCTATGATGGTCGGTCGTGCTACATCGCCAGAGTTCAGTTTAGGTCCCGCGTGTTCCTGCAAGACCTTCAGAGGTTTAGGACCGCGGCATCCTGCAAGACCTTATGCCCGGCGCTGCGCTACCTAGCCTCGTTCGCCACCTCTCTCGGTGCCCCAGCTTTCGAGGCTCTACCGCTGGTGGGGGCGTCGACAAGTGTGCGGGCCATTGGGGACCAGTGCCATCACGACCACGGAGGGAGGGAGAGTGTGGGGATGGCCAACGGCCCGGCTTGAGACTACAGACGATGACGATGACGAACTGCGCACGTGTGATGCTGGGGCGCGCGCTGGCGTTCTAGCCTGGGCCGAGCCTAGGCTGGACGCGGCTGGGCGCGACGGCCCTCAACTGGCTAGCTGGCCGGGACTGGCTGCTGCGGGCCGAGACCCGGCAATCTCCCACAATATATATATTGTAACGGAAAGAATAGGAGATGGTAGATGGAGAAGAGGACGTTGGTTGTGGTTGGCGTTCGTACCACCGCGGCGACCGGCGACGGTGGGGACAGAATCTAGAGATATGCCCCGTGATACCGCAGGTGTAACACACCGGAGGCTCGCGGCTTACGTTCGGGTAGACCGGGTATGTCCGTGGCTCCAAGTAGGCTGTTCGACGGGGATACCCTGCAGCACGATCGTTATCCTCCTCTCGGTGGTAGTTGTGTTGCGTCCATACAGGTCCATACAGGCCATACAGGCCATACAAATATATATTGTAACGACGCGTAATCAACGAGGCACAAGGCACAACGAGGCACAGGAGCAGCACAAGCAAAAACACTTTATGCTCGTCTGAAAAAGAACCGAACGTCCTCTTCGTCGCCACGATCAGCCTGAAAGTGCGTTCAACTTCAACTTTGTCGGCGTTGGCACATACCCACGGCAGTATAGTCATTCCAATTCCTTCCCCTTTTAAAAACAATCATCGTCCCGAAGTTCACACAACTGCGACAAAAGAACGACTGTGTAGGCTTGTCAATCTTCACAGTACGGCTTCATACGAAGCACGTGAACGACTTCGGGCAAGTTCCGTCGGCGGTTTAAACAGTCTGGGCTGTCGGGAAGGACTTCGTAGTTGACGTCACTGATGCGTCGGAGAACTACATAAGGCCCGAGTATCTGTGCAGGAGTTTTTCAGAGAGCCCACGCCGACGAATAGGTGTCCAGACCCAGACTCTGTCGCCGACGTTGTATGTTACGGGTCTATGACGAAGATTATAGCGTCTGGCATCACAGTCCTGTTGCTCGTGGATGCGCAGGCGCGCAAGCTGCCTAGCTTCTTCTGCTCGTTGGGTGATTTCTTCCGCACTCGTCTCGTTGTCATTAAGTTCATGGGGCAGCATTGCGTCTAATGTTGTCGTAACCTCACGACCGTAAACGAGACTGAAAGGTGTCTTGCGAGTGGTTTCTTGACGAGCCATGTTGTATGCGAAAGTTATATAAGGTGTGATCTGCATCTACGTACATGCTTATCATGTCAGCCAGTGTTCGGTTGAGTCGTTCCGTCAGCCCGTTTGTCTGTGGGTGATAAGCTGTTGTCTTCCGGTGGGCTGTGCCACTCAGCCGTAGAACGTTGTCCAAAAACTTCGCCATGAACGCTGTGCCTCTGTCCGTGATGACTACGGTGGGAGCGCCATGCCTTAAAACGATGGCCTCCAGAAAAAATCGTGCCGCCTCGTCCGCTGTTCCCCGTCTAAGAGCACTTGTCTCGGCGTATCTGGTGAGGTAATCCGTGGCGACAATAATCCACCTATTGCCGCTAGTAGACACTGGAAAGGGTCCCAGAAAGTCCATACCTACTTGTGCAAATGGTGTAGATGGTACTTGCACAGGGTGCAGTAAACCAGCTGGCTTGACAGACGGTGGTTTGCGGCGCTGGCAATCGAGGCAAGTCAGGACGTAACGCTTCACGATAGCAGCAAGTCTTGGCCAGTAGTAATTCTGCCGAATTCGTGCCAACGTGCGAGTGTAGCCCAAGTGCCCAGCAGTCGGCTCGTTGTGGCAGGCGTGTAGGATCTCATTTCGAATATATATATATATATATATATATTGCTACATAACCGGTCAAGGTATGAGCCGGTTATGTTACACTGTTACGGTTTAACAGTGGACGATGTTTATTTACAGGGCGAGGCTGGCGATGATTAAGCGATGATGGCGTCGATTCGCTGCACCACCTAACGTCGTCTTCCTTCTCTTCTGTTCCCGGCTCATACCTTGACTGGTTATGTAGCATTCCCCGGTTTGCAGACGAAGCCCACCGGGCAAGTCCACATCAGTTGGGAAGTGCACGATGAAATCGCTTGAGCCACGCAACATGTACCAGCTGTGTTCGGCTTGACTGGCGATTAGCAGACGTCAAGCGTGCTACCACGTAGGTCAAGTCACTCAAGCGATCAACAATAACGAATGGGCCAATATAGTTCGGTAAAAACTTCTGGCATTGGCCGCGTTTGCATTGTGGGGTCTACACCCACACAAAGTCTCCTTTAGCGTATGAGATTGGCTGATGGCGGCTGTCATAACGCTTCTTGGATCGGCCTTGAGATATTACAATACGAAGTCGAGCGATACGACGGGCTTCTTCAGCAAGGCACAGCATCTTGGCGACAGAGTAGTCGCTGTGGAAGTCGAACGGTAGTATTGTGTCAATACTGTTCAGTGGCGGACGTGCGTAAAGCAGGTAAAATGGTGTGTAATCGGTGGTCTCATGCTTTGCAGTATTATACGCATAAGTGATGAAAGGTAGGACATCATCCCAATCTTTGTGATCGAAAGATACGTACATTGCCAACATGTTTGTTAGTGTTCTGTTGGTACGCTCCACAAGACCGTTGGTCTGAGGGTGGTAAGGTGTCGCATGTCGTAGCTGTGAACTGCAGAGACAAAGCATTTCTTCCACGACGTCCGCAACAAACTGGCGACCACGATCGCTTATGATGACGCGAGGAGAACCGTGCCGAAGAATGACGAATCGTAGCAGGAACATGGCGCCACATGCAGCGGTTGAAGATGGCACGGCAGCAGTTTCTGCGTAGCGAGTCAGGTGATCTACACATACGATCACCCATCGATTGCCATTAGAGGATCGTGGGAACGGCCCTAAGAGATCGATACCCATTTGTTCGAACGGCAGACAAGGGGGCGGCACTGGTTGAAGAAGACCTGGAGGAGTGGTCATAGGGCGCTTGTAGCGTTGACATTGCTGGCAACCAGCGACGTACTGCTTGACTGTATCTTGCATTCTGGGCCAGAAAAAGCGCTCCTATGTCCGTTCGAGCGTTCTGGTGAAGCCTAGATGGCCAGAGGTCGCGTCACCGTGCATGGTTCTCAGTATATCTAGACGCAGAGTCTGCGGAACCACCAGAAGAAAGCATGCACATTGTGCCGAATAGTTGGTTTGTACAGTAAGCCATCTCGCACGCAAAATCGACCGCTGGCTTGAGGACGCAACGCTGCAGTAAAGAGGGGCTCCAAACTAACATCGTTTTCTTGATCAGTCCTAAATGTCGTCAAGTCTGGGAACATCGAAGAAATAGATGCAAAACAGCCCTCGAAATTGTCTTCGTCACACATCGTTGTCGGCAGAGAAAGGCGGGAAAGACAATCTGTGCGTGGTGACGACCGGACTTGTAGGAGATGACAAAGTCGTACTCCTGAAGTCAAAGAGCCCAACGGGCCAGTCAACCACTCGGATCGTGGAGATTTACCAGCCAGCACAAAGCGTGGTGGTCAGTAACGATAGTGAAGGGTCGTCCGTAGATGTAGGGCCGAAATTTGTGGACAGCGAATACTGCGGCTAAGCATTCTTGCTCTGTGACGGTGTAATTATTACGTTCCGCCTTAGTCAGAGAGCGACTGGCATAAGCCACAACATGCTCAGATCCTTGGTGACGTTGGACTAGTACAGCACCGATTCCGATACCACTAGCATCAGCGTGAACTTCGGTGGGCGAAGATGCATTGAAGTGAAGTAATATGGGTCCCGAAGTTAGCAGAAATTTTAGTTCCCTGAATGCATCGTCACAAGTCGACGTCCAATTGAAAGCAACGTCCTTTTGGAGCAGGCATGTTAAGGGGTGCACCACGTCGGCGAAAATACGAACAAAGGCCCAGGAAACTCCGTAGCTCCCGTACTGACTTCGGTGGTTCAAAAGAGCTAACTGCCTCGATCTTGCGTGGGTCGGGCCTCACACCGTTCTTGTCGACCAGATGTCCGAGTACCAACGTTTCGGTTTCACCAAAGCGACATTTCTTGGAATTTAGTACCAAACCGGCTTTCTCGACACAATCAAGTACAATACTCAGACGTCTATTATGCTCATTCAGAGTGCTGCCAAAAATCACATCATCGAGATAGCACACACAAATTTCCCATTTAAGTCCTTGTAGAATCGTGTCCATAAACCGTTCGATTGTTGCTGGCGCGTTGCAAAGGCCGAACGGCATAACGTTAAATTCATAAAGACCGTCTGGCGTTACAAAAGCTGTTTTCTCCTTATCGGCTGGGTGCATGGGTATCTGCCAATAACCCGACCGCAGATCCAGCGATGAAAAATATGCCGCCGAATGCAGGCAGTCAATGACGTCATCAATTCTTGGAAGTGGGTAGACATCTTTCTTGGTGATTGCGTTCAGTTTTCTATAATCGACGCAGAACCGCCATGATCCATCCTTCTTCTTAACTAGGATGACTGGCGCTGCCCATGGACTAGAAGATTCTTGAGCGACACCTTTCTGTAGCATGTCTGTTACCTGTTCGGCGATAAGTGTTATCTCTGCTGAGGAGACGCGGTAGGGCTTTTGTCGAATGGGACGTACAGAACCGGTATCAATTCTATGGCAAGCCCGAGAGCGCGGTAGTGACGCCTGCTAGCCACCTTGTGTGAAATCAAAGCCAGAAAGATGCTCAAGGAGAACTTGCGTGAGAACTTGGTGCTCATTTGAGGGCAGCAACTTGCTTATCATTTGTAGAACCTGCCGTTCAGAAGTATTTCGGCAGGGGCTGCTCGCGGGAGGCTGTGCATCCTCATTTAGAGCCATGATGGCACTGTAACTAATTTCGTCGAATTCGGCAAGTCTCATACCACGAGGGAGTACAGCAGGAGCGGATGAGCAGTTGAATACCCACAAATCCGCAGCGCCATTCACTACTGTCACGACAGATCGTGGCACAAGTACATCCTTCTTAGCGTAGCTTGAAGTGAGTGGTTGAACTTGCGCATCAAATGACGACATGTCGCCAGCAGTGGTTTTGACAGGCACACGTGACATTGACCAGGGCGCTAGTAGCAAGTCGTCTGAAACAACAAAGTTCTTGTCTCTCAAATGTGCATCTGCGAGTGTTGTGAGGACTGCGCTGTTCAAGGTAATTTCACCTGTACCACAGTTGACCGAAGCACCACAACCCCGAAGAAAGTCAATCCCTAGGATGATGTCATGAGTACAGCGCGGCAGTATCAGAAATTCTGTTTTAAAACCTTCCCCACCGAAGAAGACATTGGCAACGCAGACGCCTACGAGAACAATGCACTCACCACTGACACCACGAAACATCACACCACCATTCCACGGGAACATTACCTTATGACCCAGTTTTGTTTTAAAAGTCAGACTCTTTACAGACACAGTAGCCCCAGTGTCTACCAACGCAGTTACAGAAACACTGTCAATTAACACACGTACTTTGTTCTTTACCATCATCAGAGGCGGAGGAATATTCGGCACAGGCATAGACTGTTCGGCGGCCTTACCTCCATCGGTCGCGCCGGCTAGTTTCCCGAAGGCGGCGGTGACATTGAGCGTCGCCGTGGTGATGGCGAACGGCGTTGGTGACTGGTTGGTGGCGTCAGGCTGCGGTCTGTAGCTGGCGATTCACTCCTCCTGTTGTACTTACAGAATGTATCGGTGATATGTGGCGCTGGGCCTCCTGTGACACTTGTGGCAGCAGAGTCCCTTATCCAGTGGTTGTGATCGTCATGTTCAAAATCATGCCAAGTCGGGACTTGTGGAATTGGTCTCACTGTCGACGCCGGTGACAAAACCGAGACATGTGTCCCACGGTGCCGCAGTTGTAGCACACAGGCTACGCGCGACCAACGTCATAGGCAGCGTGGTCAACCCTGGGATTCTGGGAATAGTACACGCGGCCTCCCGAATGAGGTTGAGTGGTGGCAGCCGCACGAAGGCACTGGTTACGCGCCGTTTCACTGCGGAAAGAACGTCGGTACGTCGGTTTTACGGGGGAAGGAACGTCGGCTTGATAGTCTGCTGCGCCTGGCATGGCAGACAATGCAGATACGACAGACGCGGGTTCACGAAGCTGGTTGGAAGCAGGAGCACGACAAAGCTGTTCAACATCCGCCCCTTTGGTGTGCCGTTCAAGTTCTTCGCGGGCAATCTACCTTATGGCTGCCGCGAGGTCTTGCTGGATGTTCTAGCTGTCGTCAATGCTTGCGACATTCGCCAACCTCCCGAACTTTGGTGTAATATGGCGCAGCTTCAAAGTCTCGAACGCTCGGCAATGTTTGGTGAGATCAGCGACCGAGTTGAGGCTTTCCTTCCCGATTAGGCAGTTGTAGACATCCTCGGCAATGCCTTTGAGAAGGTGTCCAACTTTGTCCTCTTCCGACATTCGAGGATCAACGGATTTACACAGCTTCAGGACTGCTTCAATGTAAGTCGTGCACGTCTCACTTGGGACTTGTGCACGCTGAAGCAATGTCTGCTCCGCCCGCTTCCGTTTCGCAGTTGAATCCCCAAAGCATTCCGTGATGTCGGAAATGAAGCGGTCCCACGTCAGCGTGTCCTCATGGCTCTCGTACCACACGAGTGCTGTGTCCGTTAGAAAGAGAACAACGTTCTCTAGCTGAGCCTTGGAGTTCCACACGTATTTGCTCACACGCTTGTAGTGAGTTAGCCATTCTTCAACGTCCTCGCCGAACTTTCCTGAGAAACTACGTGGCTCCATCAGGTGCATCCGGACGCTGGCTGACCGTGCCGGAGATGGCAGAGACGGCTGGTCGTTGTCGGTGCGAGACATTGGGAACTCCAGTGGGGGCAGTCGAGTGAGGCGTCGGCTTCGTCGTAGTATTGGTCCCACCAGCTCCGTCTTCGTAGCTATCGTACTCAGCACCTCCACCACAAAACTGTTACGATTGAACAGTGGACGATGTTTATTTACAGATGGCGCCGATTCGCTGCACCAGCCAACTTCGGCTTCCTTCTCTTCCGTTCCTGGCTAATACCTTGACCGGTTATGTAGCAATATATATATATATATATATATATATATATATATATATATATATATATATATATACCCACACACACACACACACACATATCTCTTATAATGCAAAGAGAGACAGACACAGTGCCTAATCTGCAGATTATATATATATATACCCACACACACACACACACATATCTCTTATAATGCAAAGAGAGACAGACACAGTGCCTAATCTGCAGGCCAGCTGTTTATTTTGATCCGCCCTCATCTTCTTTGCCTATGTGCTCGCAGCGCGAGTGCCGGAGATCCCGTCACCGGGCTTTTCCATTACACTCGGCCACAACTGCAAGTGTTCTTAGCAGCCGGAAATGCTTCTGGCAGGCGGCACTGGCTTTGGTGAAGCGGTCATCCTAGTCCATGGCGCGTCTTATTTGGCCGAGCTGTCCAGGATTTTTCTGGAGGATGCCACTAGGTGTAACGCGATAACCGAGATTGGCTGCGCTGTGGCGTAGCCTTGGCACCTGCCGGAAGTATCTCTTGGGGGTGAGACTGGCAATGCCACGGTGGTACGGTGTGTGTCATCAGCAAGGGTGTGAGACTTCCATGTTGATGTATGCAGTGTAACCAGTGCTTTCGCCCAGCCCAATGTACCTGCGACAAAATTTCCAAAAGCAGCAAATGTTGAGGACATGCTGCTTTCGTCTGAACCAGAAAGGTCAGGAGAGGGAAGGTCAGAAGGCGTGGCATAAGTGGGAGGATGGACCTTCGTTAGCTGGTCCCGGGTATTAGTGAGTGCAGTCATGTTCACCGTGACTTCCTTTAAGTTACAGTAGAACCTCGTTATAACGAACCCGGATATAACGAACTATTGGATATAACGCAGCAATCGCAATTCCCCTTGAAATTCCCATAGATTACATGGATATTGGCTATAACGAACTAATAGTTATAACAAAGTAATTACGGCTCCCCCTTCAACTTTTTATAACGAGGTTTTACTGTAGTTGGTGCCAGTCTGAAGTTGGGAGCCTGGTCGCTGGCACCAGACACTGACTGCACAGGCATCTCAGGAGGTCGCTCGAACGGTCCAGGAAGCATTTGCATACACTAATCCGTGGGCAGGTTGTGTCCCTTGCAGAGCAGCACGTCAAATGTGAGCATGGCCTCCACATCTGTACGCCAAAAAGATGCTGAAGTTGGGGAATGCATTTCTGAGGGTTCGTGATGAGGTGGCCTTGGCCTCCTGCCTTGTGTCCAGTAGTATACATCGGCTGCGTGGGAAGGCGGTCAACAACTATGACATCTTTGTCGTTGGGTAAGTTGAATAAGATGCTGTTCAGTGTAAGGCAAGTCTCTGTATTCGGCTAATGACTGCGCTGGCAGGCAAGGATGTTGTCCCGTTGGATTAGGAGGTGTTCTCTTCCTGGGATCCGCAGGCAGGTCAGTGCCTGGGCGTGCCTGCACGTCAAGTACAAGCGGCTTCATGGCTGTTGTCACCTCCGTGTACAAAAGCCGTACTGAGCTTCAGGATGGCTTGCCCTGTTCTGTTGGATGTCTTGTGGTCTGTGCGTCTGGGATTTGTGTTCTGGCACCGAACACCAACACAGAGACAGACCTGCAGAGGAACACAGGACGTGGAACCGGTGTATACGGCAGGGGAGCACAGGGTACAGTTTTCCAGAGGGCTGTACAGAGCATTGGTAGCGTCCATGCTGTGCCCTTCACCAGCCTGGTCCACTGAACAGGTCTGGTATGAGGCAGAACATCCCATGACGATGTCTGTAGATGAGCTGCAGGGCGAAGCTGCAGCCTCGAGGTGGTGCCTCTCCTGAGCCCCTTCCCCGGTGGTGGGCAGGTTGGACTCAGTGAGAGCTTCGTCGAGGTGAGTCTGTCCGAAAGCGGCAATTAACGGACACACCACTCATTCCAGGATGGTTGCCTGATGCCCTCAGAGTTATTCCACTCCTTGGCGCCATCCTTGATGTTCGCTATGGCCATCACCCATTTCTGACAGTCCAGGCGTGATGAGAACTGATCGCGTTGATACTCCTCACCCATGCGTCGGCGTCATCCATGAATCCGCAGAACTAGGGTACTTCCCAAATGGCCAGCGATGCTGGAGCAGCAGCCGCAGAAGCGGTGTTTCAGGCCGTCAAACAGCTTGTGTGAGAGCTGCTCGAAGGCACACATGAGCTCTGCGGCGGTGTCAGCCAATCCGAAGGAAGAGCCTGTGGCGATGCTTGCAGAGTATGCAGCGTTCACAGCATCCACAGCTCAGGTGTTGACATACTCGTGGGAACGGGATACATACCATAGTAAGCGCCCAGGCAAGATGTTCCCGTGCGCAGTCTCGGTGAGGAAAAGTGTGGCTGTGCTGGTGAAGAACCCTGGAGCCGTCGAGGAGGCCTGGATGCCGGCCACGGGCGGTATGTGAGGCACTTGCAATGGCAGAATGTTTCATTGAGGTCGTCAAAGACACCCTTAAGGATTGCCCTTTGTCGGCTGTTGCCATTTCAATGCAAAGAGAGACAGACACAGCGCCTAGACTGCTGGCCGGCTCTTCTACTCTGATCCGCCCTCGTCTTCCTCTTCACCTTTGTGCTCCTAGCGCAAGTGCAGAAGATCTGTCACCGGGCTCTTCCCATTACAATATATATACTATATATACTGCAGGCAAATGTGCCATCCCCACCAAAGATATGTCGGATGAGGTCCTGGTGGAAAGTGCCCAATATCACAGTGATAGCTTTGAATCTTTCGAACGTCAATGCGAGATATGCCTTCCGCGTTTTTGCTGCAAAATGAATGTGCTCTGGGCTAGGTACACCTCCGTTTGCCCCTTTGTTTAATTTGTATTTTTCTTTTTCAAATTTTCATGCCAGAACTGGATATGACGAAAACAAAAATGTTGGAGCATTTGTGAATTTCGTTATATACAGGTCTAACTCTATATCCGGGAATGAGTGCATACGTCAGATGATGTTAGCAGAACAGGTTGCAAACCATACTGGTGCGCTATAGTCCTCGAATGAGTCCTATGCTTGCCATGTAATTAAAATGTACACGTAAAACGCAGGTGACAGCCTTACGGCAAATCATGCCACTGCTCACTAGGACCACCTCTGCAACTGTCTCATGAAACCAGGCACAATATGCCGTGTGCTGGCTGCGTCATTTTGTTTGGTTGTAGAGATGTTGTTGATGTTGTTGATATTCTTGCTCCACTATCATCGACAAAGAGCTCTGTTGATTATTGCAGACTCCGGGACGGGTCACGATGTAGGAAGGACAGGTGACGCATCGGCTCAGAGGCACAGCATAGCAGCCGCATCGAAAAGTCATTCGGGTTTATGTTCTCTTCACCAAATAGCGCCACTGGTTCGGGGGCTATGGGCACCCACCGATTTGTTGAGGCCCGTATTCATAAACCTACCTTATCCTTATCGCTTGCTTTCCTTCCCTTCACTGTGCCCTTATCATGCTTCATGAACAAATCAGTCCAATATTTACAAATAAGCCCTACAATAGTCTTTCGCACTAGTTATCATTTTTGTCCTCTTAACGCACCTTAATGTTACAGGGGCGACAAAGGCAACAGGCGGTAAGCATAAGAAGTTTATGACTAAGGGCCTAAGTTTTAGTGTTCTTTGGATTTGTCGGGCGCCATTCCAATTAGCTCAGGCTGCTCAGACCACGCATGATATGGAAACGTCTTTCTTAGTGTACGTTTGTGTATTGTGGAGATCGCCTAATTTGTGACAGTTTTCATTTGAGCTCTGAGCTTGTGAAGTGCATGTGACCAATGAATCAATGGGGGAAATGTGTTTCGCCCGACATTGCACGATGGTGTACAAGTTGGGTACTCAAAAATTTTCATTGTTCTCCACAATGACAGAAGAGCGCTTTCGGGTGTGGAGGAATGACATACCGTGGAAATATCGGGTACTGCAGTCTACTGATCATCTCTGTGAGCGGCACTTCGAGCTACATTTGGTGATCAAAACTTGGGAGTCCCGTACCTGTACGTCGTTAGTGCCACAGTGGACTTCACTGTGCACATGAACAGCCTCTTTGATGCACTGAACAGACAGACTCGAAAAGAAGGCCTTAAACCTGGATGCAGAGACTTTGCAGTCCTGGAGTCGTCGTCAAAGTGGCTGAAGGAGTGGGAAAAAATGGTTGACGGTAAAATACTCAACACTAGCTTCTTGACACAGTCGATGGCTGAGGGCTTCCACGTGACCATCATGAGCACTGTTGGTCTTTCAAACTACCTGCCGAATGAGTGCAAGTTGAAATACGTGCTTACCAGAAAAATGAATCAGGATGTCCTTGAGAGATATTTTGGCATCATTAAACATGCTGGAGGCCAAAATGAGCACCCTACCGTGTCGACATTCTTGCAGCTCTACAATATGCTCAGTATATACAGCTTAATCCAACCACCACAATTCGGCAAATGTCCAATGAAAGTTGGACAAGAGGCTCCGCGCTTGACACTATCGGATCCCATCTCGCCATTCAAGCATGAGTCGCATAAGGAGACCAAGCTCCAAGAACTCAGGAAGAAATTCGATGACTATCTTGGCGAGGTGCTCGAGTAGGAAGCAATTTATGACCATTCCTATACCTAGGCTGAAGTTGTAGATTGCATAGTGCACTATGTTAGTGGGTTTGCATGTAGAAAGTTGCTAAAAAAAACACAAAGTTCGAAGTGTGCAAACTAGGTCTTGTAAGTCTGGTTTCTCATTCTGAGAAGCCTGAAGCAGCCTGGCCTTGCCAACTGCAAGACCCTGGGAAGGCTTATTCATCCGAGTACAAATATATTTGTCCTGCTTCATGCAATAGAAATGTAGTTTCAGAAGGACTGTAAGCAAAGGAACGCTTATGACTTGACCATTGATAATGTATTAGACAGCAACTGGCTGTCGTTTCCTTGCGCCATCCACAAGGACGAAGTAACTGCTGCATCATCATCAGCCTGTTTAGGTCCACTGCAGGACGAAGGCCTCTCCCAATGATTTCCAATCCACCCTATCCTGAGCGAGTTGGTTCCGCTTTATGCCCGTAAACTTTTTAATTTCATCGCTCCATCTAACCTTCTGCCTGCCTCGGTCGCGCTTTCCCTCTCTTGGTATCCATTCCGTCGCTCTTACTGTCCATCTGTTATCTTTCCTCCTCATGACATGTCCTGGCCAGGTCCACTTCTTTCTTTTAATCGATATAATAATATCGGCTACTCCTGTCTGTTCCCTGATCCATTCCGCTCGTTTTTTAAATGTGAAGCATTTCTTAGCGAACTTCGGCGAGTTTGAGCGTATCTATCTATCTATCTAGCCACCTATGATTTTGTGCTATCCTGGCCGTTTCGCTAATCGGATGTTTACGAAAATTGGTATGCCACATCATGACTACATGACGAACATAAATGGCAGGTCATAACATGAAAATCATGACATGCATGTCATGAGCGGCATGATTTACATGTCACAGTCTTGGTGCTCTCCTGGTCGTCTCGTTAATGGGATGTATACAAGAATTGGTATGCCACAATATGACTGCATGGCGAACATAAATGACAGTTCATAACATGAAAATCATGACATGCATGTCATGAATGACATGATTTACATGCGACGGTCTTGGTGCTCTCCTGGCCGTTTCGTTAATGGGATGTATACGAAAATTGGTATGCCACGACATGACTGCATGGCGAACATGACTGACAGGTCACAACATGAAAATCATGATATGCATGTCATGGGCAACATGATTTACATGCCACGCATTTCGTTAACGGGATGTATACGAAAATTGGCATGCCACAAGATGACTGCATCATGAACATAAATGACAGGCCATAACATGAAAATCATGACATGCATGTCATGAGCGACATGATGTACATGCCACGGTCTTGGTGCTCTCTTGGCCGTTTCGTTAGTGGGATGTGTAGGAAAATTGGTATGCAACAATATGACTGCATGACGAACATAAATGACAGGTCATAACATGAAAAGCACAACATGCATGTCATGGGCGGCATGATTTACATGCCAGGCGTTTCGTTAATGGGATGCATACCAAAATTGCTATGGCACACCACGACAGCATGACAAACGTAAATGACAGGTCATAACATTACAATCATGACATGCGTGTCATGATCGGCATGATTTACATGCCATGCTCCTGGCGCTATACTGCCGTTTCGTTAATGGGATGTATGGGCTCCGTCTACTGACCAGAGGACGCTACGTAGCTCTCGTCGAACGGCTCAGTCATGCACGGTGGAACCCGAGGCGACAGCGACGCGCGCGTTTCTTCGCTGCTTTCCGGGCGTGCTGCGAATCACACGAACGCTCGCGGCGCCACCCTTTGGAACAGTTTGCCGTAGGTTTGGAGCGCGTGTCTCAAGGAAAATAAAACGAAAGAAGGTGGGACGGGCGGTCGCTGCTGCTATAGAGTTGGAGACGCGTCTTGCGTTCGCGTATTTCCCTGTCACAGTCTGCCCAATTTTGCTTCTCTCCGCCAGGCAGTGCATTCTGGCGCTGATGTCGCACATGGAAAACTCGACTGCACGGAGCCTATACGAAAACTGGTTTGGCACAACATGACTGCATGACGATCATAAATGACAGGTCATAACATGAAAATCGTGACATGCATGTCATTAGCGGCACGATCTACATGCCACTCGTTTCCTTAAAGGGATGTATACCGAAATTGCTATGGTACAACACGACTGCATGACGAACGTAAATGACAAGTCATAACGTTAGAATCATGACATGCGTGTATGAGCGGCATGGTTTACATGTCACAGTCTTGGTGCTCTTGTGGCCGTTTCGTTAAGTTCATATGCACCAAACTCGGTATAGCGAGACCCACTGCACGTGGGATCTGCCAATTTTTTTTTTTTTAATCTCTTAGCGTTTCACCTATCATTTTCCTTTCCATTGCACGTTGCGTGCAATGGAAAGTTTCATCTGTATTTTTTTGTTATCCTCCACGTTTCTGCACCGTACGTTAGTACTGGGAGAATGCAATGATTGAATATTTTTCGCTTTAGTGAGAGCGGCAAGTTCCCAGTCATAATTTTGTAATGCCTTCCGAATGCGCTCCAGCCCATCCTTATTCTATGGAGAATTTCTTTTTCATGGGTAGGAGTTCCTGTTATTAACTGTCCCAGGTATATGTACTCGTTTACACATTGTAAGGGTTCATTGTTGATCTTAAATTCCTGTTCCTTAGCTAGGCTATTGAGCATAACTTTGGTCTTTTGCCTATTCATTTTTAATCCAGTTTTAATACTTTTCCTGTTTAGATCATCGATCATGTTTTGTAGTTCGTCTCCATCATTGCTAAAGAGCACAATGTCGTCTGCAAATCTTAAATTGCTTAGATATTCTCCGTCTATTCGAATTCCCTTTTCTTCCCAGTCTAGACGTTTAAAGACTTCCTCTAAACATGGGGATATCGTATCTCCCTGTCTCATACCTCTCCCGATCGGGATTTCTCTGCTTCTCTCATGTAGGAGTAGTGTGGCTGTGCAATCTTTCTATATGTTGTTTATGGTTTTCACGTATACGCCAGGTACCCCTTGTCGACATAGAGCTTCCAGAACTGCTTGTATTTCTATGGAGTCAAATGCTTTTTCATAGTCGATAAACGCCATATAAAGAGGATTGTTATATTCCGCGTACTTCTCGATTGCGAGGTTGATAGCGTGGCTGTGGTCCATTGTCGAGTAACCTTTCCTAAAACCAGCTTGTTCTCTCGGTTGGTTAAAGTCAAGTGTTTCACTTATCCTCGTAGAAATTACTTTCGTAAATAGCTTGTATATCACTGGAAGTAGCCTAATTGGTCTGTAATTTTTTAACTCCTTTATGTCACCTTTCTTGTTGATTAGGATTATATTAGCATTTTTCCAACTGCTCGGTACACTACATGTCTTGATACATTTCATGAAAAGCGATGCAAGTTTTTCAAGTACAATGCCTCCTCCGTCTTCGATCAAGTTGGCTGTTATACCATCTTCACCAGCTGCTTTACTGCAGGACATGCCTTTGGCAGCTTTTTTGACTTCCTCAGCGGTTATACATGGAATTTCGGTGTCCTCCCCTGATTCTATTTCTATTAAGGTTGTATAGTCTGTCTGAGAACTGTACAGTTCCGAGTAGAAATCTTCTGCTACCTTTACTATTTCGTTGAAACTGTTGATAACGTTACCTTGTTTATCTTTTAGCGCATGCATTTTGTTTTCTCCTAAGTGCAGTTTCTTTTTGACCGATTTAATGCTGGTGCCTTTTTCTACTGCCTTCTCTATTTCTGTCATGTTAAAGTTTCTTACATCTCTTTTCCTGGCTTTACTGATCAATTTTTATAGTTCTGCGAATTCTATCTTATCTTTTGATGAAGTTACTTTCATTTGTTGGCGTTTTTTTATTAAGTCCTTGGTAGATTGGGACAGCTTACATTTTGCTTGCTTTGTTGTTTTACCCCCGACTTCTATCGCCATTTCAAGGATTGTTTTCGTTATGGTCTTGTTTATTTGTTCTAAATCGTCACCGTTTTCGTCTAAGGCCTCGAACTTGTTGCTTAGGGCGACTTTAAATTCTTCGTTCTTCTCTCTGATTACCTCTAGATTGCATTCTTTCCTAGTAAATAATTTAGTTCTTGTTTTCTTTAGGTTAAGTACAATCTTTGCCCTTACTAATCTGTGATCACTGCATTTTATCTTCCCCACTACTTCTGTGTCTTGAATTATACCTGGTTGTTCGCACATTATAAAGTCGATTTCATTCTTTGTTTCCCCGTTAGGGCTTTTCCACGTCCACTTCCTATTCTTGTGTTTCTTGAAGAACGTATTCATTATTCGGAGGCGGTTTCTTTCGGCAAATTGTACTAGCATTTCCCCACAGTTATTCCTATGGCCGAAGCCGTAGTTGCCCATCACCTGTTCTCCACTTTGTTATGTTCCTACTTTTGCGTCGAAATCCCCAATGACTACTGTGTATTGTGTCTGTACTTTCTTCATTGCTAATTCGATATCCTCGTAGAACTGCTCTACTTGTTCGTCGTCGTAGCTCGTTGTTGGCGCATATCCCTGGATTATCTTAAGTTTATACCGCTTATTTAGTTTTATTAAGACGCATGCTACCCTTCCGTTAATGCTGCAGAATTCATCTACCTTGCCCACTATATCTTTGTGAATTAGGAACCCAACGCCATATTCTCTCTTTTCGGGTAACCCTATATAGCAGAAGACATGTCCGTTGTTTAAGATTATGTAAGCTTCACCTGCTTTCCTAACTTCGCTAAGGCCAATGACGTCCCAACTAACTCCCTCTCAATTCCTCAAGTAGTTCCGTTAATCTAGCTTCGCTGGAGAGAGATCTTGCATTGAACGTTCCAATGTTTAGTTTCCAGTGGCGGCCTGTCCAAGTCCAGTGATTATTAGTGCCCTCTGGTGCTTCACAGAGCTGACCGCCGCCGTGGACAGATGTTCTGCAGCTGCTGGACACTGAGGGCGAAGGTTTAGTTGTAGATATCGTGTGGGAGGTGGTGGCCAAGTACTTCACCAGGGAGACCAATTCCTGTTCTGGTCTAGGAGTGCGTCGTAAACAGCAGTTGAATGACTGAAAGCCTTTCAGGTACCCAACCGTCGCCGGGCCCCTCTACCGACATAATCTCGAGCACTATAACAAACGGTTAGAGAACATCCTTAAAGAAGAAGTGGAGGGGCGGGTCGGGCGTCGAACCTGTGACCCTTGGTGGTCTCAGTTGCAGCGGCTCCGCATCGTTAAACGTACATTCTTTCAGAGCCTTTCATGCGCGATAATTTCTATCCGTGTTACTATTTCGTACATTATTTGGTCTCAAAATGTCCGCGATTATCTAGTTTTGCTGATTGCAACATCTAGGACGTCACGGTTTCTAAAATTGCTCTGCAATTTTAGAAACCGTGCAATTAGCAATGTAATTAATTCTTGGAAGTGATTTCGGCGCCTCTGCTTGGCAGGGGTGCTGCCGCCACCAAGGAACAGTGAAGCAGGCCACTGCATTGTGAAAGACGTTTTCACATTGGTCTAGTGTGTGTAAGATCACTCTGTAGGCATGAGGAGTGTTGCAGTTGCCTTGTTGTAGAAACATTTTTCATTACAGTATTGTAATATGGTAGTGAGACAGAGCGCCACAGCAAGTAGGCTTCCCTGTGCGTTCCCACTGCTAAATGGTTAAGCCAAATAGATGGTATTCCTTCAGAGTGATAAATTTGCCAAATTGGCCAGTGCTTTCATGTGACAGTAAAATGCTGACAAGTCTAAGCATGGACCCTCCTGTAACCAAGCTTTTAGCTTATCTCTTGCACTTTAATGATAGCAAATATGATAGCGAAGTCATGTACGTGTACATTATGCTTCAACATCTGGGCTATCAGATACCAATATTTTACATCTACAAAATCATATTCCAGAGCTGCTGTAGTTGCTTTTTTTTTTTTGCACTTTCTGTTATTTGGAGATAAGGATCACTGACGTGATTCATAGTTCTTGCTTTTTTCTTGCCATTCTGTTAAAACTAGAAATCTAGCTGCTGGACACCCTCATAAGGTCTACTTTATAGGTCAAATGAGTTCTGCGGAAACCCGCAAGGAGTAACGTTTATGAAAGGGAAAATTGGCATCCACCTGTTTTGTAGCACAAGGCTACAAGGAAATCCATACGGATTTCTCATAAATGAACGCTTCCTAGTTGCCGAAAAATTCGTCCTGGTCCGGGTTTCGAACCCAGGACCAACGCCTATCCGGGGCGCTCGCTCTGCCAACTGAGCTAACCAGGAGGCTAGCGATTGACAGCGCGAGGGCGAATTCATCGACAACTCGAAGCCCAAGGGCGTCAATATAAGTCAAATGAGTTCTGTGGAAACCCGCAAGGTGGAGTAACGTTTATGAAAGGGAAAATTGGCATCCACCTTGGGCTTCGAGTTGTCGATGAATTCGCCCTCGCGCTGTCAATCGCTAGCCTCCTGGTTAGCTCAGTTGGCAGAGCGAGCGCCCCGGATAGGCGTTGGTCCTGGGTTCGAAACCCGGACCAGGACGAATTTTTCGGCAACTAGGAAGCGTTCATTTATGAGAAATCCGTATGGATTTCCTTGTAGCCTTGTGCTACAAAACAGGTGGATGCTAATTTTCCCTTTCATAAGGTCTACTTTGCATAAAACGAGCAGTGTTTTGCAAATTAAATGTATCAGCTGCGAATGCGAATCCTCTTAGCGCGAACACGTAGGGTGGGAGTACTCTCACTTGTCAAGCTGGGTCTGTCTGTCTTAGGATATTCCTTGACTTTTTTGTTTCACTTTAGCGGTTAACCACAGAATGACGAAAACTAGCAGACGGCACGTGGTAGTATACACGTTCAGTGCATGTTTAACGTTCCGTCACTTTCTGGTACCACGCTATGCAAGGATTTTCTGCGGGCAGTGATTTAACGTTACATTTTCTTCTTTTTATGTGAGTGTTTCAGACGAGAGTCTGCTGCGGTGGTGTAGTGGTTATATGCTCCAAAAACGCGGGTTCGATTCCGGCTGCGGCGGTCGCATTTTCGATGGAGGCGAAAATGCCAGAGGCGCATGTACTGTGCTTTGTTAGCGCACGTTGATGAACCCCAGGTAGTCATAGTTTCTGGAGCCCTCTATTAATTACGGCTTTCCGCTTCCTTCTATGTCTATCATTCCCTTACCCCATAGAGTTTCTCACAATTACACCGTATGCCCACAGACGCTGAGCCGTGATCCCTACATGGGCTGCAGAAAATAGCGTCCTTTCCTTAACCGAACCATGATAATCAGAGGATACCGTTTTAAAAGCCACGAGGAACGCTGAATTCGGAGCAAAAAGCGCAGTGCTACGGAGCAAAAACCGCAGGTGCCGCGAAACCCAGACGTGCCATGAACCTTAGGCACTTGCAGCGCATGCAGTGGCTGTGGGAAGGCATCAGCGCAGTAGCCACGCAAGCACGCGCACTCAGCACACCAGCCCTACAACAGGGTCGTGTCGGAAATGCCATATTTAACCGCCACCGACACCTTCTTCAGCCCACTCTCTACATCCCCTTATAACGCATTCCCTGGACTCCAGCGATAAGGCATGGCGTTTTTTCACACCGCTTGAAGACGCCGCCGATGCCCTGGCGACAGGGGCTCGACAACACACGTACTCAGGGCACTCGCACGGCAACTACAACACGGTGAAGTGCACACAACAAATGCAATAAGGCAAAAGATGGAGATCGAAAAAAAAAAAAAAGATATGGCAAGCTACTGCTTTTGTCCCTCACTCTGCGCAGCATGCACCCTGTCTGGATGTTGCCATGGTGATGAAAACACGCTCCCTCCTTCTTCCAAGGTCTCCCTCCCTACTGTACCCTCCCTTCTCCTCCATTTTGTTTGCCTTTTCACGGCTTTTTTTCCACACGTGCTCCCTTGCTCCCACTTCCAACATGCCGGCGCGCTGAGAAACCGCGCTTCGTTCACCGATTTCATGGTCACGCGCTTAAAAAATCCACGCTATAACAAGTTTTCTCCTTTGCACGCGTACACAATAAATGGTCTGCCTATACACTGAGTTCTACGAGACATATTGGTGGTAAAAAAAAAACATAACTGGTACCACACTAAAAGCGGTTACGTTACAACTGCAAGTTGCGCATGTACAGTGCTCAGTGAATGACATGCGATACTTGAAACGCATGGCTGCCAGTGCTTTTTGCCTTATAACTTTGCAGTGGGAATGCAGAGTTCTTTCATTGGAGTACTCAGTGAAAGCAGGACAACTTGTGAAGCATTATAGTAAAGTTTGGTAGCTCCATGATCATCCAGCACACGCCAAGTGCACAAAATGCACCAGCCATCACACGGTCCAAGTATCACATTTCAATCGCTCAGCACCGCTCCTAATATATGAACGTTCGCATACATTCTAGATTACTTGCAAAGTTGGCTACAACTTCGCAATGAATTCTTGGAACAGCGTGTTTTGTCTTAAGTTTCCATGTTGTTAAAATTCACAGAATTATAAGGACGTCCTAAAGTTTTTCAGTCCTTTGCAACAGTATTTCCTTTCAAAATGGCTACAAATTCATCTTAACGGGGGCAGGCTAAGCGCGCTCCGTACTGTGCTCGGGTAGCATAATCCCATAGTCGATTGATCGAAGGATGAATGTTAGGAGCGTCCCCTATATAATGGGGAGGTAGCCAGCAGGACACCAAGCTCCACCTTTATTTTATCCCCTACAAATGTTTGTTTCCCCAAATCACACACATTTTCATATGTGTGATTGCCCCCGTTCATGCAGCGCCATCTACGAGCATCCAGGCCAACCAGAACGAAACGTCAAGCTCGCCGGCCCCGTTGAGCCACCTCTCCCTTCTTGCACCACAAGCCAGGTCAATAAACGAAGAGAAAGGAGAGGAGAGCGAGGCAGGAACGCTCGGAACGCCAGCTGAGAGCTTTCAAGTTCGCTAAGAATAAAAGTATCTTTTGCCTTGTGCCTGTCTGACGGAATCGAGTATGCTAGCGGCTGCTGGGACGCCATTGTTTAAACAGCTCGACAAGATACCATAATGTTTGGCAATGCTTCCTTATTTTTTTGCCTCTAGCTGCTGTGAGAATTGCTTATGCACTATAGGAGAAGATGGGGTATCCTTGTCAACAATAACAGAAGAAATTCCTGATTAATTTTGTGGCACCATCGTTAGGCTTTGCTGTCAAATACAAGAGAACATGCATGCACCAATTACGGGAAGGTAGCTTGGGCCAGCAACCAGTATCACACATGTGAGTTCAGCTCATCATTGGCTTCTCTGAATGTTGCCTACCTCAAGCTTGCATGCCATCACAGAGCGCTGGCCACTGCAAACAACAAGCAATGGCGTGCACCATGGTCTTGCAAGAGGTTTCATGCATCTCTGGCCCATTATAACCAATGCACCATCAAGAACCAAGAAATAACTTTTAAGACTGCCAGTGTCGGAGACCATTAGAACCAGTTCCTGTTATTTCTTACCTGTATTTAGGTAGACTAGATCATAAAGTGGTTGTTGTAATAAACTGGAGCCTGTAGGATGCAGACAAGGAATTGCTCAAGTATCGTAGCCCCGCTTTGAGGAAAGGAAACATGATTGGCCTCAAGGAACATGGATCCTTTATCTACTGCAGCTCCGGATGTGCCAACTGTTTTGCTGTGCATGCAAGGTGAAAGTCTGTGCTGTGCACAGCTTCCATCCTCGTTCTCGTAAATGCAACGCAACTGTTTTCATTTTAAACCAAGCAATGATGTGCAGCAAATGAAATGCGCACCGACAGGTGGCTGTCAGGTTGGCCTCCAGTTGCTGGTGTTCGCTGGCAATCCACTGCAGTGCCTCCTGGAAGTCATCGCACTGGCGCACAAGCCTGGCTTTGCAGGTGGCCAGCTCATCCACAAGCAGGCTGCACGAGCAACATTCCACCAGTTAGACCTGCACTGTTGGCTTAGCACCAATACTACCTCGTGTTTAATATGTCAACCGACCGGCCAAAGGGCATTTAACAAGAGGCAAGGGGTAAAAACGAAATCGCAGGGAACTGGTTTACAATATGAGTGAATGAAAATAAAAGGGCAAATAGTGTAACAATGCATTACGTTAGAAAAAGTCACAGTTTCGCCACAAGGGCGAAGCAATGAATGCGATAGCAAGAAACTAATGCTATACGAAGTGAGGCCCGCAGCTTCAGGAGCAATATTAATTGTAGCAAACATGCACTTGCTAAGTGAGCGCCTCCTGTGGGCAGCGCGAGCTGGTACGAAGGGCTTTATACGTTGTGTGTCACAAAGCTACACATACAAAGCTAGGGGAGGCGGCTAAATGAACAAACAGAAGATGGGCGCGAACTATCAAGTAGAGCACGCACGAACCGAACGCACAGATATAACCGCGGCGTCCCTTGAGCGGCGTCCCAAGCGGCTTCCCTTGAGCTTGAGTGACTTTCGTACGCTCCCTTGCACTCATTGCACCATCTCGCCGGTAATGGAGAAACGCTTGCAAGCGCCTGGCGTCTCTGAGTCCTGCCAGCGGTAAAGCGTGTGTATAAGGCTCGCCGTTAGCTCCGTGAAAGATCTGCTCTTCGTGGCGTAGTGGTTAGCGCCACGCGCTGCGGAGCGAAGGGTCCCTGGTTCGATTCCGCGCTCCGGAAGCATTTATCTGAATTATTTTTCTTTGGGACTTTTATATATATATACATACTTATACATATACGGGTCATGACGGCAGCGACGGGGACGGCAAAAACCAGCCGAGACTGTCCATATAATTGCTATCGCAATAAAAACTAAGCGACATACAGGCTCAAAAGTACAGCGCGTTAGTGAAAAGAAAACACAACACTTATAAAAAATGAACCAAGCCTGCCAGCTGAATGAAAAAGACATAGAATAGCATCTATAGGGTTTCCCACTCACTTTAATCCATGTGCCAGCTAAATTAATCCAAGTACCACATGAATAATCTGAGCACCAAAACATTTAATCTATGCGCCAAACACTTAATCCGAGTGCCAACATATTTAATCCAAGCACCAGCGCAAACAGGCCGCGTAATCCTAGTGCCGTCTTGTTTATTCCAAATGCCATAGCTTTAATCCAAATGCCAGTGAATTTAATCCATACACAGAGAACAGGAGGCTTGTGACTTTGGGTGTCCTAAATGCACGATCACTGTTAGCATTAGACCACAGCAGTAATACTTTTTACCACTGCTAACGCTTACAAAATAAGATATACTGCGGTATTTTCGAAAACGCTTTGATGTGAAACCTTACAAGTGAACGAGAGCTAAGTGTATATGTTCAGTGAGCCTGTGGTAAGGGTGTAACTTAAGCACCGTGTCTGTTTACGCTATTGCTGGATGCTAGTTCCAGAAACACGGCTACTGCTGGATTTAGGGTTATTATGTACACCACGGATTATGCATCCTGCAGATATTCAGAATTCGCTGCCGTCTCCTAGGACGACCCAAAAATCCCTTATTTTTTTCAAAAGAGACCACAGCCATCTGCTCAGCCCGTGATTATATATAATCTCAAAAAACTCTTCCTGACTATCGGGATAAATATTATTTGATTTGATTTATTGATTTCCATTTACACAGACACACACTTACAGAGGAGTGGTAGTAAATGGAGGTGGATGAGGAAAAAGAAGTCCAGCGACAGAAAGTCCTAGCAACAAACGTATTATTTAGTATTTATTCTGATGTTTCGGATGGCCTCCAGCCGAAACGTCAGAATAAATACTAAATAATATGTTTGTCACTGTGACCTTCTGATCATGTGTGTGTATATATATATATATATATATGTGGGATGCCGGGTCTGTCGAAGCACGAATGCCACATAATAACATAACAATGGGTTTATTCAGTTAGCAACTGCCGCAGACGAGCATACCGAGGCTACGCTCGTCCGGGTAGCGAAAAGTAAGAAGAGTTTCCAAGCTGGGCAGCCTGCTTATGTAGCCACCGTCAGTGACGCCCACCTCCAGTGACGCTGCAGTAGCACTGCATTTTATTGGACACACGGTGCTGCGTGTAGCTGGGTTCCGCTGGGTTGGATGACACGACTGCGCGGGAATAGGCGCAGTGTGTATCGCCACATATATATATTTCCCGCCGAAGTGTTCTGCGCTTTGACACATTGACCAGGGTGGTAAGGAAATGCATCCAGCAGTGCGACGAATATACCCGTATTTCGATTTTGCTCTCGCCACATCTGATGAGAAATCGAGGCTAACGCGTTCAGAAAATTGGAGAGTTAGAGTTCCCTCGTACAAGGAATACTGACAAAAAATCAACTTCAGCTCCTGTCGATGTGATGACGCAGAGCTGCATTTGACTGGGCCCCCTGGGCCTCTCCCGACTTAACGACCTGCGTGATGCGGCCCGTCGAAGTTCAGAAGCCTCAGCCTGGAGTCCAAAAAATTGATGCGGCACGCATGGAAGCCCTTGCCATCGAGGAAGACACGCCACTCTTAAACAATTTGATGATAATAGACTCGGTGACCACCATGGATATATACATCCCCATAACACGCCCGTCCCCTCCCTCACCCCTACCTGGCGGTCCCCCCCCCCCCAAAAAAAAGAAGTAAAGAAAAGGAAGAAAGAAATCCCGCCTAACCTATAACTTCATATACACATACGCACGCGTCCTGATAACACCACGGGTAAGACCCCCTCTCCCCACCTCCACCAAATTGAAATGCTTGATGAACCCCTCATAACTACCCTCATTTGTCAAACGAGGTGGTTTGTAAGGAAGTCTGTGCCATTGCTGGTGAGCACTTTTCAAGCATGCATTCCGTGCAACTTTTCGTTACATGATAAATTTTTGAAACAATGAAGTGTGAGATAAGAGACATTTTTGAAGATTTTCGTAACTCATGCGATATGTAGGGCAACAGCTGTCAATATGAGACAGACCCGCGAGTCACAAGACAGGTACTCACCGTACCCAAATTGTGCTCAGCAGCATATCGGTACACAGAGAACGGCTCAAGCCAACTTACAGCAGTAATTCATTTCGTAAAAAATATCAGCGAGTGCTATAAATATTAGTGTTGTCGGTGTTGTCTTTTTAATTTCAGGTTATATTACATTTTATATTCTGACATACGTATTTGAACAGTAGTGCCGATTTGACGCCCAACTTGCCGTTTCTTGTGCATGGGTTAAATTGTCTAGCACTTGGATTAAAGCTGTTGGTGATTGGATTAAACACGGTGGCACTTGGATTAAACTCACTGGCACGCGGCCTATTTGCGCTGGCGCTTGGATTAAATATGATGGCGCTCGGATTAAGTGTTTGGCACATAGATTAAATGGTATGGCACTCAGATTATTTCTTTGGCACTCGGATTAATTTAGCTGGAAATTGGATTAAAGTGAGCAGGAAAACCTGTAGTGCTATTGTAGGAAAATGAGTTTTTGCCAAAATGTGTTCAGGTTACTAATGCAGGCGATACCATCAGGTAGACCCCTCAGCATGCAGGTGGCTTGCTGATGTTTCAGGTACGCTGTCGATGATGCACTCGAAGCTGTGACTGGTAAAGGGAGTGATCAAGGTGTAACAATTATATTTTGTTGCTGTAGACATGGAAGCACTTGCCTTTTGAGGCACAGCAGGCAACATTGTCACCTCGTGCAATAAACACCAAGGGGCATAGCCCCCCCCCCCCCCCACCGCCCAAGGTCAGTCATATTGTTCGCCAGCATCTAAGGTTTTCCCGCTCAATTTAATCCAAGCGCCAATGATAATAACCCAGGTGCCAGCCAATTTAATCCAAGCACCATCGGAATTAATCCACATGCCATTTGATTTAATCTTCGTGCCAGCCATTTTAATCCAAATGTCACTCATTTTAATCCCTGTGACAGTCAATTTAATCATCCTACAAACTGACTTTCCTAACCAACCAACACGCATATCAAATAAAACGTCTTTGAAGGAGTAATAACGTGATACTTATCACTCATTCAAATGGCATGATTACTATAGACAGACCCACGACTCGCAGGGCAGGTAGTCATCCGATCCAAATTGTGCTCAGCAGCGTATCAGCACACAGAGAACGTCTGAAGCCAAATTATAGCAGTAATTCATTTTGTAAACAATATCGGCGACTGCTATAAATATTAGTGTTGTCGGCATTGTCTTCTTATTTTCCGGTTATATTACATTTCATATTCTAACAAAATGCCACGGGGATAAGAATAACCAGAGCAGTGTAGAAGTTATATTTACACAATATATGCGAAGAAAGACAGCATCAGACAAGATGGCAGAGCATCAGCATGAGCGCTGCTCTGATCGTCGTCTTCACCATCTTCTTGGTGCATTCCTCCAGGCTCGGCAGGATGCGTCGCTAGCTGATCGGGATAGCGCGTAACATAGAACCCCCGGCATCGAGAGTGCCGTCTTGGCGCGCAGCGGTAGGATCGCATCCGACAATATAAGGTTTTAGTCGGGAGACGTGCACGATATCTGTCGAAGGCACAGCAGAAGATCGGCTGTGCACCAGAGTGATCTCATACGTGACGTCAGTGATCTGGCGCAGGACCTCGTAAGGCCCGGAGTAACGTGAAAGAAGCTTGGATGACAAGCCAACGTGGCGGCAAGGTGTCCATAGGAGGACCAGTGAGCCAGGGGAGTAATGGGACGACTCTGTGGTGGCTGTCGTACCGAGCCTTCCGGGATAGCTGGGAAGCATGAAGGCGAGCCCTTGCAACCTGGTGAGCTGTTGCAGCCCTAGATGCTGAATCGCGGGCGTAGTCTGTAAGAGGGCGCACAGGTGCTGGTAGGAGAGTCTCGAAAGGCAATGTGGGATGGCGGCCAAACAAGAAGCCAGCGGTGTTGTGGCAAGACGAGTTGTATGCAAATGTTACATATGGCAAGGTGCTGTACCAATCACGGTGGTCTGAAGAAACGTACATGGAGAGCATTGTGGTCAGTGTACAGTTGAGGCGCTCAGTAAGGCTGAAGACGCAACGAAGGGCCATCCAGCGGCTTGAGGAGGCTTTGGCGAAGCAACGGAGAAAAGGAGCCGACGACCCGTCTAACGGGCGCGGAGGCACCCGAGTACCTGTCGCCTAGTTGGAGCACACCATCCTCGAGGTCTAGGCTCTGAGATTATCGGACTAATAGCCGTAATCTTAAGATAGGGAACATCCGCACCCTGCGAGGCCGGGGACTTCCCACACGCCGGATGTGTAAATAAACGTTATTTCTCTCTCTCTCTCAGTAAGGCCACTGGTTTGTAGGTGGTATGCAGTGGTCAGTTTGTGACGTATGGAACACGAACGAAGAATGTCGTCGATGACTTTGGACAGAAATGAGCGTCCGCGTCGGTCAGCAGTTGCCGAGGAGCGCCATGGTGGAGAATAACGTCGTAAAGGAGAAATTTCGCAACGTCAGTGGCACAGCTTGTCGGTAGTGCTTGCGTGATGGCGTATCGCGTCGCGTAGTCTGTAGCTACTGCTATCCACTTGTTCCCATTCAGAGATGTTGGAAATGGTCCGATGAGATCAAGCCCGACGCGGTAGAACGGGAGAGATGGAATATCTATTGTCTGAAGAGGACCAGCTGGCGACGTGGACGGATGCTTGTGGCACTGGCAGGACTCACAAGCAGCAACGTATTGGCGTACAGAACAGTGGAGGCCTGGCCAGAAGAATCGACGCCGCACGCGATCGTACGTGCAAGTGGCTCCAGGATGTCCAGCAGTTGGGGCGTCATGAAGCTGTTCAAGGACAGTCGAACGGAGTATTTCAGGAATAACAAGTAGAAGCCCGGGGTCGTCGGAGGTAGTGTTTTGTCTGTACAAGATGCCATCATGGAGCACAAACAATTGTAGAGGCGGGTCAGAGGAACGAGAACGCAGAGGGTGGATAATGGACCGCAGATTGGTGTCACTGAGCTGTTTGCTGCATATGTCGGTTAAAGTAGAGAGTGCGAAGACACAGGCGTCTGAATTGTGCGCTGACAAGTCGGGAGGGTCCACAAGATGACAGGATAGGCAGTCCGCATCCTGGTGCAGTCTGCCAGACATGTAACTGACCTCGAAGCTGTATTCTTGCAGCTTCAGTGCCAGTCGGATCTTTGAGGGGGGGACAGCCAGCAAAGTGCGTGGTGGTCTATGATGACCAAAAACGTGCGGCCGAACAAATAGGGCCGAAACTTCTTCGGTGCGAAGTTCAGTAGGACCTGAGGGTTCAAAATGGGCCAAGATGGGCGGTGACGTAAGTAAAGTTGTCAGCGTGCGAAATGCATCGGCTTGGGCAGGACCCCAAGGAAAGGATGTTTCCTTTTTTAGGAGTTCCGTAAGGGGACGGGCAATGTCGGCAAAATTCTTGATGAAACGTCGAAAGTCCTTTGAAAGTCCGACAACGCTCCGTACGTCTTTAGTGGAATGAGGCAGAGGGAAGTCTTTGACAACGCGAACTTTGTCGGGGTCAGGTTGCATGCCTTGGGCACTCACAAGGTGGCCAAGCACAGTGATTTCGCAGCAGCTAAAACGGCATTTGGTAGAGTTCAGCTGAAGGCCTGCTTGCCTGAAAACTTCAAGCACTGCCGACAGGTGGCTGAGGTGGCTTTCAAATGTCAGCGAGAACATGATGACATCGTCAGGATAACATAGGCACGTCGACCATTTGTATCCACGAAGTAGAGAGTCGATCATCCTTTCAAATGTGGCTGGGGCATTACAGAGCCCAAAGGGCATTACCTTAAGCTGGTAAAGTCCGTCGTGCATAACAAATGTGGTCTTTTTGCGGTATTGATCATCGACGCAAATCTGTCAGTATGCTGACCTGAAATCAATAGAAGTAGGCAGATCCGTGTAGACAGTCGAGGGCGTCGTCGATCCGTGGCAGAGGATAGACGTCTTTGCGCGTTACTTTGTTCAAGAGGTGATAGTCCACGCAGAATTGCCAGCTTCCATCTTTCTTCTTGACAAGAACGACCGGTGATGCCCATGGGCTGCATGACGGTTTGATGACATCTTTGGTGAGCATCTTGTCCACCTCACGCTGTATTACGTTTCGCTCAGCGTGGGACACACGGTAAGGACATCATCGGATTGGGCTGGCGTCTTCGGTATTGATCTTATGAGTGACCAGTGATGTCTGCCCCAAAGGACAGTCACCAAAATCAAAAATGTCGCGGTAGGACTTTAATATGCGCTGCATATCTGCTGTCTATGCAGAACTTGTTGCTGGGCGAGTTGGTTGACATTCTGAGCACACATGGTAGCGCAAAAAACCGAAACGAAAGACTTAGGAAGAAGTGGAGAAGAAACGACAGGTTGGGCGCTAAACTTCAACTGAATTTATTCAAACAGGCGAGCCAAGAATTACAACGTGTGCGCATGCGTGCATGGGTATCGCGAAAGTCGAAATTAAAATGCAGAATTTAACAGAAGTGTTTCATTACAGACAAACCGATGTGTCACTAATACAACTCGTGCCTCTCTTTTTTATGTGATATGCCTCCAAAAGTTCTATAGCCAACGTATCACCACTCCTGCTAATTATCTTTGTCTCACGCAATCTTGGTTCACATCCGCATATCTTGCAGTGCGCAGGCAAATGCGTCACGCCTTTGTTAATTACAGATAATTCGTGCTCCCGTGCTCGGACATTGACACATCTGCCTGTTTGGCCCACATAGGTTTTCCCACACGACATCGGTATTTCATACACGACGCCCTTCGCGCAAGCCACGTAGGATATGGCATGCTTTTTCCCGCATCCAGACTTTTTTTCGTCAACGCGCCCAATGCGCGGACATAGTCCAGCCAACTTGCGTGGCACCGAGAACACAACAGGCACACCGAACCTATTCGCGACTTTTTTCATGTTGTGGGAAAGATTGTGGACGTAAGGCACCACTGCGGGCTTACATCCTCCTTGGGCGGGGCTGGGCATTTTTTTGTTCGTGCCCTTGACCTTCTGAAGAAGGGTTTTAGAGACTGCGCCAAAAAAAAGTCTGGATGCGGGAAAAAGCATACCATATCCTACGTGGCTTGCGCGAAGGGCGTCGTGTATGAAATACCGATGTCGTGTGGGAAAACCTATGTGGGCCAAACAGGCAGATGTGTCAATGTCCGAGCACGGGAGCACGAATTATCTGTAATTAACAAAGGCGTGACGCATTTGCCTGCGCACTGCAAGATATGCGGATGTGAACCAAGATTGCGTGAGACAAAGATAATTGGCAGGAGTGGTGATACGTTGGCTAGGGAACTTTTGGAGGCATATCACATAAAAAAGAGAGGCACGAGTTGTATTAGTGACACATCGGTTTGTCTGTATCAGAATGAAACACTTCTGTTAAATTCTGCATTTTAATTTCGACTTTCACGACACCCATGCACGCATGCGCACACATTGTAATTCTTGGCTCGCCTGTTTGAATAAATTCAGTTGAAGTTTAGCGCCCAACCTGTCGTTTCTTCTCCACTTCTTCCTAAGTCTTTCGTTTCGGTTTTTTGCGCTACCATGTGTGCTCAGAATATCTGCTGTCTGTTGTGGAAGGATGTCAGATGCGATCACCTTGTCAATATCACCGTTGATGAGACTGTGAGAGGTAGAGGAAGGGGCCCAGGGTACAGAAGCGTCGGCAACAAATGCAGAAACGGCTCTTTCATCGATAGGAGAGATGTTGGCTAGAGCCACACCGCCTGGGATAAGTTGCGTGCACCAGCTTAAGTTCAATATGGATAGCGATGTTCGATGACCCGTCATTCTAATAAGAGTGTGAGGGACAGCGACATTCCTCGCCAAAAGGACGTCGGTGACCGGAGTCAAGATGCAATCGCCATCGGGGATGGGAGAAAAAGACCGCAAGTCAACATATGTAACAGTTTGAGGAGATAGGCGAACGTAATCCACTGAGCACAAGCACGGTTGGCGTGTATTACGGACGTCATAGTAGTACGGTAGATCACGCTGAAGCGATCCCTGTTCGAGAGTCAATAAGGGCAGAATGGGCCGACAGAAAATCTATATCGAGGATAAGTTCATGAGAGCACTTCTCGAACACGGCAAGTAGTGTGCTTGTGGACCAGTCACCAACACTTATTTGAGCAGAACACATCCCTAGCACCGGAAACGGCGACACGAATGAGTGGCATCGGCGACACGAATGAGTGGCACTGTGGGTGGCGTTAGGACCTTCTTAAGGCGGCAACGGAGCTCCGAATTCATCAGTGATATTTGAGCCCCTGTGTCCACTAGAGCAACAACATGTACGTCATCCAGTTTAACGTCTATAAGGTTCCGTCTGGTCTGCAGCGTAGTCAGAGGATTTGGCAGGCTAGTCGTCGACGCAGCATCACCTCCGGGAGTTGCATCGCCTAGTTTTCCTGAGGGAGGCGTTCAGTCGGCAACGTAGGGCGGCTGAATTGGGGGCGAGCGAGATTGGCGACGAGACAGCGGCAAGCGGGACTGGTGACCATGAGGCAATGGTGAACGATGGTATGGCGCGGAGGGGACGTCGTCACTGGTGGCCTGGGGAGGCTCGCGGTAGGGCTGAAAACGGCCATGGTCCAAATCGGGGCGGCGGCGGTTGGATCCATACGGCTGGTGCCAGTACCACCAGCTGTTACACTAACGGGCCACGTGCCCAATGTGACGGCATTATAGGGCAGTCATCAGCAGTCCTCCAATCGGCTGGTACTTGAACAGTAGTGCTGATATGACGCCAAACTTGCCATTTCTTTCATATAGATTAAATTGACTGGCATTTGGATTAAAGCTGTTGCCAATTGTATTAAACACAGTGCCACTTGGATTAAACTCACTGGCACGCGGCCTAATTGTGCTGGCACTTGGATTAAATATGCTGGCGCTCGGACTAAGTGTTTGACATATAGATTAAATGTTGTGGCACTCAGATTATTTATCTGGAGCTCAGATGAACTTAGCTGCCATTTGGATTAAAGTGAGCGGCAAAATCTGTAGTGACTCAAGTGACGTCATCATGCCTATAACCCCCACCTGCACTTTCCTAACCTGCCGACATGCATATCAAACAGAACGTCTTCGAAAGCGTAATAAACTGCGACATATCACACAGTCACACCGTGATCACTAGTGACCCACATGGCGTCACCACACCTATAACCCCCACCTGCACTTTCCTAACCTGCCGAAATGCATACCAAATGGAACGTCTTCGAAAGAGTGATAAACTGCGTGTCACAAAATACGCGCACTTGACGTGATCGCGCCTCTGCGCCTGCACCCCGCCGGGAGCAATCAGTGGGCAGACTTCAGGGAAACGAACGTCCATGTTTTCCGAGATGCCCACGGACCGGTTGCTCCTGATCACCAGTGTGGAAAGACGGGGAAGAGAGGGGTGAAGGAGAGATAACGGGACGATCGAGCAGAGTTGTTGAGTGGGCGCAGTAGTCGGTCGGTACGTTGGGGGTTCGGCCAAATGGGGGGCCAGCAACAGGAAGACGTATCCGGGCCCGTGGTTGGAGCAACTCTCCTGTTCGAGATATAACGGCGCGTGGTTCTAGACGCTCATCTGTGACCATGGTGTACATCGACAACCCAGCAGCCCGGCGCCACGGCCCGGACACCTGACCAGCCACCACCACAGCTAAGCCTCCGCACTCAGCAGCTCTCATTCTCCTCGTTAGGACTTTCTTGACCCAATCACATCCCATCCCTTGTGATATTAGCCATCATGTGTTTAGTCTTGTATTAGGATGTCCACATAGTGTTTGTGTATGCATTGTTGCGAGTATCTTGCATGCCAATTGATTATTCTTTGTTATTTTTGTTATTGAGACTCCGCGGAGGGTTCTTTGTCACGTTGCATCAGCCGGATTGGTTGTACCCCGCACGTGGGTTGCCCTGTATAGTGTGATTTAGCCGTATTAAATGGAAGCAGTTCTCGTTAAAAGCACCAGTGTCTCCCGTCTCTAGTCCCTGGCTCGCGTATGATCAGGCTAAACCCTATCGCCGGTCAGCCGGTCGAACCTAACTGAATTCATGCGGTATGGGTTGCTGTTGCCTTGCTGCCTCCTAAATGAAGAGTGCCACAAAATTCTTGACAACTGGCATCCGCGAACAGGACTAGCTGACCGCGATCGTGCGTGACTATGGGACAGAGTCATTATAACAGATCCGTTCTGCGAAGAGCGTAGAGGGGCTGAGATATGGCCGACGAGGAGGAGCGCTTTGCTGCTGTCAGGAAGCAGCTAGGCTACGAGGGGACAGCACTTCAGGAGATTTTGCGCGAGGAACGCGCAGTGCATTGCGAACGTCTTAGGGAGGAGAAAGAAAGGTGACGTGAGGAAGACGAGTGTGAGAAGGCACGGTCCAATTGGCGCCTCGTCGAAATGAAGAAGGAGCTGGAATTGCTGCGCGCGAGCTGTGAATGCGATTAGCAATAGTGGCGGCTCCAAGGGCCTGCTAAATGCAGCCGCAGTGCCAACTCACTTCGTGGGCGTTAGCGCACAAAGGCTACTTGGCCGTTTAACGAAAAAAACGATGACCTTGACGCGTATTTAACACACTTCGAGTGGGTGGCCGAAGCACACAGATGGGCACCAGAACAATGGGCTACTGCCCTCAGCACATGCCTGACGGGGGAAGCACTTTGCATATTCGGCTGCATGCCAGCATCGGAAATGCTGGTATACGATAAAATCAAATGGGCCCTCCTATCCGCTTTCACCTCACGGAAGAAGGCTTCCGGAAGAAATTCCGAATGGAGGCACCCCAAGACCACGAGGCGCCCGCCCAGTTTTTTGGGTGGCTCGAAAACTACTGGGAAAGGTGGGTCCAGGTTTCGGAGGCAAGCCAATCATGACGGAATTAAAAACCTCATACTGGTGGAGCAATTTCTACAAAATTGCAAGCCGGGGCTGGCAATGTTCCTGAAGGAAAAGAAGAGCCGAGATGTCGGGGATCTGCTACAGAGGTCCCACAGGCAAGCACTGGGTTCTTCCCGTTCGAGTTATTGTATGGGTGGAACGTGCGGGGCCCCCTGTCCGTTCTAAAAGAGCTCTGGACTGGATCGCGACTCAAGGAGGAAGTCAAGACTGCCTACCAGTATGTCGTCGACCTAAGAGAAAGACTCTAGATGACATGCCAGATGGCCTACGAGACCCTTGACCAGGCAGGAAGGCGATATAAGCGTTACTATGATCACAGAGTGAGGACGAAGGTTTTCTTGTTGTGTCGTATGGCCCCTGGTGTCATGCAAGCACACCAGTGCTGTGAAGCTTCCTGTAGTTGTCTCAGGGTGGAGCTAGGCCTCCGCTATGCCTGTGTTTCCCGCAACCAACCTGGCGTAGCCATGCCGGTCATGTGACCCGTGCCTCGATAGCCAATAGGCAGTCTTCCCCTTTCATAAAACCACCAGCAATAAACGCGGGAGCCAGTCTCTCGTCAGTCTCACCGAAGCTTGGTCTCCGTGTCGTTGCTCTACGTGTCCTCCCGCCACTAGGCCTCTCTGTCGGCCTGCCGCCGGTTACGCCATGCTCCAAGCCCTACATTACACATGGCGACGAGTTAACGGACCTCTACGCACGACAGGCGACGCCACGAAGGGCACGACGTAAGTGGCATTTACTTACGAGCCATGTTTTCTACTGCATGTCAGTGCTTTGACCTTCTTGCTTGCTAACTGGCGTCGGCCTGACTTTACTTTGTTTTGACTGCTCCGGCCCCTCTGCGACGCCACCTTCCTGCTTGAGCCTACTGCTTACCTCCTGCACATGGCGGCCCTTTTTGCCAACGTTCCTGCATTTCTTGATGTGCCCGGCATGCCTGCTATTCCATGGCATAAATGGAAAAAAAAATTTCCACATACACCTGAAGGCGGCCGGTGGAAGCGGCTGGGAAAACGAGTGACGCGCGTCTGCACTTCTCAGTGGGCTTGGCACCAATGGTCAATGCAACTATTTGACCGCGCAGGAGCAGCTTGAAGCACAAGGCGTCCCAAATGCTACGCACACGGTCAGTACGCCGGCGATGTCATCGACAGACACGGCGGCAACGATGCTGGCGGCATCGGGTTCGGGCACGGTGTTGCCGACAGACGCGGGAACGACGACGGAGTACGACACGTTGCTCCAATTCCTGGACGGGCTTTTCACCGAGAGAACGAACGTGCTAGCTGAGCAGCACCTGTTCACAAGGCGTGAACAACTGCCCGGCGAAACCTTCCTCCAATTTGTCGCAGCACTCAAGGAGAAAGCCCCCTTGTGCAAGTTTGCCGCCACTTACGATGAAAGAGTACGGGACCAAATAATTCATGGGGTCTCCAACGCACATGTACGAGCCAAACTTCTGTCCTACGGGGAAGCCCTCACGCTGCAGAAGGCAGAAGAAGTTGGACGAAACTTGGAGGCGCTCAACAAAGCCAATGTGGCGTTCGGGGAAAATGAGCGGTTGCTCGGCTTGCTCGCCGGTGATGGTGGTAGTGTCCAGCATGTCGCACATGGCGTAGCAACAGCACAAAATGGCGGCTCGGCTGCTTCGCAGGCTCTGCATTCGATGCAATATGGCAGCGGCTTCCCTCCCAACGCGGGTGGCCACATCCAAGACGGCAACACGGGCTCGTCAGCGGGCCTCCAGGAGAGCGTTCGTGGCCAAAAAGAAAGTTGGCCTGCTTCCAAGCCCACAGTCGGCCCCTGTTTTCGCTGCAGCAAGCTAGGACATTTGGCAACTTCAAGAAATTGTGCAGCCAAGAACGCAGTTTGCTAATTCTGCTGTATCAAAGGCCATTTCGCGGCAGTCTGCCATAAGACACTGAATCCGGTGCTGCCACAGCTCTGTCTGTGCAAGATGCGACGGCCAGCCCAAAGGACTTGCGTATCCCAGTGGTCGTAGGTGGAGATAGCCACTGTCATTGCTGGTGGACTGCGGAGCCACTGCATCGTAAATGACGAAGAAAGACTTCGACATGCTTTTTGCTTCGAAGCACCGGCTGCTGCAAACGTCCATAAAACTGCGAAATTTTTTGAACCACCGTACACCAGTCCTTGGCTACTTCCGTACAGACCTGCAGCACCATGGAAAGCGGGCCTACATCACGTTTTACGTGACAGCACATGGCACTTCACTGCTGGGGCTGGACACCATCCAGCAATTAGGACTCCTGATCGACGGTATAACGTTGACATGTCGTCTTGCTACACTTGTTTCTTCGCAGCTTCCTGCAGGTGTGCCTTCGCTGTTCAAGCACCTGCTCGACGGGGAGCTGGGACTTGTCAGGGACTACGTCCAACGGGTCAAGAGGCGGCAGGACATCGTACCAGTGTCCGCCAAGCTGTGTCGCCTGCCCCTGGCGCTCCGGCAACAAGTCGCCAGCAAGCTGCGTCGACTCGAGGACAACGTCATCGAGCGGGTGACGGCATCCGAATGGGTGTCGCCTCTCGTGGTCGTCCATAAGAAAGACAGGGACATGCGCCTCTGCGTCAACCTGAGAGAACTGAACAAGGCCATCGTCATTGAAGGGTTCCCGCTGCCACACGTGGACGAACGGCTTCAAATGTTAACTGTTGTTGTTGTTATGTGGGGTTTAACGTCCCAAAACCAGCTCTGATTATGAGAGACGCCGCAGTGGAGGGCCCCAGAAATTTAGACCACCTGGGGTTCTTTAACGTGCCCTGACATCGCACAGCACATGGGCCTCAACATTTCGCCTCCATCGAAATGCAGCCGCTGCAGCCGAGATTCGATCCCGCGACCCTCGGATCAGCAGCCGAGTACCATAGCCACTAGACCACCGTGGCGGGGCTTCAAATGTTAACTGGTGCATCATACTTTTCCAAATTGGACTTAGCATCAGCATACCAACAACTGCTCCTAGAGGAATCTAGTAGAGATTTAACCACATTCATTATGCATGAAGGCTTGTTTCGTTTCAAGAGAGCATGTTTTAGTCTAGACTCCGCACCTGCGGTATTTCGAAGAATGATGTCTAGTATTTTGCAAGTCTCTAACAATGTCGCGTGTTACTTAGACGACATACTCGTGTGGGGAAGCTCCAAGTTCGAGCACGATACGAACTTGCAGAAGGTTTTAACCTATATTGCACAGAGTGGCATGAAGTTAAACCAGAAATGTGTCTTTGCAGTGAAGGAATTAACATTCCTGGGGCATAAAATTTCTGCAGAGGAGAAATTTTGTGGAGAGGTGTTCGGAGAGTAAAGTTCGAGTAATTCTTGATGCGCCTCCGCCTACATGCCTGAATACCCTTCAGTCCTTTCTCGGCCTTACAGGCTATTATGCCAAATTCCTTCACCCCTATGTAGATCTTGTTGAGCCTCTCCGCAACATGCTCAGACAGTGCCAACAACTGTCTTGGACAGAGGATGCGCAATGCAGTATTGAACAAGTGAAAACTCACCTTGCATGCGCTCCTGTCATAAAAATGTTTGATCCTTCATTGCCAGTGGTTGTCACGACAGATGCCTCTGATGTTGGTCTAGGCGCAGTGTTAGAGCAACCTGTGGGTTCTCAGTTACGCACCATAGCATTTGCATCTAGGACTTTTAACTCCTGCAGAACGAAAGTACTCTGTGGGTGAGACAGAAGCATTAGCATGTCTATTTGCATGTGAGAAATGGCACACCTATCTATGGGGAAGGCGTTTTACAATCAGAACGGATCATCAGGCAGTCGTTGCCTTGCTAGTGGCAGGTAATTCTGGCAGACGTCCTCTCCATATCTCCAGATGGTCGGCCAGGCTAATGTATTATAACTTCCACATTGAGCACTGCAAAGGGTCAGAGAACTGTGTAGTCGATGCGCTGTCGAGGCTTCCATTACAAAATGATTGTTCTGCTGTTCAGGAAGAGGAAATTGTCTCCCTTGTAACTACTGTGGTCGACAAGCAGACTGTTCAGGCAGCTACTGCTTCGGATGAAACATTGCAATGGGTCATCAACTTTGTAACTCAGGGATGGCCCCAGAAAAAAACTCTTGACATGGCACTGATGTCCTACTTCCACGTACAGAAAGAGCTTTCTTTTGCTGATGGACTCCTGATGCGGGGCGAACATGTAGTCATTCCAGATGTGCTAATACAAACTTTCCTGTAGTTAGCCCATGAGTCGCATCAGAATATTGTTTGCGCTAAGCAGCTGCTACGCGAGTGCTATTGGTGGCCTCACATGGATAGGTGTGTGGAAGAGTTTGTCCGGCAATGTCCCATCCTTCAGCTCGCTGACAAGTCAGCTAAAAAAGAGCCAGGCCTGCGCGGAACCACAGGACAGAGGCAGTGTAAGCTGGAGAAGCGACCTTCTCACAAACAATTTTAAACGCTTCAGGAAACTAGTGCAAGTAAAGGTGATAGGTATCCCCTGCACCATAACTCTGATCATTTCGCCAAGTAGGGAAGCACCCACTATACAATAATTACTGCGGTATTGTAACGTGCAAATCTGTATAACTGCACATCTTAGAGAGTCTCTTGGCGTCGTTTTCCCAAGAACGAACCGAACTCTCGGCCCGGCGTCAACGGTGAGCTGCGGTTTGGACTTCTCTCTGCACAGCTGTCTGTTGCGCCCGACGTTGCCTTGCTTCAGCTGCGCGCATAGCTCTGCAATTCGCTTCTCCAGCAGCGGTCCACACCTTATGAGGAGGCGCCATCAGGTATATCAAAGAGCCAAGTCAGGTTGCTGGCGCGGCTGCGTACGTCGCCTGCCGCGTGATGCATAGCACAATACAACAAAACTGCTTCAAAGGGCAGTGCTTCGTAATAATGATGACGGAAATGTTGAAGAAGATTGTTTCATAATGATGATGTTGATGCCTCTGTAATGGGTTGAAATTTACAAACCATGCAGCCCTGTGTTCTATCAAATGATTCCTCGAACTCGTTATACAATCCACTTTCCCTGACGTGTAGTGGCGTATTATTATTCTACCACGTTACATTACATTTGTTAATGCGATTTCTCGGCAGACGTTATATTTGTTTAGGTCTTTTAGTGAAGATTTTTCAAGCACAGGCGTGGCTCAGTGGTAGAATGCTCGACTGCCACGCAGAGGGTGTGGGTTCGAATACACGCAGAGGACGTGGTTTGAATCCTCCTTGGTCCTTGTTATTTTTTCTATTCTAAAATTTGCACGATAGTGGTTACGGAGACCGGCGGCGGCGGACTACAGTGCGAAAAACGGCCCTTGTTGTGATCTCATAACAGCTCACACTGTAAAACTACAGTATCACCATTTCAACCAATACGGTGGCCTAAACAGCCATGACAGCAGCTAACTATGGACATCATAGGTCCTCTGCGTACAGCTCCAAATCCTAGATATGCAATCACATTAATGGACTACTATTTTAAATGGCCTGAAGTCCTTTTTACCAATTCAATCACATCGCAAGACGTTATTAAGTTACTCAATGCTGCTTTCAGCCGTGAAGGTTTGCCAGAAATATTAGTTACAAATAATGGACCCCAATTTACGTCCAGAGAATTTCGGGATTTCTTAAAGGAAAGGAGTATTGTTCATCCCTTCTCGTCCAACTATTACCCGCAGGCAAACGGGCTAATAGAAAGATGTAACCGTGTTCTCAAGGAACACATTCAAGCAGCTAAGCTACAAGGCAACAGCGTCATTCAGAGCACTACAGATTTCCTAGGATCCTACAGAATCACTCCTCATTTGGAGACTGGTTGTTCACCAGCTGTTGTCCTTCACGGTCGCCAACCGCGATTGACCTTAGACATTAGCAAGCATAAGGTTCCAGTTTTGACACACACCTCTCCTTCAGCACTTCGTGAGAAGGTTCAGAAGAAACAGCAGAAAACTAAGTCCTATGTAGATATGCACAAGGGCACTAAGCAAACTCTCATTAAAGTCGGCGATAAGGTAAAGGTTAGGCTACATACGAAAGGTCCATTCAGGTTTAGCAAACCCCTTACAGTCCTACAACAAGTCAACCTGTCCACATTCCTCCTAAGCGATGGAAAGAAATGGAATGCTTCAACGTTAACGCTCATTCCCCATGTCCCTGCAGCATCTTTTCCAGTAATGCCTCATTCTGAGCCCATCATTGATGCAGATTTCGTCTTCTGTTACAATGATTTCGGTAATCTTCCAATTCCCTGCAGCATCTTTTCCAGTAATGGCTCATTCTGAGCCCATCATTGATGCAGATTTCGTCTTCTGTTACAATGATTTCGGTAATCTTCCAATTCCTCCCAATATAGAGGTTTTGCCTCAGCAGTCCATTCCTAGTACCCCGGCTGGCCCATGTGGCTCTCCACCTGTTGCTGTCCAGTGCGACTCCGCACCAGCGGAAGTACAGCCGCAATTGCCTGCGACCCAGGATCAACTGTTGGGACTTGAGGAGGAAAATCCTGGGTATTCCTTCTCACCTACAGTAAATACACCACATTCCAAAGCGGGACAGGGAAGAGATGGGAATGGGCCTTCACAGTCGGCTCTCGACAGCCGCAACCTACAAAGTTTTTTGTCTGGGAGTGATGGGAATGGGTCTTCAAAGCCGTCTACTGACAGCCGCAATCCGCCAACTCCTAGGAAAGATGGGGACGGGTCTTCGACGTCAGCTCCCGACAGCCGCAACACTCAAGGTCTTCCTGCAGCGCCTGGGTCACGTTGCCAACGATGGGGACGTAAGCCCCCAGCCCACCTAAAGGACTATGTTACAGACTGAAGTAGTCCGCACCTTCTGGCGCTGCACTGCCATAGAGGCCGCAGTAGAGCCACAGAGGGCAAGTGTGTGTTGTGTGCATCTTTTGGAAAGCCAAGGTGACTTTCTCGCGTGTGTGCCACCGAACTGAATTGTCAGTGTATATTTTAAAAGTGCAATTTAAATGCGAAACATTTCTTAGCGAACTTCGGCGACTTTGAGCGTATCTATCTATCTAGCCACCTAAGATTTTGTGCTCTCCTGGCTGTTTCGCTAATGGGATGTTTACGAAAATTGGTATGCCACATCATGACTTCATCACGAACATAAATGACAGGTGATAACATGAAAATCATGACATGCATGTCATGAGCGGCATGATTTACATGCCATGGTCTTGGTATGGCGCCACATGACTGCCTGACGAACATAAATGGCAGGTCATAACAGGAAAATCATGATATGCATGTCATGAGCGGCATGATTTACATGCCACGGTCTTGGTGCTCTCCTGGCCATTTCGTTAATGGTATACGAAAATTGGTATGCCACAACATGACTGCATGACTAACGTAAATGACAGGTCATAACATGAAAAGCACGACATGCATGTCATGGGCGGCATGATTTACATGCCACGCGTTTCGTTAATGGGATGTATACGAAAATTGGTATGCCACAACATGACGCATGAATAACGCAAATGACAGGTCATAACATGAAAAGCACGACATGCATGTCATGGGTGGCATGACTTACATGCCATGCGTTTCGTTAATGGGATGTATCCGAAAATTGGTATGCAAAAACATGACTGCATGACTGTCATGTGCGCGCGAAAGTATGTGCCTGTGTGATGTACGTGAGGAGAAAAAGACGACGACTATGAGACTCTCGCACGCGCCAAGATGCGCGAGCGTGGTGGAGAGGAGAGAAGAGAGGGTCAGACGGACTGCAGCGTTCGGCAGAGTCGGGCGCCCGGGCCTGAGTGCCAATAGTTAACCAGCGGTCCACAAGTTGGAGCTCCGGGCTTCACGTGGCCACCTGTGTGTCCTCCCGGTCCCCTCTCTGATCCAGGGCTGCAGTGGCTGCAGCATTCCTCGAGCCATCGCTCGTTCGCCTCGTCGGTCTCCTGCACGTCGGTCTCCGGCATGTTGGTCTCCGGCACATCGGTCTCCTGCAGGCAACGGTACTCCGCCTCCTTCCTGTCGCCCGTCCCGCTAGACGGTGAGCCTGTGCCGGCCGAGACCCTTGTTCTGTTATTAGGGACGCTAAGTTTTATTTACGTTTTGTTGTTTATCCGTTCTCCTACGTCTATGTGTGCGTGTGTGCAGTGAGCGCCTTCTTCTGTCTATATAAATTGTCAATAGGAACGCACAAACAGCCTCGTCACTTCGATGGGAACGCCCACGTTCCCAGCCTAAATACATCCCTCTCGAACCTATCATGACAATGGCGTCCGCGACAGGACGAGGCTGATTGTAGCGTTCCTTTTCTATTTTGAAAAAGAATGGAAGTGAAGGAGCTCGTTAGCATAGGCGACAAGTTAGGCCTAACAGGAGATGCGCTCCGACAATGGTTAGATGAAGAACGAGTGCGTGCCGCCAAACGCGAAGAGAAGCGCAAAGAAGCCGAGCGAGAATAACAGACGAAGCACGAGCAAGCAGAATTGGAGGAAAGAAACTTGTTACTTTGCCTGCGTGTATTAGAAGCTGAAGCACACGTGGGTAGACGTGCAGAGCAAGCCATCGCCACCGATCGTCCTGTACCTCTACAAATATGCCCCCGGAACTTCATGCCTATATTTGATGAAAAGCGAGATGATCTCGATGCTTACTTCAGCCGTTTCGAGTTGGTTGCTGCGGGGCAAGACTGGCCCAGGGATAAGTGGGCCACGGCGTTAAGCATGCTTCTGGTAGGCGAGGCTCTCAAAGTGTTCGGCCGCCTCTCTCCCACGGATTCGTTGGACTATGACAAGGCAAAGAAAGCGTTACTCCAATGATTTCAGCTTACTGCAGAAGGTTACCGAGACAAGTTTCGGTCAAGTAAGCCGGAGGACCTTGAAACCGGTAGCCAATTTGCTGTCCATCTGCAGGGCTATTTTGATCGATGGATTGAGATGTCAGGCATCGATAAAACCTTTGATGGGATAAGGGACCTCCTAGTAGCCGAGCAGTTCCTGCAGAGCTGTCACGTCAAACTGGTGACATTTATCAAAGAAAGGAATTGCAAAACGCTCGCAGCGATGTCAGAAGCATGCGACCACTTTATGGAAGCTAATTGACAATGCAATTTGGCCCAGTTCTGGGAGGCGCCCTGTGATCCGATTACCCATGGCGGGAGTAGACAAGTCAAGGATCAGTCAAAACTGCCACCAACAAGATGTTTTCTCTGTGACCGGGTTGGACATGATGCGTCGATGTGTCGCGCGAGAAGCAGAGCCCCATTTTGCCACGTGTGCCAGAAAACGGGACATCTTGCCATTGACTGCAAAAGAAATGCGCCCAGGGACCAAACGGCATGCATGTCATCTGACGATTCGGGCGACTCGCGAAACCTAAGAGACTGCATCACACAGGAGCAAGCCATACCTGAGGCTGCAGCAAATGCTAAAGGGTCGCTTCTTCTTGGAGCCCTCACAAACGATGGAAAGCGTAGACACTTTGGAGTGTTATACAAGAATGCGATGCCGACCTCGGAACGTTACATCTCCGGACCAAAGGTGACGGTTCTGCGTGACACAGGTAGCAACACAGCTGTTATTAAGCGAAGTTTAGTACCGGACAGAGCGCTCACGGGAAAGACGGGTCGAGTTATTTTGGGGGATGGAACATTGCTCGAGCTCCCAGACGCATGGATTTACCTGTCATCGCCGTATTATACTGGAAAGCTGTTGGTTAGGTGCATGAATCAACCCATGTATGAAGTGATTGTTGGGAATATTCCGGGCGCCTGAGATGCACATGACCCCAGCCCGAAATGGAGGTACGGCACAAAACTACGGCACAAAACAACACTCGACAAATATAGCAAGGGGAGGACCACAAGAGAAGAATGAGTCTGTTGGCGTCGAAGCAGTGGATAGGAAATATGACTTCCTTGCATCAGCTTCACATGCGAAGCTGCCTATCATTCGAGGAGACATGCAGAGTCGTCCAGAAGGGACTAGTCGCATGAAGAAAAATAAAGCTCATTTCTCTAAAAGGCATAACTGTCGATGTTACGGCAAAACGACCAAGAAGCAGGACAATAAGGAGGAAGATAGGGCACTCGTCTCCTCACCCACCACACAAAGCAAGCCATGCCTTGAATTGAGAGGGCCTCTTTCCGGCACCAGTACAGTGAACTCCCTTTAAGACGAACTCTGTTATAACGAATTCTTGGATATAACAAACAAAATGGGTATGTTTGTTTGGTTTCCCATAGGCTCAATGCAAAAGAAATCCTCTTAAGAAGAACCCCCTCACAGGTAACCTTCTGTTAAGAAGAACTTTCCCAGTGCTGTGGACAGCCTCCCCAAGTTTATTGTAAAGGGCCCCAAGCACTGGGCACCTGGGTTCTTTGTTGTCTCCCCACCAAGAAGAGTACAAAAGAACCAAAGGCTACGTAAGCAAAGCCACTTAGGTGCCAGCAATAAAACTACAGAGGTCTATTGTAGGGGACCCCAAGTGCTAGGGGCACCCTGCCTTCTCGGGCCCTTTTGTTGTCTCCTCACCTCCTATTCAGCAACTACAGGGAGAGTGCAAAGGAAAACAAGGAAAAAGGATCCAAGAGGGCTTACACAGATACTCTGGGTAGTGAATAAAGTTGCCCCCCCCCCCCCCTTCTGGGAGCCCCCGATTAGTAGAGCAGAGGTAATGCAAAGCAGAACAAAACAAAACAAAAGGGGCAGACCTGGGCTCCAACAAAGGCGCAAGAAAAACGGGGCAGATATAAAAAAGTGAATGCTACTTTTTATCCACAACAAAGTGTACACCAAGGCACCCACTTGGGCTAGTTGGTTTTCCATTATTTTTGGTGGAAATGCACTTTGGACGCGGACAGAGAAGAAGACGAAACACACACAGCGCTGTGTGTGTTTCGTCTTCTTCGCTGTCCGCGTCCAAAGTGCATTTCTACCAAAGAAAATGTACACATTAGACCTTTTGGCTGATCAGCACCTGCTGGGGAAGTGCAGGAAAACTGCCCTGAAGAAAAACAGGCCTAGTTTCTAGTCTGGGCAGTAAAGGAGTCCTGGTGGACATGAATGTGTATGCGAGTATCCTCAAAGATGCGCCACAATGCCTAACGCATTGACTTTAAACACAACTGATATGCTCACTGAAGAAGGGCTTGAAGTGCTTTCGAAGAATATGGGAGGTAGCTTGTAACCTGCTTAAGTTTTTCTAATAAGCAACCTTTTCCACCAGCATGGAGACACTGGAGAATACTTAAAATCATTAGATGAAATGTTATTTATGGCTGCTTGCCAGTGCATGAAGACAGTTTTCAAGTTGGGTAAAAATATGGTTTCATTTGTAATTTTTTCTCATCTGCAAGTCTACTTGACTGACTTTTTGAAGTAAGATGTTTGGATCCACCTGGACACGTGGCCAATCCATCCTTGGAAGCACTTCTGATAAGACGAACTTCTGATAAGAGGAACAAATTGTCATGGTCCCCTCGAGTTCGTCTTAAAGGGAGTCTACTGTATTAAGCGTGAACCGGGTGTAGTGCGGCACATTGTCAGCCAAGTCAACTCGCCCAGTAGAGAGATACTAAAGAAGCTTTACGAAATCCCCTCGAACAAAAAACTTGATGAGACAAGTGCATCCCTTGCTGTGGAGGATGGAGCCCACGAACACGCAACGGCCTGCATCAACCTCGAATCAGCGAAAGTCTGAGAAGGGGAACTAGCCAAGACCCTCTCACCGGCTCGGCGGCAAAGATTCGATTCATGCAGTGAGCCCGGCTTGCTTTACCTTACAAACGGGGAAACGCGACTTCAAAAGGCGCAGTGCAGTTTCCCTGGACCACCGTGTCAGCGAGGGACGTTTTCCACTTGTGCCCAGACAGGAATACCCCACGAACTCAGTTTGCTCACAGATGCGGAGACAAAGATGACGAGGTCATCCCTGGGACCGGCCGATTACGGCACCGACTGTACTCCGGCGTATGTAGGCAATGCGTTGCTGCGTATTTGACCCACCAGGAAGAATGAAACATGATAGGATGGGCACACTCGAGAAGAGTACAGACTTGAAGCCTCATAAATACCACAGAGCGAGCAAAATACCAAGAAGCATCACAAAGTACGAAAGCATTTGTACTGTGTTTCTTGGCTCGGACATTAGCATAGGGACAGTTTTGATGCAAGAACTTAATGAATTTTTGGACCCTATACTAGTAATATGCAACAGTTGAGTCTCTTCAGTGGGACACATGTTGCACTAAGTGGGATGAGTGGAGTTAGTTGGCTTTACAAAATCCTCATTGCGAAACATGGTTGCCATCTAAGCTAGTGCATTCAAAGACGTTCATGCAGAAATTTTGGGGATAGCCATGCAGGGCGTAGTGATCCATTTGTACATTGTATCAGGGCAGTATAAGAAGCGCAGCTGTTGTATCTGAATGCATGAACCGCATGTAGAACAGTTCAATGGAAGTGTAAAAAAAAATAATAATTCTTACTTGTTCAATGTATTGTCTGTGATTGTATAAAGCGCGCATATTTAGCCTTTTGTTTACGTGGACATATAAACAAAAGTCTTAAAGGGGGGCCTATACGTCACGTGCGCGCGAAAGTATGTGCCCGTATGGCGTGCGTGAGGAGAAAAAGACTACGACTATGATACTCTCACACGTGCCAAGATGAGCAAGCGCAAGCGTGGTGGAGAGGAGGGAAGAGAGGGTCAGACGGACTGCGGCGTTCGGCAGAGTCGGGTGCCTGGGCCCGAGTGCCGAGAGTCCACAAGTTGGAGCTCCGGGATTCACGTGGCCGCCTGTGTGTTCTCCCGGTCACCTCTCCGGCTCCAGGGCTGCAGTGGCTGCAGCATTCCTCGAGCCATCGCTCGTTCGCCTCGTCGGTCTCCTGCACGTCGGTCTCCAGCACGTTGGTCTCCGGCACGTTGGTCTCCAGCAGGCAACGGTACTCCGCCTCCTTCGTGTCACCGTTCCCGCCAGACGGTGAGCCTGTGCCGGCCGAGACCCTTGTTCTGTTACTATTAGGGACGCTAAGTTTTATTTCCTTTTCGTTGTTTATCCGTTATCCTACGTCTATGTGTGCGTGTGTGTCATGAGTAAAGGGGCCCAAGGCACGCGCCACAGGGCGAAGTATGAGAGATGGCGTGCCAAGTAACGGAAAGGCGCCAGAGTGCACGCGCCGGTGACACGCTGGTGTTCGTGGTTGGTCGACGACGGGCTTCGCGGCACGCGACCCGAGCAGAGATCGGTGATCGAGAAGGCTGAGCTGGCATTATCTGCGCGGCACCAGTCGACGAAGTTTGTCTGGCCAGCTACGGTCTGGTGACGAGGAGGCGAGGGCGTCGGGCTCCGGGGTGCCGTCGATCTGGCTTACGATCGAGCACGGACTTCGGAGTGGCAGCGGCCGAACTTCAGCAGTTCCCGGCGTACCCGCAGCGCTCCACCTTCGCCGGCAGAACGGGACGACCGGCAGAAGAATCGCTGCAGAGGGCCGGTCTTTGTGGGAGACCGAGCAGCACTTAGGAAGGAGGCTGGGCTAGGCCTAAGCGGTGACCCGCCACATCACAGGCGAAGCAAAGCGGCGGACAAGGACGGACCTTGCGTGAGCGGCGGCCACCACCAGCGGCACCTTCGACGACAGCTACGGGACACGACACCCTAGAGAGCTTCGACTCGGAAACACACCGCGTCGAAGGAAACGTAATAGCGTCCAACTACACTTGGACCGGCAGGGAACTAACGCGCACGTAAACGCGAGGCACAGTAAGAGACTCCCGTAGGGACTGCGCCCAACTCGGAGGATGGGTAGTTAGGCTATTTAGGTTTTCAGTTAGCTTGTTTTTCTCTAGTTCTCTGTTTGTGTGCGGTTTGATGTTTGTTCAACTGTTTCATGTCTTGGTGTGTTTTATAAAGTAACGTCTGTTTTTTTTTTTGTTAACGTTTACGCCTCTCGTCTCGCAACTCTCTCTCAATCCATCGGAGCAAGCGCTCCCGAGATCCGCATACACAAACTCCTCCACTTGCATAAGTACGACTGCGCATGCGCCAGAGCCGGCGTCGTCTGCTTGGTTGGAAAACAAAGTGGCTGCGAGCGCGACGTGCTTCACGCCTCAAGGGTTCGCGTGCCTCATATGCCTGAAAATGCGTAGTTTTCGCCTGCAGCAACTATTTCGATAGAAAGAGAAAGTAGTAATTTATCCGAAATTCCTCCCGCGATTGTTGCTTCAAAGAGAAAACGGCGTGAACGGCAGTGGTGAAGCGAGGCATGCGATGGTATCCAACCGCGTTGTATGATCTGTGGCGCGCACTTTGTCACCGGAAAACACGATGAAACCTTCAGTGTTCTTTTTTTTATATAACGATCGACTGCGCATGCAAATCTAACTGGATTTGCAAACGAGCTACGAGCCTTCCGCAGTAGTGATAGACAGCTCAGGACACCAATACTGGACTCGTAAACCAGAACGTATACATCTGCATAATGATAAAAAATTTTTTAAACGTTGGGTATTCCGTGCCATAACCACGGTGTGATTTTAAGCCAGGTCGCAAACCGAGAAATTCGACCCAGATTAATTTCGATGCGGACGTTCTTTATATCGGATCAAGTGCACGGGCATTTTGGCGTTTCTCGCCCATCAAAATGCACATCGCCCGTCGGGCGTCGATGTTAACAGCACAATGAATTACCTGCTAAGCTTGTACGTGGTTCCGTGTAAATTTTCAAGTTATGTTACCACACATTTGGGATGAGCAGTGTCGCCACTTTCGTGAATCATGTCACCAGCTGATGCCTGACTTGAAGGAGGCCAGGCGCTTATAAAGCCACAAATATCCGTTTGCGAAAAGCTGCAAGGGAATGAGGACTTCTAGTGACATTCAGGGAAAGGTAATATCATTCTAATTAAGGAAAAAAATATCGAGACGTCCACAAAACGTGACAAAAGCTCGTCATGCGTGGTGCAGCCGTACGGAAGCAAGGCTGGGGCACGGTTTGTTTTCCAACCGGGCGGCGCTTCCAGTTTTTCGCGCTAGGTGGCGCTCCGACTTTTGCAAGTGGTCAGCCTTTGCCAGGATTAACATCTCCAGGCCCAGTCACGAGAGATCGTCGGAAAGCGCCGAGATGGATTGGGAGCGTTTGGCCGCGGTAGCAAAAGAGATAGGAATGAGCAAAGAGGAAACTTTAATGTTTTTTGACAATGCACAGAGGGAACATGATAAGCAGATAGCACAGAGGGAAAGGGAAAAGGAGCGCGAATTCCAACGGGAAAAAGAGAAACAGGAGCGCGAGTTCCAACAGGAAAAAGAGCTGCTCGAGCTAAAGTTGAGAATAGCACAAGCAAGTGGTGTGCCACAAGATGTACAGAAACAAGTTAATGAGCAAACAGACAATTGCTCAAATGCTCATTAACTTGTTTCTAACAAATAAAGAACGAGCCCTTGACGCCTTCCCTTTCGTTACAAGATGTACAGAGTGTGACATCGGCATCCTCTGGTTCGCAATCACCCAAAACCACCCGCATATGTCCCAGAAAGTTAATGGCCCCATTTGACGAAAAGCGTGATGACCTGGACGCATATTTACATAGATTTGAACGCATTGCTAGAGGCCAAGGTTGGGACAGAAGAGAGTGGGCAACAGCGCTTAGTCTGTGTCTGGTTGGAGAAGCATTAAGTGTTTTTGGTCGGATGCCCGCTGATGACTCTATGGATTATGACAAAGTCAAGAAGACGCTGTTGCAGAGATTCAGGTTGACGGCGGAAGGCTTCCGGGAGCGGTTTCGTGGGTGCAAGCCAGAGAATGCCGAGACAGCGAAACAGTTTATATGTCGCTTGTCAAATTACTTCGACAGATGGATAGAGATGGCAAATGTAGAAAAGACATACGAAGGTGTACGGGACTGTATGGTGGTTGAGCAATTTTTAGATTGCTGTAGCAACAAGTTAAGTGTTTTCCTTAAGGAACGAAAGGTAGCCTCTGTTACAAAGCTGCTGCAGGTGTGCCTGCGACGGTGTGGCGCCGCCAGGGGACATGAGTTTCTGTGCCGCACGTGCGGGTGTGCTTCGTGTGTGCGAACGCTTTCAGTTAGCACAGAAGGAAGGCCAGCCGAGAAGAACGTCTGGTCCCGAGCCGAAGAGTCGACCCCGTCCGGCACATCTGGAAGTGATTCGTCCAGCGAGGGCCCACCTTATCGGCGTCGGGCCACACAAACTGTTTGCCGGTGTGTGTCTCCGCACGTGCACGTGGCCGTGTGATGTGGTCGTCTCCGGCGTCGTTTCCCGGACTTTTGGTAATTACGGCCATGGGCGGGTCAAGTATGGAGACCTCCCATCCTCTCCCTCCTCCCTCGCCCAGGAGCCAATGGTGGAGAAGTCCGGGCAACAAAAAGCGCGGGACCCAGAGAAGAGAGCCAGAAAGAGAGATAGAGAGGAAAGAACTCTCTGAAGAGAACGCACTTGTAAATATGTAAATAAACGTATTTTAAGTTTTCCTCAACCTCTGCCTCGGTTCTCGGCTCCCGAATCCCAAGTGCCTGCGAGTTGTCTCCGCCGCTCCGCCACACGCTACCCGCTGGCCGGCTAATTCAGCAGGCCAGTCGCAACAACTGGATGACAGCGGTGAGATTCGTTACCCGGAGGTCCGACGTCGGCATGGGTGATCCTTGCGGTCCGCAACGGATGGTGCAAACGTCGGAATCGACTCCGCCGGGATCATGGCTGTAGTGTGGTGAGTGCTTGGCTTTCTTCACTGAGATTTTACCAGGCTTTGTTTTGATTTGTGTTAGCAAAGGTGGTAATTTCGGTAGCTATTGTTCCACGTTAATTGGAGAACGGGAACATAGTATTTTTGTGTTAGTGAAGAATTAGCAGCACTTGCAGCAACCATGAACTTAAAGGCACTGAAAAAACCGCTTTTGCTAGAGTTAGCAAAAAGGATGGGTTTGGAGGTTCGGGAGCTAATTAGAAAGCCAAAGATCATCGAGGCTATCGAGAACCTTGAGGCAGACGATGACGAGCTCTCAGAGTGTCTGGAGCTGATTGAGGAAGAAAAAAATCAGAGACGCATTGCAGAGGAAGAAAATGAGAAACGCATTGCTGAAGAGAAAGAAAGGGAGGACAAGCGTTTTGAAATGGAGCTTCAGATGAAGCTTCGTGAACTCGAGCTGCTCAAGGCTCGAATTAGAGGAGGTAGCAAAGCATCTAGCGGAGTAGAACGAATTCCGTTCAAAGTTGAGGACCTTATGCAACCCTACCGCTCCGGAGAGGACATAGGTCGGTACTTGGTAAACTTCGAGCAAACATGCGAGAAGGCGGGTGTTACCAAAAGAATGTGGCCGCGATGCTTGCAGACTTTATTACCGTGCGAGGCTGCCGATATAATTGCCTGTTTGACAGAGGAGGAAGCAGACGACTACGAGCAGGTTAGGTCGAGCTTGCTAACGAAGTTGGATGTTCGTCAGTTCGAGGCAAAGCAGCAAAGCGGTAGTGCATCGATAGACGTAGCGCACGAAACGTGCGGAGTAGTGGCGAGTGCGGTGCCGCTCAGGGCCGCAGAAAAGGCTAGCGCGCGCGTAGGAGCAGCAGCGTGTTCATGCGGGAGGAAAGCTCATCAGCGAGTGAACATGACGCGCTTGCGGTTGAGGCCGTTCAAGGCCAAATGGAGCGCGACGGGGTGATGTGCCAATGGGGTGTGGATGAGTTGGCACATGCATCACTAGGGAGTGTCGCGGAAGCTCGTGCCGATGCGGGCGATGGTAACAGTGCGCTAGCGAGTGAAATTAGGTTATCAGCGGTTAACAATCCCCGAGTGTGTGAGGGTAAGAGCACGCTCGCGAGTGTGAGAGGTTTATCTGCTGTTAACAATGCCAGAGTGGTAGTGGAGGCCGTTCAGGGCCAAAGTGAATGCGGCAAGGTGATGTGCCAATGGAATGTTTGTGAATCAGATAGGCCAGCTGTAGTCGATTTGGCACATGCATCACTAGGGAGTGTCGCGGAAGCTCGTGCCGATACGTGCGATGGTAGCAGTACGCTCACGAGAGAAATGAAAGTAGCTGCTATTGATGCCGAAGTGGTAGTTGAGGCCGTTCATGGCCAAAGTGAACGCGGCAAGGTGATGTGCAAGTGGAATGTCTGTGAATCAGCTAGGCCAGCGGTGGTCGATCTTGCGCATTCATCACTAGGGAGTGTCGCGGAAGCTCGTGCAGATACGTGTGAGGGTAAGAGCACGCTCACGAGTGAAAGGAAGGTGTCAGCTGCTGACAATGCCGAAGTCGTAGTTGAGGCCGTTCATGGCCAAAGTGAACGCGACGAGGTATCGTGCCAATCGGATGAGAGGGAAGCGTCTAGGCAGGCCCCAGACGATTTGGCGCGTATACATAGGGAGTGCGTCGCGAAAGTGGATCTCGCCTGCGAAATTCGAGATTATGTCGGCTCGCTAGACGACAAAGCCAGTGCATGCTTAGGAGAGTGCGCTGAAGCACGTTGTAGGGAGTGCGATGCAGGTGCGGTTAGCGCTCAGGTATGTGATCTGCGGAGCTCAGATTCACCCAACTGCATTGTTCCTAAGTGTGCTAGGCTGTCCGCTAGTCAGGAAGGCAATAGAAAAGATCAGCTGCCGGTAAATAACTTGGACTGCGTGAGTCGATCGGCTAGCGAGAACAGTGAGATTTCTCAGGCAGAGGAAATGCAAGTGAAAGGCTCGAAAAGGAGCAGAAAAAGGAGGAGTAGACGTAAAAAGCGTCATAGAGAGAGGAAGGCCGCCGGGAGCGCCGGGCGGTTGACATCAGACTTCAAGCGAGGAAGCAAGAGAGCGAGAAAGGTGCGCTTTTCGCGCGTGGAGAATCCGCCTTTTGCATGTCTGTGTGGCGGCCTCTCGCGGACACGGCACGAAACAATCTGTACGGCGTCGCGCCAAACCTGTCGTGGGCTACCGCAGTGTTTCTCTATGGCACAACGTGATCGGGCAGCGACACGCAGAGTGATCGTTGCGGTTTCTTTCGATTTGAAACACTGTACGAATTTCTGGGAGGCCTCTCCAGCATGGTGAACACTTACAGCGAAAAGAGCAGGCCATGAGAAAGCCTTGGGTGTCTAAAAACGTCGCAAAATGCCGCCCGAACGGGAAAGGCACGGATGCTAGCAGACGCCGCCAGCTTCCCGCGTGGTCACTTGAGGGGTGGAATCCGGTTTGTTTGAGACCTCGCGCGTAAAAGAAAAAGAGGTGGGGGGGGGGGGGGGGGGTGAGTTCTCGTGAAAGCGTACGCACCTGCCCCTGTCACGCTGTCTACGTGCTCGAGAGACCCCAGGAACGCTTTTGCTGACTTTTTGCGTTTTGTTATTTGTTGTTTTGTTGCTTTTCTCTACGTCCCCATTCCGGTTTCTCCCTTCGACAATGAACCAGTCGTCTTGGTGCGCTCGGTTGAGGTGTCCTCAGTGAGCGACAGTTACCCTGCACTCTTCTGGTGCGCTGAAAGTGAATGAACGTGTCGTGCCTTTTTCAACCCTCCGAAGTTTCTCTCCGATTAAGCCTACAGGGAGATAGCTAGAGCTCAATCCGCGTAAGGTTTGCTGCCAGTATGCTTGTTCAAGTCACGGAGCACCAGCATACCTGGCCGGAGTCACGAACGGATGTACAACGAGGCCAGGATCAATGAAAACGCTAAGCGAAGCGCATGTGAAGGAATTCATGGCAGCAACGAACGAGGAATGTTCGGGGATGAGGTGTGTGCGCGTGATCCAGTGTTTAGTGAGTTGAACTCCATGTCAACTCACGGACTTATGTGAAGTATTCGTCCTCCATCATCGGATACAACAGGAAGCGTGCTGGAATAACACCTCTATCTTGCAGGGTACGATTTCGTTATTGGGTTGATCCGAGTGACCATGCATGTGCATTGCCGGATGTCTGTTTTTGCCTATCCGTGTCGTTCTTACATAAATACTGTTTGATTACGGAAGCACGGAGCAATGGTTTCACTGAACTACAAGTCCGATGTGTTCTTCGCGCTTTCTTCACGGCTAATGCCGTGTCATATACGCGACATTTGCCTGCCTGCACCGTACGATGATGTGAGAGAACTTCATGTTACCAAAAATGTGTGTCTGGATGGCGTACCGGCCCAGCTGGCGGCGAGTATCATTACTTTCGGTAAAGGGTACAGCGTTCCGCACTGCGCACCGCTTGCGTCGTCTGCTACGATGCCGTACGGGTCGTTTGCGCCGGATTCGGCGCATGCGCACTCGGACCATGCAAAAGGCGGATTGGACTAATGGCGTTTTTCACTGGCGGATCCGGAGCAGTCACCGAAATCCCGGAGGGAGCGCTCGGGTTTCACGAATCCGAATCTGCCAGCGGAGTGCGAGAATGCTCCGCGAGCGAGTATACAGGAAGTCAGTTCAGCACGTCATACATACCCCACTTCCGCTCCGTGCGTTTCCGTGGCAACCAGAGACGCCTTCCCCGGGCACATTTTGACTGCAGCAGTTTGAGTTGTTTACATTCAATTCACGCATTCTGTGCTCAAGCTTTATTACTCAGAGAGGGCACTAAGCGCTAAATACACGGTACGATTCCGCGTTCGGTGCCGTAACCTCCGGCATGAAGCGTACGATGGGTGGGGAGGGGAACGATGAGCACGTAGGGACGCAGGCTCGGCCGCATTTTGCACCTTGGCATACGCGCTCGTAAGAGTTCGTGTCTTCATCAACAAGTAGAAAATAAACAGTTTTGCACATCCCCGCTCTATAACACCATTGAAGAACACTCTCGATAAAGCTGTGCCTTCGCGAGCGACAAGCACATCCAAACAGTCTTACGTCAACGACGACTCCGAGGGTAGGCTTAACGACGCCGCTTCTATTCCGTCGTCGTTCGCGACGAACCGCGAACTCGCAATGAAGCGCTTACTTTTGCCAACACGATAAACGTTTGTACTCACACGTCAGGCGTTAACACATCCAGTCGGTTTTGAAACATCGGTGTGGAGCGCAGCGATGGAAACGAAGCGAGCCACATCGGTGAAACGGCCAGTGCCACTGTTTACCTTTCGTACCGCGGCTTCAGATCTATCGAATGTTTTGAAAACAGGTGCAGCTTTCCACTTTAAACATACTTACACTCATTTGTAAGCTATTTCATTTCACAACCCAATCACAGTCAATATATTACACGCCATACCGGCAAATGCAGCCTGCATCACACCTATTCGAGCGTCGGGGAGAATCAAACGGTGGCCAGCGGCGCGACGCCACACGTACGGCGCACGTACAGCACGTCGTAATCACTGTCTTCTGAGCTGGAAAAGCTTCTGCTTGTCCTGCTGTCGTCGCTAAACGGAAGCTACACTTTCTTGTACACTCCAGCTAGAGTGTACTAGAATATTTTGAGTGGCGCGACCGCCGGCCGGAGAGGGGCCCTCTCCGCATGGAACGCAGCGGCGGCGCTGCAGTCGTCAGACCTTGGTTGCTCCGGCTGGCCGGCACGGCCGGCCCGCCTCGCGGGCGTCTGCTTGCCGGCGCGCTCACAAAAATGTTCGCAAGAGTGGCTAGTTTATATGAAAGCAACGTAAAAACGGACCATTTAATCACACCTGAACTGCATTACCATCCTGATGGGAATTAATTTGCGCCGGGAGAGCGCCTGGCGGGTGTAGATAGGTTTATTTTGGTTTTGTAATGAAGCGCGAATGGATCACTTGAGCAGCGATGCGCCACATGCAGCTTCATCAACTTTTAACTAGGCGATCGATGTCTTTTCATATTGCTTGCCTGCTTACTTCCAAGGTTTCTGCTCAAAACGCAATGTTATTACCTATGAACACGGCGAGTGTGCGAGCATTGCAGTCATCAAATATAGTCTTAAATCAGCCGGCAGTTTTACTGCACGCTATATATCGGTGCTCATTTTTGGTATCGGCATTTTTACTCAAACACAAAGACGGTTCTACCTATCGCCTACTTGTGAAAAGTGAGATATTGTTTTGCTGCCTGTCCACATCACCCTTTCGGTGTGACGTACCTGATATAAACATGCAGTACCAAGCATAATTGTTCACACTGTTACTTTCGTTTGCTACAAATATAGGTAAACTGAAGAAACCATACACTCTAATGAAAAGGGTGTAATGTGACAATCTTGCATTTAGGTACTAATGTTCAAGTGTGGTGAAGAAACTTTAAGGAATTAAGGTATTCTATGAAAAATTAGGTCCGTGCTGTGCGAAGTCGTGAGAGGTAAACATTCCCTTCAGAGATGATGCGAGGGAAAAATAGATATTCCGAAGAACTTGTTTTTGGTACTAAAAGGGATGTCTCCTCAGCTGCGACCGCAGTGGTAAAGCATACGGCTCAGGGAGAAACATTTTAATTAGTCTGTATTTTCTGGCACAGTCAAAATCTTCATACATTGTGCTCTTTAATTAGGTCTGAAAGGTCAGTTCCGCTACTACTAAGAATATAAGTAGCGAACGGCGTTGCGCTTTAAATCTTCTCCAGTCTTTGTACTACGATTTATGCAGGAGTCCCAAACTGCACACGCATGTCCAGGTCCTGGTCTGAAAAACGATATGTATACTGACAAATTAGGTTTTGCAAATGTTTCTTCTAGTTATTATCTAATGGAACCAAAGTTACGAACTGGTGACGCTCTGGTGAGAATAGTGTGACCTTTCCAAATGAGAGAGTGAGTAATGCGACGGCTAAGTACTTGCATTCAGATATATCAGGGAGCGATTCCGATTGAAAACCGTAAGGAAAGAATAGCTTGTATCGCGTTCTCTTTTTTTTTTTGTTCTTATAAACACTGGTTTATCTCCATTCAGCTACATGCCGTAATGAGAGCATCAGGGAGAAATGTGTCCATTCCTCATAGTTGTTGATTTCGTTAAGATGGACGCAATAGTCTGCTAATAATTCGATCTCAAATGGTGCCCTAATAAGTTATAACTTCCATCAATATGTCGTTAATATGTATTAAAAATAACAGCGGATTCCAAACGCTAGTCCAAAGTACTCAGAAGTAACGAGTAGCTCACGAGAACAATCACTATAATGCTGTCAATGCGAACGCATCTAGATACGTAAAAGGTCATCTATTAAGAAGAAAGTAGGTAGACGGGTTGAGGCCCTATGAATTAGTATTATACATGTGGAACCAGTTCAGTAGCGCACCCAGGATCTCTGCCACGGGGGGGGGGGGGGGGGGGGTCAATCTTTCACGAAGGGCCGGGCATGCGATTACACAGTTGTTGCGTGTAAAAAAAGTAAATAAAATGCCAAATAATAGTAACATCAATGATGGTGATTATAGTTATTTTTTTCGGCGTTTTGCAGAGACATTACCGCCACATTCTTCATTCTTCTTCTAGGACACAGGAGCAGTTACGGAGTGGGAGGGGGTTAGGTCGGCCTTGGGGGGGGGGGGGGGGGTTACAACGCCCGAACCCTTCCCCCCCCCCCCCCCCGTCGGTGCGCCACTGAACCAGTTAAACTGCTGTCTTAAAATATAAAAAATGACGTCGACTTCGCCTGACATAACGTGAGCAATTACGGCAGCAAAACTATACAAAAACAGAAATCACAGAGGTATTTAAGTTGGGTCATTTTCAAGAAATCTTTGCGAAAGATATGGCTGCGATATGAACGTAACTATCGGTAACGAACTAGCTAAATAATTGTGAGACGTATTCAATAATTTTACAGGATGAGAATAAGGATGTTGACAATACCGGGCAGTAACTTACCAGTTCAGTATTTCACTTTAGTCAAACGGGACCCTGTACTCAGCATCAAACAGATCTAGAAGGTCTTGCCGTTTTCGACATTGGCCTGCTAGAGCAGACTGAAACTAATGTTGCTCATTTCGAGCTCTCTTCCCGTACTCTCCACATCTTTATGAATAAGATCGGGAATGACGGACATCCGTGCCTCCACTCTTACGTTTTCCTTGTTTTATTTTTCTTATCCTTATTTTGTGCATGCTGCGTTTTTGCGATGTTATCCCCATCCTAAAATGTGTGCCGTCGTCACCCATGCCAGATTTTTGCAATATATCCCACAAAGCAATTCACTGCCTAACGTTTTTCTGCACGCCAATAATGTATAAAGAAGTTCTGGTGAAAAACTGCTTTATTTTCAATAAAATTAACGCCTCCATCGCGCCCCGTGAGAGGGAATCGTGCAACGAAGCTGCAAGCGCGATCAGATGCTTGCAAGGCGCACCGAACGGATCTTTATTTTATTTTATTAGGTGTATCTATGAAAACGCCGGCCAGCGTGACTTTGCTGCCGTACCTATGTTTATACAATATTTATTGCAATGTACATGGCACAGCACGCACGCGCACACGAAAAAAAGAATTAGAACACCACAGCTCGGGCCACGCTGGCCGTGCCCGCCGCGCGCCGGCTGCCCCAATGGTTAGGCACGCCAGCGCCACCGCTGCTTTCCATGCGAGAGGGGACACCGGTTTGCACGGCGCGCCCGCTCCGGTCGCGCCACTCAAAATATTCTAGTACACTCTACTCCAGCTCCACACCCGCAACGAACGCAGCCATTTTGACAGGCAAGACGGAAGTGACGCAGGACGCGGCCCGCTTCCGCCTGAATCTGTCTGAATCCGTGCCTCGGCGCCGGAGCAAGCCGGAGCGCTCTGGCGCGGTTTGAGTTGCTCCGAATCTGCCAGTGAAACGCACCAACCCGCTCCCGCTCGACCAGTGAAACACGGATTCGTCGCGGCGGAGCAAAAAAACCTGCTCCGAATCTGCCAGTGAAAAACGCCATAAGACGTGTGCGAGCCGACGAGCGAAAAGGGAAAGGAAAGCGCACTATGATCGAACACGGTCAGAGGGGCATGTCAGCAGCCGCGGACACGCGCCGTTATCCTACCGCCGCTTTCTTCACGGTAAATTGTCGCGTGAGTTCAGGGTAAGGCCCCTCCGCGAAGCCGTCGAACAATGCCGCGGAGGGAAGACGCTGGCGACAGTTGTGGTGCCCCGCAGTGAGGCGAACACGTGTGTCATCTTTCGGGCTTCCTGTTTGAGAAAAACGCTCAGAGCGCGTCCCCCGAGAGCACGGCTAAAAAGGGGCGAGACAGGCTCAGGTGGTCAAATGACGCCAATGGAGACACTTGGGACACTTGTTTTGATTTTCTTAGTTGTGAGAATGGTGTCTCGTGATCTCCGCGATCAGTGGTTGTTATGTAACTTGCTGCGGGTTTTGTGTTGTAGCTTTCTCCTAGTTCGTAGATTTGTTTCGTGAACAGTGTTTTTTTGCTCAGTTGATAGGCATTGTGAGGTAGTAGTGGAAAGTCTGCTGTTTGTTGAACGATTTAGAGACACGTGTGAAGGATCGTCTCAAATGTTCGCGATATGATCTTGGAAAAAAAAAAAAAAAAGACTACGTTTGAAGGAGAATCGTATGACCGCAAGAGTTTTGAGAGTCTTCAAGATTAGACTTGCGTGTCAGTGAGATGTAGTACAAGGAGTTTTCATGTCAGGTGTGTCAGACGAGTTTGTAAATAGTGCAAGTTACAAGTTAGCCTATGTGCATATGTGAGCCGTAGGTGATGCATGCTTAGTGAGTTTGAGCGCGTAATGCACGCGGGAGTTGTTTGTTACTTTCCTTTATCATAGGTTTCATGTGTAGACGTTAGTTAGCAAGGATAGCTATACTGCCGGAGTCGTTTACGTGCAGAGTTTGAGCGCGTAATGCACGCGGAAGTTATTTGTTTGTTGCTTCGCAGATGTCCTGTGTGGACGTTATCGAGGAGAGTTGTACTGCGGAAGTAACAGATGTGAACTATATAGGGCTGTGACCGCAACGGCTAGAGCGAGTTTGCATCCGCGGAGTACGAGCTTGTTTAGCTAATAAGTGTGACGGGCGGATGTCAAGTGTGAAGTGTTTAGGATGTTTTACCGTATACGTGTGCAATTGTTTATCTAGAGTGCATTTGCGTACTCAGCCGTAGCTCTAATGCAGCACGACGGTTTAATTTTGTCTACGCACGGGAAGATGATTCGTTTTTTCGGCACAGAATTTGGAGGATAAGAGCCGCAAATTCATGTGAGACGCGATTCATGTGCTAGACGTAAACTGACGATATTGTAGGAAGCGTACAGCGCTTCACAGAGAAAACGTCAGTATGGTTAAGGGCAGTACGAGCAGTTTGCATGTTGGCTCGCGGGTTCGAAGTTCATAATTTAAGCAGACCATTGTCCTCTCGGGTGGTTGCAATGTCATTTAGGAACGGCCGACTACTGCGCAGGAGCTTGCTACTGTTGCTGTACTGTTTAGAATTTCTAAAAAAAAAAAGGGCAAATTGAATGGCAATACTGACGGCTTACGTCGCTGCTTCACGGGAACTCGATGGCGTCGGGTACTCCTGCTTTCGTACATTTCCTTTCTTTTTGTGGGTGTAGCTTAGGTTTACCATTGTCCTTTTTTTGTTGTTGTCGTGTGGCATCACAACTTGTGTTTGTGAGTCAACGGAGCCTATTTCAGGTTGTTGGAAGTGCTGCTGCCGTAATGAGTATGGCGGAAAATGATTTTGTTTTGGATAAAAGCCTGGTGGGTCTCAGGAGAGGGGTCCGGGCGCTTGCCTGCTTTGCGGTTGTGGTTCTGGCGTAGTTGGTTTGATGCTGTGTTCCGGAGAAATTGATATGCAGAGCAGAGACCGCTCCTTGGACGAGAGGCCTGGTACCGGAGATGGCCGAGCAAGGCTGCTGGGAATCAGCGCATCAGCGTCTTCTTCAACGGTCTCTCCCCACAAGGGTGTTGACCCTTGTACGTCGAGGTCTCAGCCCGCCGCCGGGGAAGCTGTTACAAAGCTGCTGCAGGTGTGCCTGCGACGGTGTGGCGCCGCCAGGGGACATGAGTTTCTGTGCCGCACGTGCGGGTGTGCTTCGTGTGTGCGAACGCTTTCAGTTAGCACAGAAGGAAGGCCAGCCGAGAAGAACGTCTGGTCCCGAGCCGAAGAGTCGACCCCGTCCGGCACATCTGGAAGTGATTCGTCCAGCGAGGGCCCACCTTATCGGCGTCGGGCCACACAAACTGTTTGCCGGTGTGTGTCTCCGCACGTGCACGTGGCCGTGTGATGTGGTCGTCTCCGGCGTCGTTTCCCGGACTTTTGGTAATTACGGCCATGGGCGGGTCAAGTATGGAGACCTCCCATCCTCTCCCTCCTCCCTCGCCCAGGAGCCAATGGTGGAGAAGTCCGGGAAACAAAAAGCGCGGGACCCAGAGAAGAGAGCCAGAAAGAGAGATAGACAGAGATAGAGAGGAAAGAACTCTCTGAAGAGAACGCACTTGTAAATATGTAAATAAACGTCTTTTAAGTTTTCCTCAACCTCTGCCTCGGTTCTCGGCTCCCGAATCCCAAGTGCCTGCGAGTTGTCTCCGCCGCTCCGCCACACGCTACCCGCTGGCCGGCTAATTCAGCAGGCGAGTCGCAACACCTCACTTAATGATATGGCAGAGTATGCGGATCAGTATTTGGAGGCACAAGGGATTAGAAACTTAGGGAAGACCAATGAGGAGGTCAAGTTAAAATCAGATGACGCAAAGGGTAGGCAGCAGGGAGCACCCAACAGGTTACAGCGACCGATTATATGCTTCCTGTGTAACCGCAGTGGGCACAGAGCAATGGACTGTCGAGCTAGGGGTGATCGTACGCATTACCAAATAGCGTGCCAGTTGTGCAATAGAAGAGGACACCGTGCAAATGAGTGTAGGTCAGGGACTACAGACAAGGTAGCATGTATAGTGGAACCCCAGGACAATAGCTGGAAAGAAAGAGGGACCATGGACAAAGTAGCTTGTATAGTTGGTTCCCAGAGAGATGACATGGAAGAAGGGAAACAAGTGCAGGAGGAGGACGCGAGACACCAGAGTGAAATTTCTAGTAGACCACAAGGAGATGGGTTACCGGTGGTAGATGGAGAAGTGCATGGACAAAGAGTGAAGGTTTTGAGAGATACGGGTACAAACATTGTCTTGGTGAAAAGGAGTTTAGTGGATGAAGCAAACCTAACGGGAAGGTATGCTACAGTCATCTTGGTGGATAGTTCGGTGAGAAGGCTTCCAGAGGCTCGAATTAAGGTGGCAAGTCCATATTACACAGGCTGGGTGACAGCGAAGTGTTTAGAGGAGCCTATGTTCGACCTGATATTAGGGAATGTGCCAGGAATGAGGGAAGTAGATGAGCCTGATAGGACCTGGGAGAACAACATGGATGTGGCAGAGGAACCATGCCGTGAAGGTTTACGAGAAGTGCAGCCGCAAGCAACCGAAGTGGCTTTGGCAGTAATGACGAGGGCGGCAGTAAAGAGAGAAGCAGAGACCAAGGGTTTGAAGGTGGTAACCATACCGAGAATAGATGTAACTCCTATGGAGTTCCGGGAAAAACAGAAAAAGGATGAATCACTAAAGGCTTGTTTTCAGGAAGTAGGAAAACCATTCAAGAAGGGGAGAAACAGAAATATATTTGGGTTCATAATGCACAACGGAATGCTGTATAGGAGGTGTCAGTTCAATTCAGGAAGAGAGGTGCAGCAGCTGATGGTACCGAAGGTTTTCCGGAAAGCTCTACTTGCTTTGGGACACGAGGGTGTCATGGCAGGACATCAGGGAGCTAAGAATACGCTGGCTAGAATTACAGAAGAATTCTTTTGGCCGGGGATTCAATCTGAAGTCAAAAGATATGTGAAGTCTTGTGATGTGTGCCAGCGGACTGTATCAAAAGGGAGAGTAGGCAGAGCTCCTTTAGGAAATATGCCCATGGTGGACATGCCTTTTCGAAAGGTGGCTATCGATATTGTCGGGCCAATATCCCCAGCATCATACAAAGGCAATCGATATGTGCTAACGTTAGTGGACATGGCAACTAGATATCCAGATGCGGTGGCCTTGAAAAAGATAGACACCATACAGGTAGCAGAGGCATTACTAGAGATGTTTTCTAGATACGGAGTGCCAAACGAGTTAGTGAGTGACAGAGGATCAAATTTCACCTCAGAACTTATGAGTGAGTTGAACAGGCTGCTGTCAATAGAACATAAGCTCACTACACCATATCACCCTATGGCTAATGGATTAGTGGAAAGATTTAATGGGACGCTTAAGACTATGGTGAAGAGGATGTGTAAAGAGAGACCTAAGGACTGGGACCGGTATTTGCCTGCAGTACTTTTTGCATATAGGGAGGTGCCCCAAACAAGCTTGGGTTTCTCGCCATTCGAGATGATATATGGTAGAACAGTAAGAGGGCCTTTGACTATTCTGAGAGAATTGTGGGCTAATGAGGAAATTGAAGCAGAGATGAAAACGACATACACATACGTCCTGGAGCTGAAGGAAAGGTTGGAGCAAACGTGCAAGTTGGCACACGAGAGCCTAAGAGCTGCAAAACAACGAGACAAGGAGTACTATGACCGCAAAACAAGGGAGCGAAAGTTGATGCCAGGAGATAAGGCTTTGGTTCTACTACCCAGCGACAATAACAAGCTATTGATGCAGTGGAAGGGTCCGTTCTTAGTGACGCGAAAGAGGAGCGAAGTAGATTATGAGCTACTGGTACACAACAGTAAGAAAGTATTCCACATAAACATGTTGAAGAAGTACGAGGAGAGGGAAGCAGGAGTAGTGGGTAATGTAGTCTGTATGGTGGTGAAGGAGATGAGAGATGGTGTGGAGATGCAGACATACAGTGCAAAAAAGAGCATGGGCTTAGAGAAAGTGATTATCAATGCAGATTTGTCGCGAAGGCAGGCATTAGAGATCGATGGAATGTTACACAGGTTCCGTGACATATTTTCTGACCTACCGGGAAACACTGACGTGGTGGAATGTAAATTGGTATGCACCAGGCACGTAGCCAGGATTTTTTTTCGGGGTGGGCCCAAAAGCTTCATCATCATCATCATCATAATTTATTCACTCTTAAAGGCCCTTCTCAGGGTATTACATAAAGGGGGGACAAAAGCATCAATAACAGCATGGTCATTATTATACAATGCTTCAAAAAACTTGCTCGGGAATATAGAAGGCGCTTAATGATAAGACGAGAAAGAGAACAGAATGGAATGCAGCCCCAGAAGCGAGTTCATCCAAGATGGAAAGCAAGCTTTTTGACTCTGTAGTAAAGCTAGTGCGTGTGCACGAGAAAGAATACTTTGTAACCAAGTAATCTGGACGAAGAAGGGCCATACAGAGCCAGTGACGGAACGAGGGCGAGAAAAAGAAAAAAAAGAAAGCAATGCGAAGGAATCAGGCGCTCACTTTCGGATGTTCAGGAAATAAAAAAAAATATTCGTTGGACGCTTTCTCTACGGAATTTCTCACACTTTGTCTCAACTACAGGCCTTCGAGAAAAACGTGAGCCACTTTATGACAGCAATACTTAACAGAAAAAAAAACAGACATATTCGCGAAAGCAACTTTATTGAACCATAAAGAGCCAAAACACGGATGCTTTCATGACACAAAAGATGCAGAAAGCTAAAAGTCGTTTTAGGAAGCAATATTAAAGAATGACATTGCGAGTGGTTTTACATTATAGCAAAAGCCAATGCAAAAGAAAAGAAAACGAGCAAGCAGCTTGGCCGAAAAGAGTGGTTCACGCTGCAATTTTCATGCGTCGCGGTTTCTCTATAAACACAGTGATAATTTCGTCGACACTGACTTGCATCCGGTGAATGGACATAAGAGCCAGGCCATTAAGCCGCTCTTCAGCCGTTCGGTGCCTCAAATATGTTTTTACTCTTTTCATTGTCGAGAAGCTGCGTTCTGCAGCAGCTGTACTCACTGGGATTGTCGCCAATATCTTGAGTGTGTGAACGTTCGGCGAGAGGGCTTTGTCGCATTCAGTTAAAGCGTCTGTCGCAGCGCGGGGAGGTTCCTCCTCTTGCATGGCTTGCCATTTAGTTTTCCAGATTTCCCATCCATCTCTTAGCGTAACGATATGTGCTGTTGTCATATCACTGACGTAAAAATCGAAGGGCGGCTGACCAGATTCAAATTTGCCCTTGCAGGCGTGCTCTGGCAACACGAATTGCAAACTTTGCAGCGTTTTCCGATGGTTTGCAAAGCGCCGTTTGGAGGGAAGCTTTCAGGTCATCTATCTATGGAATGAACGTGGCTCGCCTGTAGTACCCTTCCGCAGAACTACAAGCGCAGTTTACCCTGTTTGTTTACCTTGTTTACTCCTTCCGCCACGCGGGCACCTGCCCCCACGACACAGGTGGCGGAAAAAGGGTGGTGGGGTTCGCAAAGGTGCCAGGGGGATTGAACGGGTTAATGGGTTGTCGAATCCGTAGCATTCCATACAGAAGCCCCCTTTTACAAGCCTTCGGTTAGCTTCCGCCGTCCGTTCGTGGAAAAATTCTGAGTCTGCGGCAAAGCCAAGCCGTGCACATGCGTTCTCCCACGCCGCGCAGCTGTCAGTTAAAGAAAGCACCTGAATGTCCCTAAGTTGCCGCCACTACGCGACTGTATAAATGATGCCCGCATTATACCGCCTGCTTGCTCTGCAGCAACAAAGACACCGCTCCTCTCATTAAGAAAGACATTTCCTCAGGGAATCCACCGATGGAGTCAACGCTATCCTTTTCTGCATGTCCTGCCATTCTTTGCACAGTTCTTTGAAGCAATCCAACTACCGAGCGCCCTGACCGTAGATGAGAATCCTCGTTTGGGGCAATATAGACATGGTCACTTTTGCTCCAAAAAACCCGACACAACCAACGAATCACCTTCCTAAACATAACTGATGCGACGAAGAAAAGTCACACGAAGTAGGGGCAGATAACGTGTTTTTTCTGGTTTCAAAGCCGTATGGCAACATTTTGTTCGTTCTGGTAATTTCGTTTCCAACAAGCTTGTCTTACATATATTAAAATGTCTGCGTTGCGAAGTTTTCTGCCTTTTTCCGCAGTCACAAAGCAGTAACTGTTTCCGATAATTGCTTTCAGTTGGTATGACCGTTGTGTCAGGAAGATTGATACGGTGGTCGCTATCTTGGGAATGTTTGGCTATCGGCTTGCGATCTGTTGCAAAATTGCAGGGGCCATTCTTGTGCTGTCGAAATGTTTCTTTGAGGTTTTTCGTTTCGCCGATGTAGCTCGCATCACATATTTGTATACAGTGGCTTAGGCTCTCTCTTTCGGTGAATGGCCTTCGGCAATATGTAGAGAACATGCGCTCGTGGGCTTGTGAGTCAATCGGATGCCTTCTTTTCTGAGAATACGGGCGATAGTTTCGCTAACGCCTCGGACATATGGGAGAGTGTGGTGTTTCTGTTGTGGTGTTGATTCAGGAGCTGGAGGACGCTGAATTCTCGGCAAGCATAGCCGTGCTTTCGGAATTGAAGTGCTTTCGGAATAAAGGCTCTTGTGTAGCTGTTCTTAGTGAGTTCCTTGAGTATCGTTTGTTTTTCATTTGTTTAAATGCGCACGGCGCTACTTGTACTTGTGCCTATGTACCCCTGCATTGATGCCTGACTTGACGAATTTCGGGGAGGGGCCCGGGCCCCCCTGGGCCCCCCCTTGCCTACGTGCCTGGTATGCACTACAGATCAACCAATTCATGTGAAACAATACCCGTTACCACTTGCAGTACAAAGTGCAATCGAAGAAGAAGTAGAGGTGATGCTACATCAGGGCATCATCGAGAGGTCGAATTCTGCATACAATGCACCATTAGTGGTAGTTAAAAAGCAGGATGGGTCAAATAGAGTGTGTGTGGATTTTAGGCGGCTGAATAACGTGTTGGTGGCAGACGCCGAACCAATACCGAGAATTGACGTAGTATTTGCCAAAGTTGCCTCGAAAAAATATTTCTCAAAGTTAGACTTAGCAAAGGGGTATTGGCAGATACCCTTGGAAGAGTCGTCAAAGGCAAAAACAGCATTCTCTTGCTCCAAAGGCCTCTTCCAGTTTAAGTTTATGCCTTTCGGATTAAAGACCGCCGCTGCAGTGTTTACGAAGTTGATGAGAAGGGTATTACATGGACTGAAAAATGTAGAGCACTATATTGATGATATTTTAGTAGCTACAGACACGTGGGAAGAACATCTAGATGCTCTGGAGCAGGTGTTCCAGAGAATAAGGAGAGCAAGACTTACAGTGAAACCCACAAAGTGCGAAATTGGGTTCCAAGGCGTCACCTTTTTAGGACATAAACTAGGGATGGGAAGAATAACAGCCAAAGAGGGGATCTTAGAGAAGATCCAGGCAGCAGCTGCACCAAAAACTAAAAAGGAAATGAGGTCATTTTTAGGGCTCACGGGATTTTACAGAGAATTTATACCGGGATATGCGGAAATAGCAGCACCGTTAGTTGCTGCAACGAAGAAGAAAGCTAGTAATATTGTGAAGTGGTCAAAGGTGGAAGAAGAAGCATTCAATGCACTAAAAAATAGAATGGCCAAACCGCCGATACTATTGGCACCGAATCTTGAGCAGGAGTTTGTCCTCCGTACAGATGCATCAGAGCGAGCTCTGGGAGCAGTTTTGTTGCAGGAAAAGGATGGCAGGTTACATCCTGTATTTTTTGCAAGTAGGAGCCTAAACTCAGCTGAAAGAAATTATTCGACGGTAGAAAAGGAGGGCTTGGCGCTAGTATGGGCGGTTAAAAGATTCCATATCTACTTGTTTGGAAAGCATTTCAAAGTGCAAACGGATCATCAGCCGTTAGAGTTCATCAACAAAGCCAAGTTGACGAATGGAAGGGTAATGCGATGGAGTCTTGCGCTGCAAGAGTACTCATTTAATGTAGAATATATTAAGGGAAGAGAGAATGTAGGTGCCGACTTTATGAGTAGAAGTTGTTGAGTTTTGGGTAGGGGGAATGTAACAGTGTCGTACAGTGATGACCGGATACTGATGAATGAATACAGAGTGTCGTGAATTGTAATCAGTAGTGATGCTAATGAGAGGAATTGAAAGTGACAATGCATATTCTTTGGTGAATAGATTAATAGAGGACAGAAATATGAACTGCATGAACATTCACTGTGGTTGAAAAGTGAACACTGTGCAAAGTGCTTGTGTGTTAGTGTTGTGGGTGGTGTGGCGTGCCTCGTGAAGTGTGCGTAATGAGTGCGGTGAGACATCAAGCATGAAGACACCAAGTATGAAGCACTGCACAGCTACAGGACTGTCTCCACTAGGACACAAAAGAAGAGTTCTTTTTTTTTAGAAAAAAAAAAAACTTTCAAGAAAGGGGGCCGCCGCTCACGCAAGGTCCGTCCTTGTCCGCCGCTTTGCTTCGCCTGTGATGTGGCGGGTCACCGCTTAGGCCTAGCCCAGCCTCCTTCCTAAGTGCTGCTCGGTCTCCCACAAAGACCGGCCCTCTGCAGCGATTCTTCTGCCGGTCGTCCCGTTCTGCCGGCGAAGGTGGAGCGCTGCGGGTACGCCGGGAACTGCTGAAGTTCGGCCGCTGCCACTCCGAAGTCCGTGCTCGATCGTCAGCCAGATCGACGGCACCCCGGAGCCCGACGCCCTCGCCTCCTCGTCACCAGACCGTAGCTGGCCAGACAACCTTCGTCGACTGGTGCCGCGCAGATAATGCCAGCTCAGCCTTCTCGATCACCGATCTCTGCTCGGGTCGCGTGCCGCGAAGCCCGTCGTCGACCAACCACGAACACCAGCGTGTCACCGGCGCGTGCACTCTGGCGCCTTTCCGTTACTTGGCACGCCATCTCTCATACTTCGCCCTGTGGCGCGTGCCTTGGGCCCCTTTACTCATGACATTGTGTGCAGTGCGCGTCTTCTGTCTATATAAATTGTCAAATGGAACGCACAAACAGCCTCGTCGCTTCGATGGGAATGCCCGCGTTCCCAGCCTAAATACATCCCTCTCGAACCTATCATGGCAATGACGAACACAACTGACAGATCATAACATGAAAAGCACGATATGCATGTCATGAGTGGCATGATTTACATGCCGCGGTCTTGGTGCTCTCCTGCGGTTTCGTTGACGGGATGTATACCAAAATTGGCATGCCACAATATGACTGCATGGCGAACATAAATGACAGGTCATAACATGACGATCATGACATGCATGTCACGATCGACATGATTTACATGCCACGGTCTTGGTGCTCTCCTGGCCATTTCGTTATTGGGATGTATACGAAAATTGGTATGCCACAACATGACTGCATGAATAACATAAATGACAGGTCATAACATGAAAAGCATGACATGCATGTCATGGGCGGCATGATTTACATGCCACGCGTTTCTTTAATGGAATATATACCAAAATTGCTATGGCACAACACGACTACATGACGAACGTGAATGACAGGTCATAACATTAGAATCATGACATGCGTGTCATGAGCAGCATGTTTTACATGCCACAGTCCTGCTGCTCTTGCGGCCGTTTCGTTACCTTCATATGTACCAAACTCGGTATAGCGAGACAACAATGCGCTTCACATTTCCGTGATTCCCACTGCACGTGGGATCTGCCAATATTTTCTTATGTTATGCATCATCCTATGTATTTCTTTGCCATGGGGAGGCAGAACGAATTGTCTTGTAGTTGCTTATGCGAGCTCTTGGGTTTTATTTGTGTTCAGTGCGTATCGACTGTTTGGCGTTACTGTGTGATGACTGGAACATGCTCCTAAGTCTTCTCTCTGACATGCTTGTATGCATAAGTATCTAGCATATTTACAGGATTATTCAAAACTGTATAAGGCAATTTCTCCCAGGGGGAGACGATGTTGTGTTGTGTGACCCCTGGTGTCATGCAAGCACATCAGTGCTGTGAAGCTTCCTGTAGTTGTCTCTGAGTGGAGCTAGGCCTCCGCTATGCCTGTTTCCCGCAACCAACCCGGTGTAGCCATGCCGGTCATGTGACCCGTGCCTTGCTAGCCAATAGGCAGTCTTCCCCTGTTAGAGTTAAGCGCGGAACTTATTAGACGCGGACTGGACAGGAGAGTAACACACACACGAGTGCTAACTATCAACAATGCTTTATTTTATTCTGGACGAACAATATATAGAATTGTAGATGCTCAGGCATGCACAGTGGTGGAGACCTCAAGGAATGACAGTTCTTTTCTAGATTATGATAATGATGGTGTGCTGACACAATCTTCACCTAGTTTAAGTATGGTGGCAGTTTCAGTAATCAGGTGCGTGATCTCGTCATGGTGCTTGCTAATAATGGTGGACTCATGCAGAAGAGAACACCCACACGTGCCACAATGCGCAGACAACCAACCATCGCCACGCTTTTTCACTTTGTTCTTGTGCTCATTTAGCCTGTTGTTCAGGCAACGCCCAGTCTGCCCAACATGGTGTTTACCACACGACAAGGGAATCTGGTACACAACACCTTCCTTGCATGGCACTTTACCAGTTCTGTGATTGGTACCCCAGCCGCTCTTTTTGCTTTTAGCTGGGTTGCTGATCTTGCACAGCATTCCCAACTTGTTCGGGGCTGTAAAGACCACGCTTATGTTTGCACGGCCACCCACCTTTTTGATATTGTGGGATATCTTGTGCAAGTAGGGCATCGCTGCAACCGTTCTTCGGCCGTTCACACCGGCTGCTGCGTTCTGCTGGCAGCTTGAAGCTGATTTTTCGAGCAGGCCTTCAGCGACTGACACGAGAAGGTGATCAGGGTAGCCTGCTTGCGTTAGGCGAGCCTGTTGGCTGTCGAAGCTGGTCCACATCTGATGGCAACATGATTTTCGTAGCGCATTGTTAAGCAGTGTCTGGCGATGCTCCTCTTAACTAATTTGGAATGGGCGGATGAGAAAGGCAACAATGGCTTCTTACCCCTGGGTTCGTAAGACCAGCATGTGCGCGTTTCTTGGAAATGAAAGCGTAAATCGAGGAACCTCAAAGAGCAATCCTCTCTCGGGAATTCATGAGTGAGCTCCAGAGGCTTTAAGCAAGCATTCGTACGAGTTAGTATGTTGGAGGCTTCGGATTCAAAGGAACCTTTGTCACATTTAATGAAAAACAGGTAGTCATCCACGTATCTGAAACATTTAAAAACCTTTGTGTCTGTAAGACTGTCATGAGTAAGAGGGGCCTATAAACACAGGCCACTAGGCCAAACGGAGAGATCGGCGAAGTGGCGCGGCAAAGCACGCGCAGTGGACACGTCGGTGTTCACAATTGGATGTCAGCGGGCTCGCGGCACGCGACCCGAGGAGAGATCGGTGTTCGGGAAGGCTGAGCTGGCATTCTCTGCGCGGCACCGGTCGACGAAGGGTGTCTGGCCACCTACGGTCTGGTGACGAGGAGACGAGGGCGTCGGGCTCCGGGGTGCCGTCGATCTGGCTTACGATCTAGCACGGACTTCGGAGTGGCAGCGGCCGAACTTCAGCAGTTCCCGGCGTACGCGCAGCGCTCCACCTTCGCCGGCAGAACGGGAAGACCGGCAGAAGAATCGCTGCAGAGGGCCGGTCTTGGTTGGAGACCGAGCACTACATATGAGGAGGCCTAGGCTGGGCTAGGCCTAAGCGGTGACTCGCCACATCACAGGCGAAGCAAGGCGGCGGACGAGGACGGACCTTGCGTGAGCGGCGGTCACCACCAGCAGCATCATCCTCGACGACGGCTACGGGACACGACTCGCCAAGAGAGCATCGACTCTGAAACGCACCGCGTCGAAGGCAAGGTAAGAGCGTCTAACTGCACCTTGACCGGCAGGCAGCTGACGCGGACTTGAACGCGAGGCCCAAGGTTGAGGGACTCCCGTGGGAACTGCGCCCTACGCGGAGGATTTTTAGTTAGACCTCTTAGGCTGAGTAACATTTAGGTTCTCTTTTTGTGCGAATTGGTGGTTTGCTTATTTTTGATGTTTGATGTTTGTTTTATAAAGTAACGCCTTTGTTGTTTTTGTTAACGCTTCTCGCCTCTCGTCCTCGTCCCTCTCTCTCAATCCATCGGAGCAAGCGCTCCCGAGATCCTCACACACAAACTCGTGACAAAGACATGTCAAGAGGACTCTGTTAAGACTGCCTAAAAACAAATCACTGAGAACCAGCGCTATGCAGGAACTGATGCAAATGCCTCATTTCTGAATAAAAGGTTTACCATCCCACTGGATGTAATACCCCAGTCACACGGGCATACCAAAGCTCCTTTGAGGTAAAGGAGCATAGCGACTTCGAAGGAACATTAGCTCAAGGGAGCAGAGTCGGTGCTACACGGTTTCCGTTGAAGCTTTTAACAAAAGCCACAACGTACGCTTGGCGCTCCTATCGCTCCGAAATGAGAAAAATAATACGGCTCCGATGCCCCCATAAATTAGATGTGCGTGCTTCTTTTGCTTTTTTTCTTATCAATTTTTTTGTTGTTTTTGGACACCGATAAAACAAAGTGAACACCTAAAAGTAATGGAAAAGTTCGCCTAACACGGATGTAGTGGTAGTAGTGCGCCGCTGTGTACACCACATTTTGCCGGCTATGCGTGCTTCGATTCCGTTTTTGTTGATGTTCTTGATTGTTTTTCAATCGCAACGTCTCCAAACATGTGCGACGAGGCACTCAGCATGTGAGGATCAAATATTCATTGCAGCGCCCAGCTTAGCGCCATGTGCCGAATCTTCTGAAAGAAAAAAATGCTCTGTGGTATCACCTTACGCCGATAACAACATTCAAATACTTAGCTGACGTTTGCCCAACAGCTAGAAATGCACCGACACATGACGCATGTTCTCGAATGTGCAGTTGAAAAATGTGTAGCCGACGGTTGGGGCGAAAAAGATATGCCAAAGACACCTCGGCCTACAGCAGACAAAATCTTGACACCCAGGCCCAGCTAGCCACACCACCCCAGCAGCTGACAACAACGCCACCGCTACAGTTGCGCCTGCCCTCAAGTTGTTCAATTTTCGGGCGACGTATGACAAACTGTGTCTATCAGCAGAACTTTTAGGGTTTAAAACGTCGAAGAAACCGTGAAACGTGCTTTTTGTTAAACAAAAGCGCGTTGGACTCGCTCCAAGGTAAAACATGTTTTTCTGCCGTCTGCCACCTGCGAATGAGGGTAGTCCTTTAGAGCCTCAAGGGACAAACGCAGACTCCCTCAGCTCGAAGCTCCTTTCAACTAATGCTCCTTCCGCGCGCCCGGGTGACAGCGCACCCGCTCCTTTCAAGAAAAGAAGCTTTAGTTCAAAGGACCTTGAAAGTGCCCGTGTGACAGGAGTATAAGTCGAATCCAAGTATGCAGCTAAAAGTTCTAAAAGGTGCCTGGATGAGATGCCTGAAGCATCTTTAAAATCGATCCAACAAAACTGAACAAGGGCATTACAGGAATTAAGGGCATTACAGGAACAAGGAATTACAGGAGAGCAAATCTTTTTTTGCCCTAGGGCTATACTTCCAGCACACGTGTCAATTGCCTAGAGTCAAGTTAGTGCCTAAAAACTGCAGGTGATTGTCATTGGGAAGCTCATCGGTAAAGGCCAAGCCTTTTCCATGCTGTCGAGACAAAGTTAAAACCAAATCTACCCCATTTTAAGGGGTCAGAGAGTTAATATGTAAAACCACAAGGAAATCGTCCGTGTCTCATGAGTCCGTGTTTTTTGTGTGTGCGCTTCCATATTTTATCTACCAAGTATCTAAAAACCATTAGGACAATGCCTCGGTCAAAGGCGCTACCCAAAGTGCGGTCAATAGAGGCCAGAATTATGTTACATGAAACAGGTGCAACACATCAGCTGATACATACAGTCGAACACGGATATATCGAACTCTAAGGGGATCGCGAATTAGTTCGATATATGAAAAATTCAATATAAAAAAATACAGGCCCAGGGACCTCACCAGTGGTGCACTATCACCTACAATCGGCGCATTCAAGAATGACGACTAATTCCGCACACACGATGCAACAGAATGTTTTATTTGCGTGAAAAAAAATCGCTTATCTTGGCCTGCTTCAATGTCTTTGAAATGAAGTTGAAGACGCTGGCCTCGGTTTTATCGAGGCTGTCCAGGTGCAACAGCCCGGTTCCCTCCATGTCGCCGCAACAACGGCGAATCAAGCCATACGCTGCTGCCACTTCAGTGGCGGAGTACGCGCATGCAGCCACCGCCTCGTCCGGACGATCCTCCTCATCACTCGAGCTGTCGGCCTGGGCATCCTGGGTCCCTGCGACCGCAGCTTCAACATCCTCGTCAGCGAGGCTCGCAACAGCCTGAACATTGCAGTTCGCTTCCACAAAATCGTCCGCAGACACTTCGGGTGGAATGGCAGCCAGGAGGGACGACAACTAGCGAAACACAACGTCTATGCGCTTTTCGTCGCCGTCTTCACTGGTTTCCGCAAGTTCTGCCGTCACGAAGCCTGCCTTGCGGAAGCAGTTGACCACTGTGTCCGTCTTCACATCTCGCCAGGCACCCATCATCATTTGTATGGCACCCATGAAGGTCAACCTTCAGCTCAGTGCCCATGCGGAGGTTGACCAGCAGACTATCAAGGAGTCGCCTCCTGTAGCCCACCTTGAAGGACTTGATGATGCCTGGTCAAGTGGTTGCAGCTTCGCCGTCGTGTTGGCCGGCAGAAACTTCAGCTCGATGTTTTTGAGCTCGCAGGTGGTGTGGTGGGCCGAGCAGTTGTCCACAAGAAGGCAAGCGCGACGCCCCGACTTGCCCAGCTCGACGTCCCACGCTTGCAGCCATTCTGTGAACAGCTGACGCGTCATCCATGCCTTCTTGTTTGAGGCGTAGCGGACGGGGAGCTGCTTACAGTTCTTGAAACAGCGCGGTGCCCTTGCTTTCCCGATCACAAAGGGCTGGAGCTTCTGAGACCCATCCATGTTGGCTGCCAGCAGAACGCTCACACGGACTTTACTTATTTTGCCGCCGTGACATGTGCTACCTCGAACGTCGAGAGTCTTGCTCGGCAACATTTGCCAAAAGAGACCGGTCTCATCGGCGTTGAAGATCTCCGCGGGAGAAAACCTCGCGGAGATTTCCAGCCACTCCTTCGTCATCCACTGCTGGATGTCCTGGCTGCTGACGGCTTCGCTTTCACCAGAAATGGTTTTGCCAACGATGTTGTAGCGCTGCTTAAATCGGTGAAGCCACCCGGTGTTGTCGGCGGAATTGTCTTCATAGAGTGCAGTGGCAAATAATTTGGCCTTAGCCATCAGCACTGGGCCATCCACAGGAATGTTCTCTGCACGCACTTCTACTAAGAACCAGGCATAGAGTACCTTTTCTACTTTCCTTCGGGCAGGAGCGCGCACACAACAGGCTCCCGATGTTCGCTGCTCCGCCGCCTTTGCCTTGACATCCGCCATGTTCTTCAACAAGGTGCTCAGAGTGCTCTGCGATATCCCGGATGTCGTCCGCCACCGTCGAACTGTTTTCACCCGCCTCAACATGCTGTATGGCTTTCAACTTTGTCGCAATGTCAAGGTTCTTGCACTTCTTGACGCTGGCCATTGCTACACGAGAAGTCGAAAATTCAAGCAGTCCGCAGCGCCTTTGCACAGCATGCACAGCACGCACGCAAAAGAGGAATGCGGTGGTATGCGACAACTCACGGAAGTGAACTCCGCCAACAAAGCGCTCGCGATCAGTCGCGATGGTGGCGATGGCTACCCGGGCTACCTGCGAAGGCAGCAGCGATGTACGAAATGGGCAAGCTGTGGTTGGCTGAGCAAATACGAAAGGCGTGGGCTGTGGTTGGCTGATCAAAACTCACAAAACAGCAACGAAAAAACAAAAAAGAAAGGCGAAAGGAGGAGGCCACCGGCTCCTCCGTTCCTGCTCTTCGAGCCAACGGTAACGCGGAGAAAGCATGAGAAAGAGAGGGGGGGAAAAAGGAGAAAAAAGAAAGCCATTCCACAAGTTGGAGAACGCTCCCGACAGGAGTACAGTCCGAGCCCTCTCGCCCTCAAGTTTTTCGAGCATCGGCAGAGGCACGGTGCCACGCAGGTAGCGAAGCTCGCGGGGTGCAGCGAGTGCCGAAGCACACCTTCCAGCTCGTGCAACGTTCGATATATTCGATGGCAGGTAAAAATACTGTTTGATATTGTTACGTAAATAACACAAGGGAAGACTATTTACACGTATATTTACAGTAAGGCGTACAGCATTAACCAAGATGATGGACAGCCGCGCACCAGACAGTCCCGTCTTCTTTGTCTTCTTCTGTAGACGATATGTGCCATCCCATAGGTGGTATGTGCCATCCCACGCTAGCTTCGTAGCATTACCCCCGGTGGCAGAAGCGCCGTCTCGGTGCATTTTAAACTTAGTCGGTAGAAGGGGGTGGTATGCTTTCAGCCTGCTCACGTGAACGATGTCAGTTGGTGAAGTCGCAGGTGTCAATGGCGGCGAGACGGGGACGATCTCGTAGGTGACTTCCGTGACCTGACGTACGATACGGTAGGGACCGATGTACCGTGATAAGAGTTTCTCTGATAAGCCAGCACGTCGGAATGGATACCACAGAAGGACGAGGGAACCGGGTGGAAAATGAACGTCGTGATGGCGGCGATCGTAGAGACGCTTCTGGTTGGCTTGCGAGGCAGACAGCCTCGATCGGGCGATCTGACGTGCATGGTCAGCACGAGTGATTGCATCACGTGCGTATTCGGTAGGCGGCCTTGCAGCATCCGGAAGGAGGGCGTCGAGTGGTAACGTCGGTTCGCGGCCGAAGAGCATATAGAAGGGTGAATAACCGGCGGTGTCATGACGCGATGAATTATAGGCGAAGGTGACATAAGGTAGCGCCAGGTCCCAGTCACGATGATCAGATGAAACATACATTGAGAGAATGTCCGTGAGGGTACGATTTAAACGCTCAGTAAGCCCATTTGTTTGTGTGTGGTAGGAGGTAGTTAACTTGTGCTGCGTGGAGGAGGAGCGCAAGAGGTCGTCGATCACTCGGGACAAAAATGCACGGCCGCGATCTGTGAGCAGTTGGCGAGGGGCGCCGTGGTGTAGGATGACGTCGTGCAGTAAAAAGTCAGCGATATCAGTAGCAGTGCTCGTCAGAAGAGCTCGAGTGATGGCATACCGGGTGGCGTGGTCTACAGCTACAGCGATCCATTTGTTGCCGGAGTTGGACTCAGGAAAAGGTCCGAGGAGGTCCATGCCAACACGGAAGAATGGTTCGATCGGGACAGCGAGTGGTTGAAGCAGTCCAGCAGGCAGTGTGGCAGGTCGCTTCCGTCGTTGGCATTTGTCGCAGGAGGACACGTAGCGGCGGACAGACCTGGCGAGGCCACGCCAGAAGAATCGGCGCCTCACATGGTCGTACGTGCGAGATACGCCAAGGTGGCCAGCAGTTGGTTTGTCATGAAGCTCATGGAGGACCACTGAGCGCAGGTGTTTAGGTACGACGAGAAGAAGCTCAGGGCCGTCCAGCTGGACATTGCGGCGGTAAAGTGTGCCATTCAAGAGGACGAACATGCGCAGGGAATCATCGTGGGGTGCAGTTTCAAGGCGGTCAATGAGCGAGCGCAAGGAAGGGTCACTACGTTGTTCGTCGCCAATCTGCAGAAACTGAGATGTAGACATGACGCAGGGGCTAGACTCGATGTCTGATCCATCTGGAGGGTCAACAGGGTAGCGCGACAAGCAATCGGCGTCTAGGTGGAGGCGGCCAGACTTATACGCGACTGAGTAGGAGTACTCCTGAAGGCGTAACGCCCAACGGCCGAGTCGTGTAACGAAAATACGAAGGAGGAGAACCGGACCCGACCGTCTGGCCTGTTCGAACGAATAGCGGAAACTGATAGCGCGAGCCCGCCCGTGGCCCCTGCTCGCGCTAGCCGCCCCTTCGTCGTCTTTATTTGCAACATACTCCGGCGGCCGACGAAATTGCGGAGTGCTTGGTGTTTCAAAAGCACGAGTTGTCAAGATGGGACGCTTAACATCTGAATCGAACGCCGTCCTCAGGAGGTGCGCTCACACGACACCGTCGCGACCGGGAAGCAGTTCCGTCGCATTACACAGCTTCCAGATTTCACGAGCCTGTTCGTGGTTTCACTCGAAGGCGACGTGTTCAAGGCGAAGTCGTCGCGATAGTTTGGTGGCCGCTTTGTCGATGGAGTGTAGGTGCAAGAAGTTCTACTTGTGCAGTTGTGCTGGGCGGCTATGGAAAGTGTTGCCACTGGCGGTGTAGCTGCGGGAGGAGGCTTGTCTTGAGGGGCAGGTGCTTCTTCTAGCTGTATGCTGTGTCTGGATGAAGTGGCTCTCACGTTGCTTGAAATCCTCAGATTCTCGACTGGAGGCTCGGTGTGGTCGTGGTCTTCCTTGGCTTTACTGGGCAGCTTTGAACCATCCGAACTTGAGTCTCCGATGCGCTTCGACCCCTTGCTACGCTGCTCCCGAAGCGAATTAGTTGAGCTCGTCTTGTCATTCCGTGATATCGAACCAGGTCTCTTACCTTTCGATGAGTGAGACCTGGCGCTGCATTTAGAAAAGCCAGACGAAGGTGGTGCTCGCTTCTCCGTCTCGCCGTCCTTCGTGATCTTCGGGGGCAAAGCGGCGAAGGTCGGCTCCAATCTTTGTGCGCTATGCGCGAAGGAAGAAATGGAGGGAGGGGCTGCTTCACGAGACATAGAGGCAGGCAATTGCGGCACGGTGGTCGTCACTGCAGCAGGCACTGTAGGTGGCGAAGGCTTAAAGCTAGGCGTGTGTTGTTGCACTGTTCGTGTCACGCAAGAGTTCGATAGCACTGCATCATGCGTGGCGGTCAAAACAGCAGGCTGTGCGGACGTGGTGCCGTTGAGTGGCACTGCACAGAGCTGCGCGGACTGTAACTTCTCTGGGACTGCGTCGGGCACGTGAGAGGTGACGTCTGCATGGCGAGGCACCATAGTTTGGACGACGCAGGACAAGGTCGGTGCTGGAATCGAAAGGCCAGGCGATGCGAAAATCGGGGCGTGATGCGGCGAAGATGCGAGCGGCGCAACGAATGGTCTCGCGGTGCAGGCGAACGAGACGGGTAGCTGCACCTCTGGACCCTGAAAATAGCGTTGAGCATGGCGCTTGCTAGTAAACGAAGTTGGTTCGCCGAAACCGCTTTCCTCTCTGGTTTCGATTTGCACTCTAATAAAATTCATGAGGTCCTTTACGAGCGCTGCTTGATCGGCTGGAGACGCCGCAGCGTTGTCCGGTGGCAAAGCCTCGTTTTGCCTTTGACGGTATAGTATGCAGAAGTCCGAGGGTAATGCCTTTAGGAGGACGCGTCGAAGAACTGCGCCGTACTCGCCTGGAGACACTCCAAGACCTTCCAGCGCGTTCATCCGGAAAGTTACCTCATCATGGAGGATCCTTAACTTGCTGACTTCGAACGAACTACGAGCTGGTTCCAGCGATAGTAAATGGTCGAGATGGTCATCAACCAGCATGTCACGACGTCCGAAGCGGTCGGAGAGCACTTTCACGGCCATGTCATAGTTCGCCTCGGCAAGGCGAATGCCTTGGATGGCTGCTTTAGCTGCTCCTGTCAGGTAAGTGAGCAGATATTTAAACTTGTCGATCTTGGGAAGCCAATCATTATCATGAATGCTCGCCTTGAATTGATCCCAAAATCCTTGCCAGTCGCGTCGTTCTCCGGAAAAGGTCGGGATGTGCAGCTTGGGCAATGCGATGCGGGAGCATGGCGATGTGGTTGGATGGCCAAACGAAGGCGAAGTGGGTGGCTGCTGCGGTGCAGATGCGAGCGGCTCACCGTTTGGCGTTGCAGTGAAAGCGAAGGAGGTGGGCAGGGTTGGCGGCCTCGGCCGAGTGACGCGACGAACCTCCGACTGGGCAAAGAGCACCTTTTGCTGGTAGTCGAATGCTGTTGCCATGTCGGCTTCCAGGTCAGTGTCGAAAAGTGTGGCCTGGATGTCGTTATCGAAGGCCACGAGCTCGGAATACTTCTGCTCGAGTACGGCGAGGTAGCTCTCGAGCGTCCCAGTCGGGGTGGCGGGATGCTGGAGCAGGGTGCTGAGGGTCGAAATTGTTTTGGTGATCGCGGTGCGGACGAAGCCGCGCTTTGTCCGAAGCTGGTCCATTGCCGAAGTCGAGGGACCAGACGACCGGGCGGGTTTCGGCACCAAAAAGAATGTAACGAAAAATACGAAGGAGGAGAACCGGACCCGACCGTCTGGCCTGTTCGAACGAATGGCGGAAACTGATAGCGCGAGCCCGCCCGTGGCCCCTGCTCGCGCTAGCCGCCCCTTCGTCGTCTTTATTTGCAACAAGTCGTCCAGTTGGGTCTTTCAGTGAAGAAAGCCAGCAGAGAGCGTGATGGTCAGTGACAACACGGAAAGGGCGGCCATACAAGTAAGGACGGAATTTCGAAACTGCCCAGACAAGGGCAAGGCATTCACGTTCCGTAATCGAGTAGTTGCGTTCAGATTTCGAAAGAAGACCACTCGCGTAGACAATGACACGTTCAACACCTCCTTGTTGCTGCGCCAAAACTGCACCGATGCCGTGCCCACTTGCATCCGTGCGCACTTCTGTGGAGGCAGTTGGGTCAAAATGAGCAAGGATGGGTGGAGTCGTCAGAGCGGCGATTAGCCGGCAGAATGCGTCCGCTTGCGGAGGACCCCAGGAAAACGGAACGTCCTGCTTGAGAAGGTCAGTGAGGGGGCGTGCGAGTGTCGCAAAGTTTTTGACGAAACGGCGGAAGTATGAGCATAGTCCCACGAAACTGCGAACATCATGGGCAGAGCGTGGGCCGGGGAAGTTCGTGACAGCACTGACTTTAGCTGGGTCTGGTCGAACTCCGGAAGCGTCAACAAGGTGACCAAGCACAGTGATTTGACGAAGGGCGAAGTGGCACTTCGAAGAATTCAACTGAAGGCCAGCCCGCCGAAATATTTCCAAAATAGTTGACAGCCGCTCGAGATGTGTGGCGAAAGTCGGTGAGAAAATGATTACGTCGTCCAGGTAGCATAAACACGTTGACCATTTAAAACCTTGAAGGAGCGTGTCCATCATTCTTTCAAATGTTGCTGGTGCGTTGCAGAGGCCGAACGGCATCACCTCGAATTGGTAAAGGCCGTCAGGGGTAACGAATGCGGTTTTTTCGCGGTCCATGTCATCAACTGCAATTTGCCAATAGCCAGATCGGAGGTCCAGAGATGAAAAGAATGTGGCACCATGGAGGCAGTCAAGAGCATCGTCAATGCGAGGCAGGGGGTACACGTCCTTCTTGGTGATTTTGTTGAGGTGGCGATAATCAATGCAAGAACGCCAGGAGCCGTCTTTCTTCCTGACTAATACGACAGGAGATGCCCACGGACTAGACGATGGTTCGATGATATCCTTCGCAAGCATCTTGGCCACTTCTTTCTGAATCACTTCTCGCTCAGAGGCGGACACACGGTAAGGCCGACGGTGGATGGGCGAAGAGTCACCTGTGTTGATTCGATGGGTGACGATCTTTGTCTGGCCCAAGGGTCGATCATAGATGTCGAAAATGTCGGCATAGGAAGCCAAAACTCGACAGAGAGCGTCAGCCTGGTCGGGAAGAAGATCAGATCCAATCATTTTTGTAAAGATGCTGTTGTCAGGACCTGGTTGCCGTGGATCTTCAGCTGCAGCAGGCTTGGTTACGGTGACAACGTCAACATCATGGTCGGTTACAGGAGCGAGTAGGGCAAGGGACATCCTTTGGGGCAACACTTGGGGAACCAGGTCAAAATTTAGGAGCGGAAGGAACAGGCAGTTATCGGCGATTGTGGCTACAACATGTGGGACAGCAACACTTCGCGTCAGTCGCACGTCGGGTAAAGGAGTGACGATGTAGTCGCCGTCAGGAACGGGTGGCGTCGATGACAAACACACGTATGTGGCTGCTCGCGGCGGTAGACGAACAAATGTTGTAGGGCTTACGCAGCTGACGGGCACTTTTGGGGCATCTGATAGAAGAGGAAGGTCGAGGTGAAGGATACCTGAGGAACAGTCAATCAAGGCGGAGTGGGCGGAAAGAAAGTCAAGGCCCAATATTAGGTCATGTGGACAGCGAGCAAGAACGGCAAAGAGAACGACCGTGTGACGACTGGCAATGGTTACACGTGCAGTGCACATTCCTATCACTTGAACAGCACCACCATCCGCAACACGTATTGTATGTGTCGTAGATGGTGTCATAACCTTTTGCAGACGGCGGCGTAAAGGAGCACTCATAATGGAGATGTATGCACCAGTATCAATGAGGGCGGTTACAGGAATATGGTCCACCTTTACTTCAAGAAGGCTATGGTGCGTCGGGAGCGTCAGTAGAGGATTTTCGGTCGACGAGGGCACTGCAGCTTCACCTCCATAAGCTGCACGATCTAGTTTTCCGGCTGCGCTCGTCCAGAAGAGGTCAGAGAGGAAAAGCGGCGAGGTTGAGGGGAGCGGGATTGGTGACGTTGCGGCGACGGGGAGCGGGAGTAGCGGCGAACAGAAGTGGCATCAGTATCAGCAGGCTCCTGGGGGGTTAACGACGAGTAAGCAGTAGGAGCAGCCGAACGCCTGGAGCCGGTAGAGCGCATATAGGGAGGAAAGGTCTGGTGAGGTGGATAGGTCCAACGGCGACGGCAGTAACGAGCGATGTGTCCAGCCTGATGACAGGAGAAGCAGATGGGCTGGTTGTCGGGCGTTCTCCATTCCGCTGGGTTACGGGAGGGCCAAGTAGGAGTAAAGGGGCGGCGAGCAGGTCCTGTGGAGTAAGGGCGTGTAGCAGGATGAGTCGCTGGGCACGCTAGTGGTAAGCCAAGGTTGGCGAACTCCTGCTTGACCACAGCCTGAATGAGGGACACCAACGGCTGCGATGGGTCACTGGAGTGCATCGTGAAAACAGGCGGTGAAAGAGGTGACACAGGTGCTGGAGAGGCTGCTTCGAGCTCGCGACGAACGATGCATGTAACATTGTCAGAAGCGGGCGGCTGGCGTATTGCATCGCATGATGAAGTCACGGTCGTGTTGGGAAGCCGCGTGAATTTGTGGGTTATACGGCGACTCTTGGCGTGTTCGAATCGCCGGCACTCCTTGATCATCGCTTCGACGGTGTCAACATTTCCGTAAACTAGTAGGTTAAAGGCATCGTCTGCGATACCTTTCAGCACGTGAGAAACCTTCACGGTCTCAGGCATGTGTTCGTCAACCAGGCGACAAAGGGCGAGAACATCCTGTATATACGCCACGTACGACTCGGTAGATGTTTGTGCACGAGTCGCAAGTTCGTTCCGCGCGGCAAGCCGCCGACCTGTGCTGTCACCGAAAAGGTCGCGAATCTGTTCCTTAAACGAGTCCCAGCTGGTAATGTCGGCTTCGTGCGTCTCGAACCACACCCTTGGGGCGCCAGCGAGGTAGAACAGAACGTTCGCAAGCATAAGAGTCGGGTCCCACCTGTAGCTGGCGCTGACTCGTTCATAAAGGTTGAGCCATTTGTCGACGTCAACACCATCCTGGCCAGAAAAGACGCCAGGATCGCGAGCAGGAGGAAGAACCACGTAGGTGGACGTCATGGGTGCCGCGGAAGGGGCAGGTCGGGAAGGTGGTGTGCGTTCGTCGTCTGACATGGCCGGAACGCCGATGAGACGACCGTTGCGGAGCTCCGTGATAGATACAGCTTACCCCGCACCTCCACCACAAAGATGTTACGTAAATAACACAAGGGAAGACTATTTACACGTATATTTACAGTAAGGCGTACAGCATTAACCAAGATGGTGGACAGCCGCGCACCAGACAGTCCCGTCTTCTTTGTCTTCTTCTGTAGACAATATGTGCCATCCCATAGGTGGTATGTGCCATCCCATGCTTGCTTCGTAGCAATACAAATGTGTGAATTTCTATACTCTTACAAAGGATTTTCAAGGGGATAATTTACGAGTTCAATATAGCCAAAAATTCTACATATGTGGGTTCGATACACAGTCAAACACAGATATATCGAACTCAAAGGGGATCGCGAATTAGTTCGATATATGAAAAATTCGATATAAAAAAATACAGGCCCCGAGAGCTTACCTGTAGCGGACCATCACCTACAATAGGCGCATTCAAGAATGACAACTAATTCCGCACACACGGCGCAACAGAATGTTTTATTTCGCTTATCGAAAATCGAAAAAAATCGCTTATCTTGGCCTGCTTCTTCGTTTTCGAAATGAAGTTGAAGACGCTAGTCTCGATCTTATCAAGGCTGTCCAGGTGCGACAACCCGGTTTCCTCCATGTCACCGCAACAACGGCGAATGACGCCGAACGCTGTGTAGCCACTGCCTCGTCCGGACGATCCTCCTCATCACTTCAGCTGTCGGCCTGGGCATCCTGGGTCCCTGCGACCGCAGCTACTATGTCCTCGTCAGCGAGGCTTGCAACGGCCTGAACATTACAGTCCGCTTCCACGAAATCGCCCGCAGACACTTCGGGTGGAACGGCTGCCGGGAAGAAGGACGACATCTCGCGAAACGCGTCGTCTATGCACTCGTCGTCGCCGTCTTCACCGGTTTCCGCAAGTTCCGCCGTCTTGAAGCCTGCCTTGCGGAAGCAGTTGACCACTGTGTCCGTCTTCACATCTCGCCAGGCACCCATCATCATTTGTATGGCACCCATGAAGGTCAACCTTCAGCTCAGTGCCCATGCGGAGGTTGACCAGCAGACTATCAAGGAGTCGCCTCCTGTAGCCCACCTTGAAGGACTTGATGATGCCTGGTCAAGCTGTTGCAGCTTCGCCGTCGTGTTGGCCGGCAGAAACTTCAGCTCGATGTTTTTGAGCTCACAGGTGGTGTGGTGGGCCAAGCAGTTGTCCACAAGAAGGCTAGCGCGACGCCCCGACTTGCCCAGCTCGACGTCCCACGCTTGCAGCCATTCCGTGAACAGCTGACGCGTCATCCATGCCTTCTTGTTTGAGGCGTAGCGGACGGGGAGCTGCTTACAGTTCTTGAAACAGCGCGGTGCCCTTGCTTTCCCGATCACAAAGGGCTGGAGCTTCTGAGACCCATCCATGTTGGCTGCCAGCAGAACGCTCACGCGAACCTTACTCATTTTGTCCCCGTGACACGTACTACCGCGGACGTCGAGAGTCTTGCTCGGCAACATCTGCCAAAATAGACTGGTCTCGTCGGCGTTGATGATCTCCGCGGGAGAAAACTTCGCGGAGATTTCCAGCCACTCCTTCGTCATCCACTGCTGGATGTCCTGGCTGCTGACGGCTTCGCTTTCGCCAGAAATGGTTTTGCCAACGATGTTGTAGCGCTGCTTAAATCGGTGAAGCCACCCGGTGTTGTCGGCGAAGTTGTCTTCACCGAGTGCAGCGGCAAACCATTTGGCCTTGGCCATCAGCATCGGGCCAGCCACCAGAATGTTCTTCGCGTGCACTTCTAAAAACCAGGCATAGAGTGCCTTTTCTACATTCCCGTGGGCAGGAGCGCGCACACGACAGGCTCCCGACGTTCGCTGCTCCGCCGCCTTTGCCTTGATATCTGCCTTGTTCTTCAACAAGGTACTCAGAGAGCTCCGTGGTATCCCGAAGTCGTCCGCGACGGTCCAACATTTCTCGCCCGCCTCAACACGCTGAATAGCCTTCAGCTTCGTCGCAATGTCAAGGGTCTTGCGCTTCTTGACGCTGGCCATAGCTACACGAGAAGTCGACAATTCAAGGAGTCCGCAGAAGCTTTGCACACCACGCACGCCGAAGCGCACCTTCCATCTCGCGCGGCGTTCGATATATCTGAAGGCGGGTAAAAATACCGTTTGATATAAACATGCGAATTTCTATACTTTTACAAAGGATTTTCAAGGGGATAACTTACAAGTTCGATATATGTACCCGAAAATTCGATATATGTGGGTCCGATATATCCGTGTTCGACTGTATACCTTTTCTTTGAACAAACATTCCCACTTCAGAGGATACGAAGGTGCTCTGAAGATAAATTCCACTAACGACATAAAACTGCGAATAGAAACACCACATGGATTACTTTACTAAAATTAGTGCCCCCCTTGTTCCTCTATGCAGTCCCTAACGCACGACAAAAGATCAGTATAAGGAATTGAATAGAACAGGTTCTCGACATCGACAGAGAAGAGGTAGCTAATGTCATTTCTGCATCTCAGAAAAATCAATAACCTCATGAGCTTTTGTAGCAAAAGGGTCTACGAAAGCTAACATATTTAGGTACTTAAACAGATAGTGACTCACCTGTGGTTGCCAAGCGCCATTTTCAGCAACTATTGACCTGAAAGGCGTCAACTTCGTGCGTTTTAACCCAGAAAAGAATGTCTAAGCTAGTTCCTTGACTACTGGACACAGATTTTGCAAGATTATAAGCCAGATGAAGATTCTTGCACAACTGAATGGCATGTCTTTTTACTTTTGATGCCTTCACTGTCACAGGTAGAAAGTTCTTGGCAATAGCGGCATTAGCTTTTTCCGGAAAAGGTCGTGCTCCTTGAAGAACAAGACGTCTGCCCCCATAGACAGCTTGAGACAGTCATTACCACGGAGCCCCAGCAGCAAATCCGTACCCTCAAGTAGGCATCGCTGGCGATCCATGAACCATGAACCATAAAGATCCATGAACCTGGTGGCGGGCTGCCTGGGGCAGTGTATGAAAAAAGACACCATCCATGAAGCATCGAAGTGTGTGGTGCAACCAGTTTTCAGAACGCGATTGGCACAAACGTCGCCAGGTTCATGGATTTCCTGCATCTCTACATTTCCTCCACCATCATCAAACAAGACGATGTCCTGTACGTGCAGCAAGATGACGTCTGCGTCGGGTCCTGCATAGGCCCGATCCTAATACCCCTGTCACACTGGACGTTTTAATGTCATTCGAACGCAATGACATTCGCATCGAATGACATTATTCCGCTGCTACACGGCGACATTTAACATCATTCGAATCGAATGACTTCTGAAATCGAATGAGTTCGAGCAACTCATTCGCATTCGCACTGGGACCGAATGTGTACTCTCTACCCCAGAGACAACATAAACGTGCGGCACTGAGCATTCCTAATTTGTGAAACGTCATGTGAATATGGTATTACTTTAGCGCGTTTGCCGATATTCATCATTTTAAAAAGGAAAACAGCCAGGCAAGCCGTAACAAAATGTGTTTACTCTCGACATCAGCGGCGTCTAACAGGCTTCGGTATTTCGCCACAGGATGCAATCGCGAACGCCGTTTGCTTGAGCGCAGCGCTTATTACACTGCGTCTTAATTTACGTCTGTTTTTCTCATTAACGCACTTTGCTTGCAAAAACAGTGAGTGAATGGTTCGCCTGCTGCAAGTCAGCGCCCCCTTTGGGCGCTGCCGTATCAGCTGCAAATTATTCTGTTGGTGTAATTCAGTGAAGCAAAGCCCTGCGTTTATTTTAAATAAAACAGGACGACTTTTCAGCCACTCTGCACTTACGCTCTGCAGCTTTTATTAGGTCCAGTTCCTTTGGAACTATCATCACTGATATCGTAAACGAATGACATTACTTCTTCGTATGTAGCACAACCGCGGGTCGAATGACATTCGCTGCACCGAATGTCATTTGAATCGAATGACGTTAAAACATCTAGTGTGACAGGGGTATAAGTGACCTACTTTTAGCTCATTACGACAGGAAGCTGCAAGAAGGTATCGGGCGGTTCGGCGTCACGAGGACCTTCAGGTATGTGGACGATTTTTTGGTGTTCTGGACATCTGAAATGACCAGTGAAAAGATCGACAAGATCTTTGCCCATTTCTCGACATGCTTCCTCGGGTTCTCATTCACTAAGGAGCTCCCCGCTAATGGTCAATTGTGTTTTCTTGACCTCGAGTTGTGCTTCGGTGCAGTGCACACGTGCTGGCAGTACACACCCCGCTCAGAGAAGGGCCTTCTTCCATTCACGTCTCACCATTCCAAGCTCGTCAAGTGTGCCATTGCGCTGTCTGCAATGAAAAACACCTTAATCAGGTCCTACTCTCACCAAGTAGCCAAAGCTTCTCTCACCAAGTCCAGAGATTGATGACGGCAGGCTTTCCAGAACAGCTTTTATGTGGTCTAGCGGAAGTCATGCTAAGGGAGCTGCGGTGATTTTCGACTACACCCCAGCCATTTGAGCAAGGAGGGAAATCCGTGGTGATACCTGTGATGTCAGGTTTCGGTTCCGGTTTCAGTTGCATTCTATTCCCCCCAGGAGGTGTTGTACAGTCCTTCATAATCCCTCAATAAACAGCTTTCCCGCTCGGGTCCTGGTTGCGTCTACATCGCAGGCCAGCCGCTCTGGCACGGCGGTTCTTTGTTCCTGCCAGCATCGGCGTCCCTGACAGCTGCAGCGATACAATGTTACTGGCGACGAAGTCCACGGATCCATCCGCATCTACTTTTTAGGTGAGCATCCGCTCATATTACTGCTAGAGTCACCAAGCCTCGACTGTTCTTCGCCTCACTTCGACATTATTTTCTACTTCTGCGAGCTTTCTGACTTTCCACGAGGCCCCTGTCTCGCGTCTCTCTTCGGTTCTCTTCCGGCCGGCTCCCCTTCTCTGCAAAATGAACGCCTGCTATCCCTCCGCCTCCATTTCTCCAGTGCCCCAGTGTTGCCACCTATATCATGGTGACAGTGGCCATGATATAGGTCTACATCAACGCCGCTGCCAGGGACGCCACGGCGGAGCACAAGAGGGCACTCCTGCTGAACGCGCTGGGCGTTGAGGGCCTCAACTACTACTTGCGTGTGGTTGACAAGGAGCAGCAACCTGGAACCGACCGGGAAACTCCGGAAGACGCGTACCATACTACTCCCGACATGCTAGAGAGAATCTTCAACCCACACCAAGACCCGACATGCGTCCGCACGCAATTCAAGTACTTACATCAGTGGCCCGATGAAACCGCTGTAGAATTCATCCAAGAAGTACAGTGGCAAGTTAAGCTATGCGAATTCGGAGCGGCGAGTGAGCTCATAGCATCTGACCAGATCGTCACGGGCATTTCATTGCCGCAACTACAACGTATGTTTTACAAGATGGGGAAGGATTTCACAGTGCAGAGAGCACTTAGCGTTGCATGTGAAGAGGAGTGCATCGACCGCGCATTACAACAGTTTTCCGGAGCTCACGTCGACTCCGTTTCTTCTCATCATGTTCAAGATGGCGCCCCGCGCGTCAGCCTCATCATGGCAATGGCCAACATGGCGGCCTTCCTCGCCGAGGTTCATGGCAAGATGGCACCGGCATTCTTCGTGCTGGGGGCATCTCCTCCTGCGCCCATCCTGCCTCCTCTCTTGCTGGAGAGCCTGCTGCCTCTTCACCTGCGACATTGTCGGCTCGCGCAGGTGCGTGCTTCTGCTGCGGCTCGTCACAGCACTGGGTCAACTCCGGCGCCTGCCCTGCTCTGAGCCGCACTTGTGCACGGTGCGGGCACTTCACTAAAGTCTGCCGGTCATATGCGGGTCCGCCAGCTTCTCCAAGTGCAGGATCATCGACGGTGGTGAATACAGTCAGCGTACTGCAAGTGGGCACCAAGTCTGCAAAAGCTGTTTTTGCGCCATTGCAACCGGTCCTACTTCCGAATGCACCATGGGAGATGCTAGGTATGGACATTATTGGTCTGATGTTTCAAGTTCCATCTGATTGTAGGTTTGCTATAACAGTGATAGATCATTTTTCAAAATGGCCTGAAGTTTGTTTTGTCAGGGAAGTTACTTCTGATGCTGTCGTGACTTTAACTTCCATTTTCAGCCGAGAAGGGTTTCCTGCTTCTGTAGTCACTGACAATGGTCCACAGTTCAAATATCGTCAGTTTGAAACTTTTCTTTCAGAACGAGGCATTAAGCACTTATGCTCCTCCAATTATTATCCTCAGGCCAATGGGCAAATTGGAAGATTTAATCGAGTGCTGAAAGAGCACATTCAGTTAGCACAACTTGAATGACATCCTCTGAAGACGGCCATCACGAAATACTTAGCAACTTACAGATTTACTTCGCAGGCAGCAACCGGCATGTCTCCGGCAGTTCTTCATCAACGGCAGCCTCACTCAGCTGTTGACATTACTGATTTTCAGTTGCCCTCATCGCAACCTTCATTCAATCGCGATGCAGTCCATACTCGTGTTTTTCATAGAATTACATGAAGGAGTATGTCGATACAAAATGGGGTGTCAAGACTCCGGTCATTCAGATGGGACGTAGAGTTAAGGTTCGTATGCCAGGAAAACAGAACAAATATCGTGGTTCATTTTCCGTGTTGTCCGAAGTTGGCCCTAATGCATTCAAACTTAGTGATGGATCTATTTGGAATGCTTCCAAACTTGCAGTTGTCCATTCGGAAAAGGATTCCCCTTTGCGGATAACATCTCAAATACCCTTTCAGCACCATTTGCAGCATCCTGCTTGTCAAACTCCTTCCTCGAGTTATGAAATTCCTCGGCTTAAGTAGGTATTCCTATTCATGCAGTTTCGCCATCCTCCCCTGGTGGAGATGGCTCTCAGGCACCTGTTCAATTCCTGGCTGCGGTGCCCAGCCACAGTGAGTCTATTACTTGCACTTCGCGTCACCGGGCTCCTTAATGGCACCTGTCCAATTTCCAGCTGTGGTGCCCAGCCATCCTGAGGTTATTCCGTGCACGAAGCACATTTCCGAGCCACAGGGGCTTTATACAGGGACCTTATCAACACTCGACCGACATGCCCAGTCCCAATGCAGTTTTGTCTTGTCATAACGGACATGTTTCAAAGCCGATAGGCTCTCATGCATCGCGTTCTAGTTCACCGTCTTCAGTTCACGCTGAGGGGTGCTTAAGCAAGTCGTCAGACTCTTTTCATTCTGCATCGCTGTCAGACATTCCTGAACGGCGCTTAACTGAGCCAGAAGGCTCCCCTTCGTTATCCGCACAATCTGTGCCTCGGCGGTCTAAACGACGACGAAAAAAACCCACAAAGTTTAAACACTTCGTCTTGTGATTTTCCTTGTCCTTAGTACAGTGTAATGTACTTTTGTTGTCTTATCATATTGTAACGGAAAGAATAGGAGATGGGAGATGAAGAAGAGGACGACGAAGTGGAGTGCGCCATTGTACCATCTCCGTGGCTATCTACCTTGGCGATCCCTCATCCCCGCTGACCGTCACTTGTAAATAAACATCCTTCATCCGTAACAGTTAGTGGTGGAGGTGCTGGGTACCCCGACCACAACGAAACACGGGAAACACGGTTCCCCAACCGCCTGATCTGCGTCGAAGCCGCCGCATTGCTGGATTGCCTCCGTCGCCCCCGGCGTCCGAGATGTCCCACACCGAAGCCAACAGACGGAGCGAGCCAACAGCACCTTCGCCCTCAACGGCGGCTGGTTCTTGGCCACGCCAGCACTTGGTTGAGCCCCGCATGTTCGGAGGAAAGCCCGGTGAGGACGTGGACGAGTGGCTGAACCACTACGAACGGGTGAGCAAGTACAAGAAATGCTTATGAAAAACGTAATACAAGAGTCGTCAAGTCCGTGGGCCGCACCAGTTATTCTGGTGAAGAAAAAAGATGGCTCATGGAGATTTTGCGTCGACTACAGACGCCTAAATGCGGTAACAAAGAAGGACGTGTACCCGCTCCCGCGAATTGACGATGTGATAGACTGTCTGCACTCTGCCTCCTACTTTTCGTCCCTCGATCTACGTTCCGGATATTGGCAGATACCTATGGACCCCGCTGATAAAGAGAAGACTGCTTTCGTTACACCGGATGGTTTATTCGAATTTAACGTTATGCCATTCGGTCTTTGTAATGCCCCTGCTACGTTCGAGAGATTCATGGACACAATTCTTCGCGGACTCAAGTGGGAGATATGCCTTTGTTATCTTGACGACGTCGTTATTTTCGGCCGCACTTTTGAAGAGCATAACGAGCGTCTCAGCCTGGTTCTGGAATGCATGGAGAAAGCTGGTTTGATTCTCAACTCCAGAAAGTGTAAGTTCGGGGAACGACAGACATTAGTTCTAGGTCATCTGGTCGACAAAGACGGAGTCAGACCTGACCCCCGCAAGATTGAAGCGGTCAGCGCATTCAAGCCTCCACAGTCATCTCGAGAGCTCCGTAGTTTCCTGGGCCTTTGCTCTTACTTCAGGCGTTTTGTGCCAAGATTCGCCGATATTGTGGAACCGTTGACGCGTCTGTTGCAGAAGGATGCACAGTTCCAGTGGACACCAGAATGTGAGTCATCGTTCCGTCAACTCAAGTTTCTACTTACATCAGACCCCATCCTGCGTCACTTCGATCCTTGTTCCCCTACCGAGATCCATACAGACGCAAGCGGGGTAGGCATCGGAGCAGTGCTCGTACAAAAGCGAGATGGCGCCGAACATGTCGTTGCTTACGCGAGTCGCTGCTTGAGTAATTCTGAGCGAAATTACACTGTCACTGAACAGGAGTGTCTCGCAGCTGTTTTCGCTGTTCAGAAATTTCGCTGTTACATCTACGGCCGCCCATTCAAGATAGTCACCGATCATCATTCATTATGCTGGCTTGTCAGTCTCCGAGATCCTTCTGGTCGTCTCGCACGGTGGGCCTTACGACTTCAGGAGTATGACTTCGTGGTGACATAGAGGAGCGGCCGCCGCCATGCTGACGCTGATTGTCTTTCCCGCTTACCACTTCCAACGACCCATTCTGAGGAGGACGCTTTCGACGACTGCCTGGGAGCTATTACACCCGAGTTTCCCGATGTGACCGTATTCCGACAGGAGCAGCGTAACGACGTCAGTTTGGAGCCTCTCTTCGTCGCGGCGCGCAATCCGAAAGCCAGTGGTGGTTTTTCCATACGTGACGGCTTGTTGTACAAAGCTAACCGCTCTGCAAGTGGCGCTCGCTTTCTTCTTCTTGTCCCGGAGAGCCTCCATACTGCTGTGTTACGTGCGATGCATGACGACCCAACATCCGGTCATCTTGCGTTCGCCCGCACCCTGCAGCGGGTTCAGGAGCGCTTTTACTGGCCTCGCATGCGTCAGACAACAAAGCAATATGTGGCCAGTTGCGACCAATGCCAACGTCGCAAAAGACCTTCAACCGCTTCCCCAGGCCTTCTGCAACCGCTCATTCCGCCTCATGCACCTTTCGAACAAGTCGGCGTGGACCTGCTGGGCCCATTCCCACGGTCATCAAATAACAACCGATGGATCATCGTTTGTGGGGACCACCTTACACGCTACACAGAGACCGCGGCAGTACCGTCATCTACCGCTGCTTGCGTCGCATCTTTCTTGTTGCGTTATGTCGTCTTACGCCATGGCCCACCTCGCGTGATCATAAGCGACCGTGGTCGTCAGTTCGTGGCAGACACTGTTGAGTTGCTTGAGGAGTTGTATACAATGTTCAGCTGCTACATCTTCTGTTGAAGTACATTGTACTGCACTTTTCCTGTCTTTGTGTCATATGTATGCGATGTACAGCTGCTACGTTCCCTGTAGAAGTGCATTGTATTGTTTTTCTTTTCCCTGTCAAGTGCCTGGGGGATAGTGTGACGTGATATTACTGTATAAGGACGTGCAGCCATGTGAGCTGCATCTTTTCTTGTACCATTGTCCTCTTTTTCAAACAAGGGGGGGGGGGGGGGGGGGATGATGTGATGTTGGGTTTCGGTTCTGGTTTCAGTTGCACTCTATTCCCCCCAGGGGGTGTTGTACAGTCCTTCATAATCCCTCACCCCCCTCAATAAACAGCTTTGCCACTCGGGTCCTGGTTGCATCTACATCACAGGCCGGCCACTCCGGCACGCCGGTTCTTTGTTCCTGCTGGCGTCGGCGTCCCTGACGGCCGTGCAGATACAGCAATACCCTACCTACATGGCATGTCCCACTGCATCAAGAAAGCTGCTGCACACGCCAGTGTCAACGTAGTTTATTCGGCACCCATGAAACTCGGCTCGCTGTGCAGGAATGTCAACAACTCAAGCCCTGCAAGTCAGCAGTGCAAGAAGAATCATGTCACCTGCTTTGTCCCATGCATCATCATCATCAGCCTGTTTAGGTCCACTGCAGGACAAAGGCCTCTCCCAACGACCTCCAATCCACCCTATCCTGAGTGAGTTGGTTCCACTTTATGCCTGCAAACTTTTTTGTCCCGTGCAAGGTGGGCGTTATCTACGAAATGCCCACATCCTGCGGCAGCACCTACATTGGACAGACTGGTCGCTGTGTCAGCTATCCATCTGCGTGAACATTCCAACAACATTAGAACCAAAACAGGGAGCAATCTGTTAATACATTGTGCCGAGTGTGGTTTGTGGGGGGTGGCCACGGGGTTCTCCCACGCTCTAGGAACACAGGACACAGAATTCACCGCAGTGCAAACAAACAGTAGGGCATTTATTTGCACCTTCTACACATAGTAAGCACTCTAGCCGAACTATACAAACCACGCATGCTAATGCAATACCCCACGCATAATCGATGACATTCGACTCACCGCAGCAGGATACCGAGCGAAGTAGTTTTCGCCCATGCTGGAACCGCAAGCCTATATTGCTCGCAAGATAAGTCGCGCGAACCGAGGCTCAATCGGCGATCGGGTGAGCCATCCGCGGAATCGTCCAGCGGAGCTCATCGCCACCGCGCGCACAAGGGTCGACCACGCGCGACGACGTCCCAAGGGCAAGAGGGCAAGGATCGTTCCCCGTCCGTGGGCCCGCGAATCCTCGCTGCCAGGTAGCGCTACCGTGGGAACACCAGCGCCATACCCAGCGCAGCGGTGCGCATGACGATGACGTCACGTCTCGTGCCCCGCGAGAAAGCCACCTTAGAGGAGCTTTGAGGAAACGCGAGCGCCACGCGATAGAAACTCATCAGGGGATGTCAACATTCCCACAGGTTGCACCCCAAACTTTCACCAGACGTGCATCGTGCGCCGGTATCGTGATAATTGCGCTCGCGAAATATATGAAGCCTTCGCCATTCATGTTGCAGGTCCCTCATGTATCAGCTCCACATCTATCACACTAACTGACGAAGACATTGACTATCTCTGTGGTAGAGCGTTCCGCGCTCCTTGACAAAGCACGGCATGTGCCCATGTGCTGGTGGAATCCTCTCCCCTTCCTCCATGTTTTTCCCGTTTCCAGAAGCGTATATATTAGCCCAGCAGAAAATAAACGCAGTTGTTTGTAGTCAACGCTAGTCCTGTTTCGTCACGTCCTCGTTGTTTTCGTGCTGTTTTTATACTATGGTGGTGTACCAACAAGCTCAAGTACGCACACTTCTCAAGGAATTCTTTAACGTGCATTAATATCGCACAGTACACAGGCCTCAACATTTCATCTCTATCGAAATGCAGCCGCCGCCACCGGGATATGGTGATTGCGTTTGCAAAGCTGACCCTGTTATATAGCGAAATTTTCAAAGTAAATATTACTTGAGAACGCACGGCGTTTATTGATCGAGATACGTGATTAAATAGCACTCTAACAAGAGGACCGCAGAGGCAGGACTCCGAAGGGCGTCTTCGTCTCTGAGAAAATGTTCGAAGCTCGAGCATATGTCGTGCATCGTCTTCGTCGCTGCCAGCGTATAGCTGGGCACGGGCAAGTGCGTGGCATTATCCCCCTTCCAGTTCGAGCATCGTACCGATGCTCGTCAAATAGCGGTCGGTGTGCAGCAGCGAGTGAGTTAGAGGTCACTCGGCAAGATAAGGTTTCATGCGCACGACGTGCACTGTTTCAGGCGAAGGCTGACGGCGTCGTGAGCATGATGGGCTGTCAGCAACAACTTCGTACGTGACATCACTGAGGCGGCGTAGAACCTTGTATGGCCCGAAGTATCGGCGTAGAAGTTTCTCGGAAAGGCTTTCGCCGGGATGGTAGTCCACGAAACGATGCCAGAGATTGTACCGTCGGGTGTCACGTTCTTGTTGAGAAGCTATTCTGACACGCGCGAGCTGTCGTGCTTCTTCGGTGCACTCAGTGAAGGCAGCGACGTCATCCTCTGTATCGGTGAAATCATGGGGCAGCATAGCGTCCAGCATTGTTGTAACTTCTCGTCCGTGAAGGAGGCCAAATGGTGTCATCCTTGTCGTTTCCTGGCGTGCCGTATTATACGCGAATGTCACATATGGCAAAATTTTGTCCCAATTCTTGTGCTCGATATCGACGTACATGCATAGCATGTCTGCGATGGTCTTGTTAAGGCGTTCCGTAAGCCCGTTGGTTTGTGGGTGGTACGCTGTCGTCTTCCTGTGTGCAGTGCCGCTGAGCTCAAGCACAGTGCGTAAAAGTTCAGTTGTGAACGCCGTCCCTCTGTCAGTTATTACGGCCGCTGGAGCTCCATGCCTGAGGACTATGTTCTCAATAAAAAAACTGTGACGCTTCTGCAGCAGTGCCACGCGGGATTGCCTTAGTTTCTGCGTATCGGTTGAGGTAGTCTGTTGCGACTATCACCCATCTATTCCCGCTGTCAGAAAGTGAAAATGGGCCTAGTAGGTCCATTTCAACTTGAGCAAATGGTGTGTCTGGCACGGTGACCGGATGCAGCAGCCCGGCGGGTTTAGTTGGTGGTACTTTGCGTCGCTGGCAGTCAATGCAAGTCCTCACGTAGTGTTTTACATCCACTGCGAGCTTTGGCAAGTAGTATTTTTCTCGTATCCGCGCCAATGTTCTAGTGTAGCCGAAGTGCCCTGAGGTGGGTTCGTCATGGCAGGCGTGCAGTCTTTCGGGGATAACCAGAAGGTAGTTCTTTCCTGTAGAAGAGAAGTTCTTCCGAAAAAGGATGCCGTTACGTAGGCAAAACGACGAAAGGCCCTTTGAAAACACCTTTGGCACATTAAAAGTAAGCCCTTCCAAGAATTTCATCAGCAAGTTGAGTGCATCGTCGTCTTGCTGTTGCTGGGCGATGGTGGCCGTGTCAACAACGGCTAAAAATCGTGTGCATTCGTCATTGTCTGTGCTTGGTGGATCAATTGGTGCTCGTGAGAGGCAATCCGCGTCTAGATGCTGCTTTCCGAATTTATAAATCACCGTCATGTCACACTCTTGCAGTCGTAAGCTCCAGCGTGCCAAACGTCCTGATGGGTCCTTCATGTTGCTCAGCCAACAAAGTGAGTGGTGGTCACTTATTACTTTGAAAGGGCGGCCGTACAAGTATGGGCGAAACTTAGTAACTGCCCATACTACAGCCAGGCATTCCTTCTCCGTGGCGGAGTAGTTGGACTCTGCACGTGACAACGTCCGGCTCGCATAGGCAATAACTCGCTCGGCACCATCTTGCCACTGGATGAGAACGGCGCCGAGACCTACGTTGCTAGCGTCGGTGTGTAGTGCTGTTGGTGCGTCCTCGTCGAAGTGAGCGAGTACAGGAGGAGTTTGCAGACACTGCCATAGCTCATTAAATGCCGCCTCTTGCTCCTCTCCCCATGTGAAGGCGACGTCTTCTCTTGTGAGGCCGGTGAGCGGAGAGGCAATGCGAGCAAAGTTTTCGGTGAACCGCCGGTAATAGGCACTGAGTCCAAGGAAACGTCTCACTGCCTTTTTATCTGTAGGCCTGGGGAACTTTGATACGGCAGCAGTTTTGTCGATATCTGGTCTGACGCCTTCATGACTAACGACATGGCCAAGAAACTGAAGTTTTTCGAAGCCAAAGTGGCATTTTTCGGGTTTTAACGTGAGCCCAGCGGACTTAATGGACTGGAGAACCGAGAGTAACCGTTTGAGGTGCTCCTCAAATGTGGCGGAAAAAAAACAATCACGTCATCAAGGTATACCAAACAAGTCTTCCACTTTAGACCGGAGAGAACGGTATCCATTAGTCTTTGAAATGTGGCTGGGGCTGAGCATAAGCCGAAGGGAAGAACTTTCAATTCGTAAAGCTCATCAGGCATAACGAAAGCGGTCTTCTCTCTGTCTCACTCATCGACCTCTATTTGCCAGTAGCCACTCTTCAAGTCCATAGAAGAGAAGTAACGCGCATGTCGTAACCGGTCCAGAGAGTCATCAATCCGTGGTAAAGGATACACGTCTTTTTTAGTAACACAATTGAGCTTGCGATAATTAATGCAGAATCGTAGGGTGCCACCTTTCTTTATGAGCACCACAGGCGATGCCCAGGGGATTTTTGACGGTTGGATTACTTCGTCTTCTAGCATCTTCTTGACCTGCTGTCGTATCACCTCGCGCTCTTTTGCTGCTACACGTTACGGATTCTGGCGAATCGGTGTTGTCGTCTCCTCCGTGATGATGCGGTGTTTCGTTAGCGGCATTTGACCTACCCGCGACGTTGACGAGAAGCAATCCTTGAACTGGTCAGGCAAGGTAAGAAGGCGTTCCTTCTCTAACGGGGTTAAACTCGTACCAACGTCGACGACAGGTGCACATGCCGCTGCATCAACCGTTTCATCCCTTTGCACAGTGAAGCAATCTTGAGCGGGGGCGATTTCTTCAAGGTATCCTACAGCGGCGCCTTTACTTAAGTGACAGCGTTCGTTGGTGAAGTTAGTCTGCAGCACTTCCACTCGTCCACCGCGTAAGCTGACTATACCACAAGCGATGGCAATACCATGACGGAGGAGAAGGGAAGTAACTTGTTCGGCTACACCTTCGTTGCAAACTCCGTTGCAGATGACCGACACCAAGCAACATGATAGCGGTGGTATGCAGACGTCGTCATCAAGAACACGTAGAGGTCGACGTTTCCTTTCGGCGCTGTAGGTCGGATCTTGGCCTGCCGAGAATGTGACAACACCGTCGCGTATGTTAACGATGGCACCGTACTCCCGCAAAAAGTCCATGCCTAAAATTAGCGCTTTGCAGCACTCTGGCAGAATCACGAAGGTGGCGACAAATGTTGTATTGCCTATAGCCAGCCGCGCCGTGCATTTACCTGTCGATGTCATCAGCTGGCCTCCAGCGCTTCGAATTAAAGGGCCCATCCATTCCATTTTTACCTTTCTGAGTGTATCTGCCAACTGCTCGCTCATTATAGAAAAGTCCGCGTCGGTGTCAACCAAGGCCATCACTTCGTGCCCGTCAATTTTCAGAATAAGGTCGGCAGTAACAGTTTCGTCGGCATTACGATCTGGTGCGGCTGTGATTTCTTGCGGCAATAATGGGGGATTTTCGGCAATTTGACTTTTGGCAACCTTCGCCCCTGAGGTCGCTGCTTTTAGTTTCCCTGCCGAGGGCTGGGAGATCGACCTCTGACATTCTTAAAATTCTGGCGGTTTGGCGAAGGAAACCGCGAAGGAGACGGCGAACGTGACCGAACCGATGAGCTTACTTGGCGGCCAGCCGTGCTGTCGCCAAACGCTGAACAGCTCTCGTCAAACTGGCGGCGTGGAGCGGCAGGTGCGTTTCCCTTGTAGTCAGTTCCACGGTGGGGGCAGTAACGGTAGATGTGTCCCGGTTCGCCGCAGTTGTAGCACAGTGGTCGTCGATCAGGCAAGCGCCAAATGTCGGTTCGCCGAAGTTGGGGTCGCCTGACAGGTTCCCGTTGTGTCCACGCCACGACAGGTTGCCGGTGGTAGTACTGAGGCGGCAAGGTGGACGATGGCAACGGCCGACGAAGAACGTCTGCATAGCTGTACGTGGTCGGCTCGAAATGTGTCTCGGGACGTGGTTCGGGGGCGGCAAACGCTTGTCGCAGTTCGTTGCGCACTACTTCGGCGACAGAGGCAACTGTGCACTCCTGCGGTGGCAGAGGCGCTGCTTGCCTAGCGTTCTCCTTTGCAATCTCTTCGCAAACAATATCGCGTATCAGCTGACGTAGCGTGCGTTCATCGGGCACGCCCAATAATGCGGCACCTGCAGGGGCATCAGCAGCCGGGCGGTAGTATTGCCGATAGCGTTGCTGAAGCGCCCGCTCGATTGTCGTGGCCTCCCTAATAAACTCGTCGACTGTCGTCGGTGGGTTGCGCACCAAGCCAGTGAAGAGATGCTCTTTGACACCACGCATCAGATGGCTCACCTTCTTTGATTCGGGCATACTGGGATCGGCCCGGCGGAACAGGCGCGCCATGTCCTCAGCAAACATGGCGACTGCCTCATTCGGCTTCTGGATTCGTGCCTCAAGAAGGCGTTGAGCCGTTTCACGTGGATCGGTATTCCGGAACGTCTCCAGGAACCGCCGGGAAAACTCGTCCCACGTAGTGAAGCTTCCCTCCCTGTTGTGGAACCATGTTTTAGCGCTGCCCTCAAGTGAAAAATACAAGTTGAAAACTTTTTCGTCAGGGCTCCAGCGGTTCGACTTCGCTACTCGCTCGTACTGTTCGAGCCAGTCGTCGGCGTCCTCATACGTGTCGCCATGGAATGGCTCGGGAACTCTCTGATTCTGAACTGTCACGTATGCTGGGCTGTTCGCCGATGCCATTTCTTGAGCTGGAGGAGCCGTCGAGGAAGAGGAACCTTGCAGAACACCAAATTCAGGGCTCAGACCTTGCAGGCGACGGCTTGCGCGGTGGACAGGCGTATCCACGCGTAGATGTCTTGCAGGGCTGGAAGGGCTGCTCGATGGAGGGGTCGTTGGGATCATGGGGCGAAGGCGTGTACTACCCGGTACCTCCACCAGTGTAGCGGTCCTGCGAACGCACGGCGTTTACTGATAGAGTTACGCGATTAAATAGCACTCTAACAAGAGGACCGCAGAGGCAGGACTCCGAAGGGCGTCTTCGTCTCTGAGAAAACGTTCGAAGCTCGAGCATATGTCGTGCATCGTCTTCGTCGCTGCCAGCGTATAGCTGGGCACGGGCAAGTGCGTGGCAATATGTTCTTCGATTTCCCATACTTAGGCCGCAGTTGTCATTTTTTTCCCCCTTAGTTAATTTCCTTTCCCTATGCTCCACTAGCTTCAACACTAGCTAAGGAGGGAAGGTGTTTGAGGTTCAAATCGGTGCCCTCGATGGCTCGAGTACATGACGGCAGCGCGAAGGAAGAGCCGTCGCCCAGTAAAGAGAAGCTTTATTCCACACTCAGGCGTCTGCCCGGGTCCAAGCCCGAACCTCCGCTCTCCGCTCACATCCAAGGCATCGTCACTTCAACCCTCGGTTAGACAAAGAGTCCCCCAACAAGCCAATCACATTTGGGGGGTTGGCGTCACGAAAACCAATCGCACACACACTTTTATGACACACACGGTATTGGTCAAACATACGCCACAATCTACAACACGCGAGGGGATAGGTTCACTGCGCAACATGCGTCATTTCCCTCTCTCCTACGTTGTTGCTTGAGTATCAGCCCAGACGACCGCCGGCGCCGGAGGCCCAGCTCGAGCTAACCTGCCCGCACACAACGTCTCTTTAAGAAGCTGCCACACAGCGGTGAGAATATTTACAGGCCCTGGCCACTAACGATATGTGATCTGTCATCTCGTTCTGTCATTATCTGTCATCTTAACGACCTTCGGTCGTTAGTGCAGCCTGGGAGCTGGATCGCCTGCACGCTTTGAGTGCCGTAATATCGACCAGAATGCGACTGCACACATAAGCATCTCCCGGTCCATCCGGCCGTGCGGTAGCAAAAGCGATTCCGTTTTCCTACGGCATTGACAAAGGACGTGTACGGATGTCAAGCTGTAACTGAAACCAGGCGGCCGTGCGTCGCTTCACCCCATCTACGCGACTCGCTTCCCATTCAACTCTTTATCTCTGATATAGCTACAACCAGTGGCCACAAACAAAAGAGTCCTTTATTCTCGAGCGGACACATTTTATAGCCAGGTGTGACGTCATACATGCGATGATATCTGCGCGGCAGCATGCGGTGCACGTTATCACAATCTCCTCCGTTTTCGTTGCCAGCATGGAGGCGGCACTGCCCTTCGATGGCGCCCCTGCTGGGTCACCTTTCTTCCCTGCGTGGGGTCTTCCACGTTTCTTTTTCGCGGAGCCGATGTGTGTCCCTCGCTTGTGGTAATTCTCCGAACCGCGGCACGGGGAATCGCTCCGTGCTTTGAAGTACTCGCACAGTTGGACCACCAGTACCACACCGACTCTGCATACCTTGGACTAACTCCTCCCCCCTCAAGAGTGTTACTGGACACTTGATGTACCCGTGACATGACAAAAAAAAAAAAAAGGAACTTCGCACAGAAATAAATAGATCTATCCTCACCCACGCAAATGCGTGGACCGATTTCCACTTCACACTCAAAGTAACATCTTTCTCGTCATACTGCCGGAAAGAAACACATATCACTATTTCCGTCATGCAGCATATTCTCACTCCAAATGACAAAAGAGCCTAGCTATCCTTGCAACGCAAAACAATTATGACACACTTTGAATGAAATCAATAGTATTAATAAGTTCGTGGTAGCTTGACACAAGGCACGCGAACTCGTCTGAGTCCTGTTGCATAGTGTCTCTCACATTCACCGCACCGTCATTGTCCCAACATGCGAGACCCACTCTGTGCGCCCTCCAGGCCCCGCAAAGCACACTCAGAGGGAGCGACGGACCCCGCGTCGGCTATGTCTTATACTCAACGGATCGCACCAGGCTCCAAAAGGAATGAACCCATTCCACAAAAGAATACTTTATTTCATGCACAACACTGGCCCTCCAAAACAAATCTAACACACCTATACACACAGTTCTATTACTTAAGGGCAAGTCTACATTGCAATAAAAAAAAGAGGAATGCCTAATGCGGATCGATAAACAAGACATTCTCATATAGACACAAAGTATTTATCTGTCTGAGCTACGTTACAAACACTTGAAAATTATGTCCGAAATGCGAAAAAAAATTTGCTCATTCATTCGACCTGGCGTAACTAGTTCAATGGATAAGGGTAAAGGACTAAACAGTCTGAGTAACACATAACAGGCTACTGACTAAAGAGTTATATGAACACAACCCAAATGATCATCCGAGACACGAAAGAGCATCAGCAGCCTTGTTCAGGGCGCCATTGATATGAACAATTTCTATGTCATATTTTTGGATCGCCAATGCCCACCGCGTTAGCCTAGCACTGGAGGGGGCCGCGTGAGTCAGGAAAGTCAGCGGGTCGTGGTCAGTCATTCTTTTGACCTTTGTGCCAAATAGCCATGTACCCAAAGACTCTAACGCCCACACAATTGCAAACGCCTCTCGTTCAATTGTTGACCACCTTTGTCGCGACGGGCTCAACTTCTTAGTAAGGAACGCAACTGGTCGCTCCGTGTCACCCATCCTTTGGGAGAGGCAAGCTCCAATTGCCGTTTCCGATGCATCCGTGGCCAAACAAAATGGTCTGCTGGGGTCTGGTGCTGTCATCCCAGGAATTGACGCGAGGGCCTCTTTAACTGAACTGAACGCAACCTGCGCGTCCGAGTTCCACGGCAGTGTGTTCGGGACCCTTTTGTTCGTGAGTGCTGTCAGTGGCAAGACGAGCCTTGAATAGTTAGGCACATAGTCACGATAGTAGTTGAGAAGCCCTAGGACACTCCTCAGTTCACGTTTTGTCGTAGGCGGCTTCAGCTGTTGGATAGCGCGTACATTGTCAGAGTCCGGAGCATGTAAACCTGACCCCACAACATGTCCGAGATACTTAAACTGTGGCTGAGCGAACTTGCATTTTGCCGGGTTTACCGTGTGACCTACATCCTGAATTGCTCGCAATACTGCCTGCAGGTGGCGCATGTGGTCTTGCCATGTCTCAGAACATATAGCGATATCGTCAATGTAAGCACACGCATACTGACGATGGTTGCTGAGCAGCTCATTTACGACTCGCTGAAACGTTGCCACAGAATTGCGCAACCCATAAGGCATAACCTTCCATGCATACAAGCCACTGGGTGTTGCGAACGCTGTCAAGCTTTGCGATTCTTTAGCGGTATTTGCCAATACCCGCGGGTCATGTCCAGAACTGATATATATATATTTAGCCCTGGCTATAGAGTACAAGAGCTCGGTCACATTTCCCATAGGGAATTGGTCAGGTTCTGTAACGGAGTTAAGGCTTCTGTAATCTACACATATTCTGATGGATCCGTCCTGTTTGGCCGCACACACCACTGGATGAGCAAATGCACTCTGCACTGGGTAGATAATGTCCTATGCCAGCAATTCGTGCATTTGCCGTTCAACTTCCGCCCTCAAGGCCATTGGTACCCTATACATATGTGGTCGCGTCTGCTTAGCACCGGGTGATATGATTTTGTGCTCGCCAAACTTACTTCGGCCAGGCCGGTCTGACATCACCTCTCTATACTCATGAAGAACCGCACTGAGTTCCTCCCTTTGGCTAGGACTTAACTCACTTGCCTGCGCAGCCACAGAAACTTGGCCGCACCACTTTACCACCTGCGGTGCCATCTCAATGTTCCTGAACTCTGCGTCGGCCTCGAATACCACACCTACATTGTTAGCTCGCGCGTGATACGGTCGGAGCTTATTAGCATGAACTAGCCTCTCAGCACCCGCTGCGTCCACTACAACGTAACTGTCTGCCCGCGTTCTCTCTTTTACGGCCGCGGGTCCTTGCCACTTCGGTTGCAATTTGCTGCCGCCCTCACTTTGCATGATGATGACCTGATCCCCCACTGAAAACTCCTTCCGCGTGGAGCGAAGGTTATACTTCTGTGTATAACGTTTCTGGATTTCGCTGCTGCGCTCATCCACAACTTGTGCAGCCTCACTCATTTGTTGTCTGAGCTCCTTTAAATACACTGCCGCTGGTTTGCTTAGCCCCATCGAAGGAGTCCACTCACCAGTCCACGATTTACGGAGAATGCTGAGGGGTCCATGTGGTGCACGACCATACATAAGTTCAAACGGTGACTTCCCCGTAATGTCATGTGGCACTTCGCGATACGCCCACAGCAAGCAAGGCACGTATCGGTCCCAGTCTCCTCCGTGCGTGCCGATTGCGTGGCGCAGCATACCTTTGAACGTCCCATTCCAGCGTTCCACGATACCGTTACTCTGCGGGTGATCGGGCGTCACGAACCTCATTTTTACACCTAACCTATCCATGAGCTCCACGGTTAGTTTAGCGGTGAAATCTGTCCCTTGGTCGCTACATATCAGCTCAGGCATTCCGCAGCGGCTAAATACATCTATTAGAGCTTGACACGTTGCCTTGGCTGTTATAGCCCGCAGTAGAATCACTTCTGCCCATCGTGTACACAGATCAACAACACTTAGAGCATACTTAAGACCCCGTGAGGAAGCTGGCTCAAGGGGGCCTATGCAGTCAAGGTAAATTACCTCAAAAGGTGTCTGCGGTCTGTTCAGCGGCATTAAAGCCACCCCATCAGTTTTAAGCCTACGCACGTGGACCACCTGACACCCGTGACAGCTCTGACAATGGTGCTTTACATCCGATCCCAATGATGGCCAATAAAAGGAGGCTTTAATGCACTTTTTTGTTTTCCTTTCTGATAGGTGACCACCGCAAGGGCTGTCGTGCGCCAATTCTAGCACTTCGGCTCGGCGGGACTTTGGTACTACTAACTGGAGGCATTGTTTCCCGTCTAACTGCTCCCTATGATAGAGCAACTGACCGTCGACTACCATGCCGTTGACCCTTCTTTTGCTTGGTGCCAAGCATCAGCCAGTGACTCATCTCGCTTTTGCTCTTCAGCAAAAGAACTCTCAGTGACTGGCCCAAGCCGCTCACTGTCCTCAATAATATCCTTGCCGACAGAATTCTGACTTTCCAACTGCCCCTGCTCCAAACCTGACATGGAATTAGTCGCTAGTGGCTCAAATGCCTGTGCGTCCTGCTCGCCCTCTCCTTCATCTTCTAACGAGGTGTTTGCCTCACCCTCGGTGTTGGGCACCTGGTGCTCACTGCGTGGCGGTTCCTCTAATGTGCGCTGCACGGCGTTAGCGCTAGGGTTAGAGCAGAGACACCTGCTCTTGCTCTCTCAATGATAAATACTGCTCCGGTACCATCTCCTGTGCAATGCAGCTGATCCCTTTCTCATACTCTTTCAGATCACTCATTAGCTCTTGACGGCAGTGACGAAGGCATTCATAATTTTCCAGTGTAAGTAGTATGGACGCACTGGTAGTTAAAGGAGTACTGACACGAATTTTTGACATTCTCGTATTGTTGCTGTAAATGAAAGCACTGGCGTGGAGAACCCCCAAAACAGTGTCATAGTGCCCCGCAATGCAATGAATATATTTTTAATACGGCTCCATTAAAAGCTGACTTTCGGTTTCGAGGGGGCGGTTTCCTAGTGACGTATCAACGTAGTCGGACGACGTCTGTGTCACGTAGGGACAGAAATTCTTCATAGCGTCGCTGCAACTCTGTCGTCTTTGGTCAATTACACCTGAGGCACGCAAACAACGGCAATTTCACGGTCGTCCAGTGACTCTGACAGCGATTTCGGCGATTTTTAAGAGCCCGTGTTCATACGTCATCGTAGTGTCCATTGCAATGGGGCTGGCTTGCTGTGCTGGGCGACGCGAACTTTAAAACCAAATTAAAATATTTTGTACGTGTTTCCTGGCTTCCGTGTGCGGAGGGCGTTAACAATACATGGCTAGGAAACGAAAAATGTATATTTTGCGCCGCCGCAAAATCGTGTCAGTACTCCTTTAACTGATCAGTTACTGCGCAAAGTAAGGTCACACGCTGAGTAGCGCTCCCTGACGAGTGTGGAAGAGCGAGAGGCACATAGATTAGGCATGCTGTGACACCCTGACCAAAAGCACCAGTTAGCTTTATTATGCTGCTACTCTGACCCAAAATCTCAGCGGTTACTTCATTCGCTCGTATCACTGTGATATCCGCACCTGAGTCAATGCGCGCGAAACAGGGCTTGTCTCCCATGAAAATTTCAATCCTCGGATCCCTCATCAGTGAATTGTTCATAAAGTCGGTTTGCCGCGACGGTGTGGCTGGTCTCTTAAATGGCCTTGCCCTCTGGGGAGCTACGCATGCAACCTCTGCGTTCTTAGCGGCGGCAGTGTCACGTGAAGACTCGCAATGTCTTTGAAAGTGGCCCCGCTGTCTGCATCCAAAACATACTCCTGAATTAGGGCTGAAATTTGCACCAGTGGAATGTTTCGCTTGCGGCCTATAATTCTGATTTCTTAATGCAGTACCGCGGTAGTTGCTCTGCCTGCTGCCATCGAGGCTTTCCTCAAAATTTGCGGCTTACTCTGCTATATCCTTCGGCTTCAACCAGCCCTTTACTTCCTGCTGGGTGACCAATGAGGGGAGATCATCATCATCATCATCATCATCAGCCAATTTTATGTCCACTGCAGGACGAAGGCCTCTCCCAATCCTCGCCATCCTTGCCTGTCCTGCGCGAGCTGATTCCATTTGATGCCTGCGAATTTCTTGATTTCATCCCCCCATCTTACTCTCTGCCGCCCACGGCTGCGCTTACCCTCTCTTGGTATCCATTCCGTCGTTCTAACTGTCCATCGGTTATCTAGCCTTCTCATCACGTGGCCTGCCCATGTCCATTTTTTCTTCTTAATATCGTTCATTATGTCGGCGACCCCCGTTTGTTCTCTGACCCACTCGGCTGTCTTCCTATCCCTTAGTGTAACGCCTATCATTTTCCGTTCCATCGCCCGCTGCGCGGTTCTTAACTTCCTCTCTAGCTTCTTTGTAATTCTCCAGGTTTCTGATCCGTAAGTCAGTACTGGCAGGATGCAGTAGTTATATAGTTTCCGTTTGAGTGATAGTGGTAGGTTTCCGTTCATGAGTTGTGAATGTCTGCCGTATGCGCGCCATCCCATGTTTATTCTACGGTGGATTTCTTTTATATGGGTGGGTTCTCCAGTAAGTAGCTGTCCTAGGTACAGATATTCTTCTACGACTTCTAATGTATGGGTTTCGACCTTGAATAGACGTTTTTTCGCCGTGCCACTTACCATTATCTTTGTTTTCTGCATGTTCATCCTTAATCCTACCTTAGCGCTTTCTCGGCTTAAGTCTTCAATCATCTTTTGCAATTCGTCGCCGTCATTGCTAAAGAGTACTATGTCATCTGCAAATCGCAGGTTACTCAGATATTCGCCGTTAATCCTGAGCCCTGTCTCTTCCCAGTCTAACCTTTTGAAGATTTCTTCCAAACATGCATTAAATAGCATGGGAGAAATTGTATCTCCCTGTCTGACACCTTTCTGTATTGGGATTTTTCTGCTTTTCTTATGGAGGAGCAGGGTGGCTGTAGAATCTTTATAGATGTTGGCTATTGTGTTTATATAGCTATCACATATTCCTTGACGACGTAGTGCCTCCAGAACTGCTGGTATCTCTACCGAGTCGAAAGCCTTTTCGTAATCTATGAAAGCCATATAGAGGGGTTTGTTGTATTCAGCGGATTTCTCGATTACTTGATTGACCGCATGCAGGTGGTCCATGGTAGAGTATCCTTTTCTGAACCCTGCTTGCTCTCTCGGTTGATTAAATTCAAGTGTGGCCCTTATTCTGTTTGAGATAACCTTTGTGAATATTTTGTAAAGTGCTGAGAGTAGACTAATCGGCCTGTAGTTCCTCAAGTCTTTAACATCTCCCTTCTTATGTAATAATAGAATATTTGCGTTTTTCCAGCTTTCGGGTACATTTGAAGTTTTGAGGCATTGAGTGTATAGTGTCGCGAGCTTTCCAATAAGGAAGTCTCCGCCATCTTTGATCAAGTCGGTGGTTATGCCGTCATCTCCAGCCGCTTTTCCGCGGGACATGCCCTGTATTGCTTTCCTAACTTCGTCCGCAGTGACGCATGGGATTTCGTAGTCCTGCTCGGCATTTAATACGCTCATGGTGGGGAGACTCCTATTTGAGCTGTATAGTTCGGAATAGAAATCCTCGGCCACTTTGGTTATGCCACTAAAGTTAGTAACGATGTTGCCCTGCTTATCTTTCACTGCATGCATTATGTTCTTTCCCGCACAAAGCTTCCTTTTGGTTGTTTTGATGCTGACTCCTTTTCTGACGGCTGCTTCTATTTCTTTCACGTTATGGTTACGTACGTCCCTGACTCTACTTTTACTGATGAGCTTAGATAGCTCGGCGTATTCTATCTTGTCTCTTGAGTTAGTTATTCTCATCTGTTGGCGCTGCTTGATTAGATTTTTAGTAGACTCCGAGAGTTTACTCACAACATGTCTTGGTGCTTTGCCCCCTACTTCGATTGCTGTTTCGTTGATCAGATTAGTAATGTCTTCGTTCATCTTCTCTATATCCTCTTTATCTTCCTGTCCTAGAGCCTCGTACTTGTTCTTAAGTGCAATGCTAAATTCTTCTCTTTTCGCCCTGACGCTATCGAGGTTGGCCTGTTTCCGTGTGATTAACTTTGTCCTTGTTCGCTTTAGATTGAGGGATATCTTCGCCCTTATTAGTCTGTGGTCACTAATTCTAATCTTATTAACCACTTCTGTGTCTTGTACTATACCTAGATCAGTGCACATTATGAAATCTATTTCGTTTTTCGTTTCTCCGTTGGGGCTTTTCCACGTCCATTTCCTGTTCCTACGTTTCTTGAAGAAAGTATTCGTTACACGGAGGTGGTTTCTTTCGGCGAATTCTACTAGCATGTCCCCTCTGCTATTCCTATCTCCTTCTCCGTAATTACCGACGGCATGTTCTCCTTTTAGTTTCTTTCCTATTTTCGCGTTGAAGTCCCCCATAACAATCGTATATTGGGTCTGTACCTTGTTCATTGCCGTTTCTACATCCTCGTAGAACTGTTCTACAGCCTCGTCACTGTGGTTGGTCGTTGGTGCGTAACTTTGTACTAGCTTTAGTTTGTATCTCCTATTTAATTTTATCACGAGCCCTGCTACCCTTTCGTTGATGCTATAGAATTCTTCGATGTTGCCTGCTATGTCTTTGTGTATAAGGAACCCCACGCCGTATTCGCGCTTCTCTGGTAGTCCTCTGTAGCAAAGAACGTGTCCCTCATTAAGCGATAAGTACCCTTCTCCTGGTTTCCTAACCTCGCTAAGGCCAATGATATCCCAATTAATACCCCTTAATTCTTCTAGTAGTTCAGCTAATCTGGCTTCGCTTGAAAGGGTTCGCGTGTTAAGAGTCGCTACGTTTAATTTCCAATGACGGCCTGTCCGAGTCCAGAGGCTCTTTGAGTCTTTTGTTCCAATACCCGTGTGGTCGCATCCGTGGCTGGAAGCTCTGTTGATGTCGTCGTCGTAGGTCCAGGGTTTGGTTGGTCCGGTAACTTGGGAGGTGTTGGCCATGGTGTTGCACCAGGGGGGCCAGTTCCTGTTCTGGTGCTCAAGTGAGTTACGTAGATGAAGCACGGTGATGGTGGGCGCCCATATGCATCTTTTGTCCAAAGGCTCCCCGGGGGGAGGAGACATTCAGAGGTGTTGCAGTGAGTGGGTTAATCAGGACAGGGTATGATTATTAAAGAGAAGTAGTCGGTACAAATAAGATACCTCAGGAGCGCAGAGAGACCATAAAGGATCAAAGGGTAAAAGGCAGAAGTGCTAAAAAAAAAAAAAAAAAACTTCTTATACGCTTAAGGATTCGAACTCGGGACCCCTTGGTCTACTACAAAAGCGTGGCCGAGTCGTCTGGGTTGTCGGGTCGCCGAGGTGTTTGAGAACAGATTACTGCTGTGCCCTCTCGTCAATTGTGACGCGATTAATTTCAAAATGTCCGCAATGCAGCATTTTTGCTGATTTCGAATACAAGAAAGGCATGCCTGATTGTCTCGCCTGCGCCGCGGGAGTTTACGGCGTGTTTGTCGCGTAATCACGTGCAGCTTGACCTAAGTGTGTCTTTATCCTTCTGTTCTCTGCCGCGGCAAAGTGGCTGTCTGAGGGAGATAGAGATAGCGAGGGCGAAAGGAGGGCGATAGCTGGGGGGAATGGGGGGGGGGGGGGTTAAGTAAGAAACGGGAAAAGTGTGCATAGCGACCTAGCTCGCACAAACGGAATCGCAGTGATAATAAATTCAGTGTTCGTCTGTCGGCGTTCAACCTACATCGTAATATGTTGAATGTGGTTTCCTATATACCACGGAAGTGCTGCGGCCTTGTAATTTAGAGAGAAGCAGAACTCATCGTGTGTTATGCTCGTAGCGCGTAGCTCATTCCTTGTCCGTTTACCCCGATAGGCGATTTTTGCGAATAGCTTAGCATCTTAGCGGAAGATTGATATCAAACAAGTTCTGGCATCGTTAACTCCTGGTAACTTGCTATTTAGAGCACCAGTTTTAGCAGTCAGGGCGGGAGTCTTAATAAGTCGTTCTGACGTATCCTTGAAAGGTCGTTTTCACAAAACATTGGTACCTCCTTAAGTCTTTTTTTTTTTTTTCCTTTTCGCCTGGCAGCCGCAACTGTTTGTGTTTTCGACGATGTGCGCGCTCGTATATGCCATTTCCCTTCAATAATGCGTTTACGGTCAGCGCCTGTCACTTCTTTCGTGTGCCTACTTCGTCTATTCGCGCTGAAATAATATATGGTTTTAGTGCAGCTTAAGTTTTGAGTTGCGTCCCGCTAAACGTTAACATTTATCGGGGTCAGACTGCGCATGCGTACGCACGCTAGTCCAGCTTTGCGTTTAGCGATCGCTCGCTATTTTCCGAATTTACCGGAGACGCAAAGCGCTCGCTAAGTTTGTTTAGCGCGAAGAACATGGCGGGTCCCTACAAGTGACGGCTGCCCGTTTCGCATCTATCATGTCGTCTTGCATCATTGTGGGACTAGCTGATTTAAAATAAATCATGTTTCTGGTTTTCACTTCGAGTATTCTTACTTCGCTAATAGACAACCGATGGTAAGACAACGATCTTTTCGTTGTGTATTCTATTTTGACCACATTTACACATGGACAGCGAAAGCGAAACTCTGACATGTGAGACTACGGCAACATTTATGTAATTCTTATTGCACAATGTCTTTCTTTATTAATTCTTTTGCGCTTGCGTTGTTTTTAGTTACTAACAACGGCCGAAACGCCTCCGAGTTAGAGCGGCTTTGACACTTTCACTATTCGCATTTAGATGGCGCAGCGAAGGTTTGTGTTTTGCGGCGCGTCGTCATCTCGCGTTATACTATAGAGCTATGGAATGCTATCGAACAGCACTCCGCAAAAATTTAGCGTCCATGACTCGCTAACGCTAACACGAAGATTTTCCGCCATACTAAGTCTCTCTAATACACTCTCCGTTGGTAAGGTCACGTGGCGTGTCAATAGCGGCAATCGTTGGCATATTTGGTACCATAAAATGATCTTTATATATATATATATATATATATATATATATATATATATATATATATATATATATATATATATATATGTGTGTGTGTGTGTGTGTGTGTGTGTGTGTGTGTGTGTGTGTGTGTGTGTGGTTGCGGGACACGACATGTGACTTGGAATTCAAACAATAAAGAGAACAATATTACGACTATGTCTAAAACAATACAGACGCTAAAAAAAAAAGAAAATGTAACAAGACTAGAATAATGTATTGAGGAGTGTTTAGACTTGGCCGCTAATTAATGCGGGTATTTAAGGGCTTCCTAGCCGGCGAATCAATTGCGTCATGCATTTCTGTGACTCATCCTAAGTAAGCGCAGTCATGCTTGTTCGGACCCGATTAGTTTTATATCTATCCTGGTATTCCTAACTGCGAGTAGATAATCTTCAACGCGTGCAGGTGGAGAAGAAAAGGTTTACATTCCTACATATCGGTTCGGACCACCTATTGAAAGGTTTAGAATGAAGGGCGTCGCTCACCCCATGGGAGGACTTTGGGCTTCGATGCGGGGCTTGTGTGTTCACCCAGTTACAGACATCACGCCTTCATCCAGCACTCTGAGTTTGCTTCGGCGTCGCATCGCTTTTTAAATCTCTCTTGCACTCCCGTGTTGTATTATCTTAGAGGTGGGTGAGGGGGAGGGTTTCGTTGCTGTTCTTGTATCGTTAAGCTAACCTCTGGGTTCCAGATGTTATTCGGCGGAAGATGGAGATGGTGGGATGGAAGTGTTCTTTCTGCGCCGGCGCCTGAAGCAGTATTCCTTTTTTTTTTTTTTTTGCGTGAGGGGTGGTCTTTCTTTCTTGGTGTTCGAATACAAGAAAGGCATGCCTGATTGTCTCGCCTGCGCCGCGGGAGTTTACGGCGTGTTTGTCGCGTAATCACGTGCAGCTTGACCTAAGTGTGTCTTTATCCTTCTGTTCTCTGCCGCGGCAAAGTGGCTGTCTGAGGGAGATAGAGATAGCGAGGGCGAAAGGAGGGCGATAGCTGGGGGGAATGGGGGGGGGGGGGGGTTAAGTAAGAAACGGGAAAAGTGTGCATAGCGACCTAGCTCGCACAAACGGAATCGCAGTGATAATAAATTCAGTGTTCGTCTGTCGGCGTTCAACCTACATCGTAATATGTTGAATGTGGTTTCCTATATACCACGGAAGTGCTGCGGCCTTGTAATTTAGAGAGAAGCAGAACTCATCGTGTGTTATGCTCGTAGCGCGTAGCTCATTCCTTGTCCGTTTACCCCGATAGGCGATTTTTGCGAATAGCTTAGCATCTTAGCGGAAGATTGATATCAAACAAGTTCTGGCATCGTTAACTCCTGGTAACTTGCTATTTAGAGCACCAGTTTTAGCAGTCAGGGCGGGAGTCTTAATAAGTCGTTCTGACGTATCCTTGAAAGGTCGTTTTCACAAAACATTGGTACCTCCTTAAGTCCTTTTTTTTTTTTTTTCCTTTTCGCCTGGCAGCCGCAACTGTTTGTGTTTTCGACGATGTGCGCGCTTGTATATGCCATTTCCCTTCAATAATGCGTTTACGGTCAGCGCCTGTCACTTCTTTCGTGTGCCTACTTCGTCTATTCGCGCTGAAATAATATATGGTTTTAGTGCAGCTTAAGTTTTGAGTTGCGTCCCGCTAAACGTTAACATTTATCGGGGTCAGACTGCGCATGCGTACGCACGCTAGTCCAGCTTTGCGTTTAGCGATCGCTCGCTATTTTCCGAATTTACCGGAGACGCAAAGCGCTCGCTAAGTTTGTTTAGCGCGAAGAACATGGCGGGTCCCTACAAGTGACGGCTGCCCGTTTCGCATCTATCATGTCGTCTTGCATCATTGTGGGACTAGCTGATTTAAAATAAATCATGTTTCTGGTTTTCACTTCGAGTATTCTTACTTCGCTAATAGACAACCGATGGTAAGACAACGATCTTTTCGTTGTGTATTCTATTTTGACCACATTTACACATGGACAGCGAAAGCGAAACTCTGACATGTGAGACTACGGCAACATTTATGTAATTCTTATTGCACAATGTCTTTCTTTATTAATTCTTTTGCGCTTGCGTTGTTTTTAGTTACTAACAACGGCCGAAACGCCTCCGAGTTAGAGCGGCTTTGACACTTTCACTATTCGCATTTAGATGGCGCAGCGAAGGTTTGTGTTTTGCGGCGCGTCGTCATCTCGCGTTATACTATAGAGCTATGGAATGCTATCGAACAGCACTCCGCAAAAATTTAGCGTCCATGACTCGCTAACGCTAACACGAAGATTTTCCGCCATACTAAGTCTCTCTAATACACTCTCCGTTGGTAAGGTCACGTGGCGTGTCAATAGCGGCAATCGTTGGCATATTTGGTACCATAAAATGATCTTTATATATATATATATATATATATATATATATATATATATATATATATATATATATATATATGTGTGTGTGTGTGTGTGTGTGTGTGTGTGTGTGTGTGTGTGTGTGTGTGTGTGTGTGTGTGTGTGTGTGTGGTTGCGGGACACGACATGTGACTTGGAATTCAAACAATAAAGAGAACAATATTACGACTATGTCTAAAACAATACAGACGCTAAAAAAAAAGAAAATGTAACAAGACTAGAATAATGTATTGAGGAGTGTTTAGACTTGGCAGCTAATTAATGCGGGTATTTAAGGGCTTCCTAGCCGGCGAATCATTTGCGTCATGCATTTCTGTGACTCATCCTAAGTAAGCGCAGTCATGCTTGTTCGGACCCGATTAGTTTTATATCTATCCTGGTATTCCTAACTGCGAGTAGATAATCTTCAACGCGTGCAGGTGGAGAAGAAAAGGTTTACATTCCTACATATCGGTTCGGACCACCTATTGAAAGGTTTAGAATGAAGGGCGTCGCTCACCCCATGGGAGGACTTTGGGCTTCGATGCGGGGCTTGTGTGTTCACCCAGTTACAGACATCACGCCTTCATCCAGCACTCTGAGTTTGCTTCGGCGTCGCATCGCTTTTTAAATCTCTCTTGCACTCCCGTGTTGTATTATCTTAGAGGTGGGTGAGGGGGAGGGTTTCGTTGCTGTTCTTGTATCGTTAAGCTAACCTCTGGGTTCCAGATGTTATTCGGCGGAAGATGGAGATGGTGGGATGGAAGTGTTCTTTCTGCGCCGGCGCCTGAAGCAGTATTCCTTTTTTTTTTTTTTTTTTGCGTGAGGGGTGGTCTTTCTTTCTTGGTGTTCGAATACAAGAAAGGCATGCCTGATTGTCTCGCCTGCGCCGCGGGAGTTTACGGCGTGTTTGTCGCGTAATCACGTGCAGCTTGACCTAAGTGTGTCTTTATCCTTCTGTTCTCTGCCGCGGCAAAGTGGCTGTCTGAGGGAGATAGAGATAGCGAGGGCGAAAGGAGGGCGATAGCTGGGGGGAATGGGGGGGGGGGGGGTTAAGTAAGAAACGGGAAAAGTGTGCATAGCGACCTAGCTCGCACAAACGGAATCGCAGTGATAATAAATTCAGTGTTCGTCTGTCGGCGTTCAACCTACATCGTAATATGTTGAATGTGGTTTCCTATATACCACGGAAGTGCTGCGGCCTTGTAATTTAGAGAGAAGCAGAACTCATCGTGTGTTATGCTCGTAGCGCGTAGCTCATTCCTTGTCCGTTTACCCCGATAGGCGATTTTTGCGAATAGCTTAGCATCTTAGCGGAAGATTGATATCAAACAAGTTCTGGCATCGTTAACTCCTGGTAACTTGCTATTTAGAGCACCAGTTTTAGCAGTCAGGGCGGGAGTCTTAATAAGTCGTTCTGACGTATCCTTGAAAGGTCGTTTTCACAAAACATTGGTACCTCCTTAAGTCTTTTTTTTTTTTTTTTCCTTTTCGCCTGGCAGCCGCAACTGTTTGTGTTTTCGACGATGTGCGCGCTTGTATATGCCATTTCCCTTCAATAATGCGTTTACGGTCAGCGCCTGTCACTTCTTTCGTGTGCCTACTTCGTCTATTCGCGCTGAAATAATATATGGTTTTAGTGCAGCTTAAGTTTTGAGTTGCGTCCCGCTAAACGTTAACATTTATCGGGGTCAGACTGCGCATGCGTACGCACGCTAGTCCAGCTTTGCGTTTAGCGATCGCTCGCTATTTTCCGAATTTACCGGAGACGCAAAGCGCTCGCTAAGTTTGTTTAGCGCGAAGAACATGGCGGGTCCCTACAAGTGGGTCCCTACAAGGGGAGATCACTTGGCATTAACTGCTTCAGCCTATCAGCTATCAGCAATTCCTGAAGACTCTCAAATGACTGCACCTCTCTACTTCTGAGGTAGTATGTGAACATAGTCTCCAGGCGTGCAGTCACTTGGCTCCAAGACTCGTCTGCTTCTCTTTTGATCTCTAGAAACATTCGGCGGTACTCACTTGGAGTCATCCGCAGTTCCTTTAAAATTCTAGGTTTTAGATCCGGGTACGGCATTACCCCAGCCTCCGATTGATTGTCAACGAATGTCTGCATTTTGTCACTTAAGAATAGCAATATAACAGTTCCCTGTACTTCCTCAGGTATCCTTAATGCCACAAAAAGTGCGTCCACATTCTTGAATCAGGCGGGAATCATTGGCTCATTAGTGGGCATGGGCGCAAGGACTGCTTTCAACTCTTTCGCGTACCACGCAACACCGGTATGCCGGTTCCGCATTTCCGGCTCCTCTGAAGAAGCACGCGACGACCTCATCTTCTCCAGCTCAAGCTTGAGCTTTAATGCTTCTATCTCAAGCATCAACTCGCGCATGCGATCTGATCCATTCACACTGTCACCTTCCATAGCATCTCTCTCTGAATCCGCCACCTCCCAGAGTGTGCCTGAACGCAAGTGCATTCAATAAAAAGGGCCCAGAGAGAGCACAAACAAAGCGAGCCTCACCTTGCCGTGATGCGTCGCCCGGTGTCGTTGTCAGTTGCAGCTGCCTCAGTCCCGTCTCCGATGCTTGTCTTTACGCAGTCGTCGATGCTCAAGGTGCTCCACCGGATCACCCTCGTCGTTGCGTCAGTCTGTCGCGTCGACGTTCCTTGCCGTTCTCCTCCTGATGCCGAACACCGCAGCGCCTCGTCAGTCGCTCAACGAAGTTCTACGGCTTTGCCCTCGTTCACTGACACAAAGCGCTCTCCTGCCGCTCAACTCCTTGCTCCAAAGTTGACCAGCAGGCTCGGAATGTCAATACTGCTTCAGGCAGCGCACCAGCAGGTCCCAAGGGCAGCGGGCGTCTTGTCAGCTTCGCCGGGCTTCAGCACGTTCCTCGCTGCGGGCTCACCGATCCTAGGGTTGACTGCGCCAGTTAATTTCCTTTCCCTATACTCCACTACCTTCAACACTAGCTAAGGAGGGAAGGTGTTTGAGGTTCGAATCGGTGCCCCTCGATGGCTCGAGTACACGATGGCAGCGCGAAGGAAGAGCCGTTGCCCGGTAAAAAGAAGCTTTATTCCACACTCACGCGTCTGCCCGGGTCCAAGCCCGAACCTCCGCTCTCCGCTCACATCCAAGGCGTCGTCACGTCAACCCTCGGTTAGACAAAGAGTCCCCCAACAAGCCAATCACACTTGGGGGTTGGCGTCACGAAAACCAAGCGTACACACGCTTTTATGACACACGCGGCATTGGTCAAACATACGTCACAATCTACAACACGCGAAGGGATAGGTTCACTGCGCAACACGCATCATTTCCCTCTCTCCTACATTGTCGCCTGAGTACCAGCCCAGATGACCGCCGGCGCCGGAGGCCCGGCTCGAGCTAACCTGCCCGCGCACCACGTCTCTTTCAAGAGGCCGCCACACAGCGGTGAGAATATTTACAGGCCCTGGCCACTAACGATATGTGATCTGTCATCCCGCTCTGTCATCATCTGTCATCTTAACGACCTTCGGTCGTTAGTGCAGCCTGGGAGCTGGATCGCCTGCACGCTTCGAGTGCCGTAACTGCGACCAGAATGCTACTGTACACAAAAACATCTCCCAGTCCATCCGGCCGTGCGGTAGCAAAAGCGATTCCGTTTTCCTACGGCATTGACAAAGGACGCGTACGGATGTCAAGCTGTAACTGAAACCGGGCGGCCGTGCCTTGCTTCGCCCCATCTACGCGACTCGCTTCCCATTCAACCCTTTATCTCGTCCTTTTTTGTTGCCAGCACGGAGGCGGCACTGCCCTCTGACGGCGTCCCCGCTGGGTCGCCTTTCTTCCCTGCGTGGGGTCTTCCGCGTTTCTTTTTCGCGGAGCCGACGTATGTCCCTCGCTTGCGGTAATTCTCCGAACTGCTGCACGGGGAATCGCTCCGTGCTTTGAAGTCCTCGCACAGTTGGACCACCAACACCACGCCGACTCTGCATACCGTGAACTGACTCCCTTCATGAACCAGCCAGCCCAGCACCCACTTTTTTTGTCGCATTTTATTTTTCACACCAAAAGACCCACCTGATTTCTAAGGATAGGGAAATGAGCAGGAAGAAGAGAAGACTGACTGAGAAATGTAGATTGTGCAATATGTCGTTACGTCTTACTGTCCTGTAGTCAACGGTGAAGAGGTGCCGATAACACGCAGAAAAAATGGCAGTCACAAAGCAGTACCGTAAGTCGCCTTTTCGCGACAACAATAAAAAGTGCAAATTTCCAAACCAAAGGGCCCCGTTGGGAAACGACCGTGGGGAAGAACGCACGACGCCTTGTACAAAGATGAACAGTTACAAGAAACTTCCAAATCGCGAGAAATTCCCCTTGTTTATGTGCCAAAACCCAATGGTGGGGTACTACAGATTAAATTTGGATACCTAGGCATCTTCAATGTACGCCTAAGTACCCCCCCCCCACCCGTAAACTGAGGTACACCAGTGTGCAACAGTGTTCTAACAGATCACTCAAGGTCAAAATGCACCAGCCATAGGCAGGACAAAAAGAAAAGAAAAAAAATCCCCAGGCAGGAAGCAAACTTTCAACGGCAAGACGAAACTCGCCATCACAAATCATTGCCGATGCAGCATGCAGCAGGCCTTTGAATTCCTCAGGGAAGAAGTAACCGAAGAATTAAGTGTATTATTTTATGCATCTCGCGTGGCAGAAAAGGCCAATCGCTGTTACATGACACAGTGGCCCTTACGGAAGTGGTCAACTGAGTGGCTAATGGCTACAACAGACAACAAGCATGTATCATATATAGAATAAATGTGCAAGCGGTTTTATAAGAATACCAAAGGAATCGAATGAGTCCGAGATATGGGAAGGAGTAAAGACAAACAAACAGTTTTAAAAAATATAATACCCGAACTGCGCCATCATTTCCAACGGCTGGCATGCTCACATTGCTTGAGGCGTGATAGGAGGCTACGACGAGAGAAGCTGGCATTAGAAAAACCAATGTTAGCAGGATGACAATGGGCTACCTCTGCTGCCTGCCTATTACAAAAATATCAAGCCCAAAGGCACACGAGTAGCTAATTGTCCTTAAAATGCTTTCGTTGCGAAGCAAGAAAAAAGCAAAGCTGCTTTAAAAATTCCATTGCATGAGCCTACGATGCGCAGAGTCTAAGCACACAAGCTGTAAAGAAATATATGTTTGTTCCTTTTTGCTAAGAAAGTTTACATTCATCCCAGCGTGCTTAATGTCCCCTAGACAGTCTCTTTCTTGGCAAAGCTAAATGACATATCGGGCAGATACGTTAGCGTGAAGTGTACTTTCTAATCTGCTCATGTCCAACCATCCTTTCCACTAATTTGTTCTTAAAGGGGTCGTGAAACGTTTTCTGAAAATTTTGTACTAAGTGCGTATTCGGGATTCTGACCCTCCAATCAACAATATGCATTGTTCCGTTGCACCATGTGCGTTGATTTAGAGCGATAAAAAACGCGGTTTCGGTTTCACTGCGCGTGTCCCCTCAACTCTGCAGATGACGTCATCTTAGTAGCCGTCATACCTCCGAGATTGGCGCGCCCTCGGAGGCCATGGGAAAACAAACCGTGCTGCCGCTTTTCTTCCGAATGGTGGCACCGCACGGTTTACAAGTATTTTCATCCTTTCTAGCTTTCAAGTAAATCGATTCCTTTAGAGTAAACGCGAGTTCACTGCCTTTGAACTTAAAAATGTCTTAACTCAACGTCACCAAATAGTACCACGCCGGCCGGTAGTGTCGCATAGTCGTTTCGGGAGCGCAAGAAAGCTGATATTTAAAACGGATGTTGTTAAATGTGCACTGAATATTTCGCCGAAATATTTCGGAATCGGCTTGTCGAATGCGTATTGAAGCAGTGAAAATCACAAACCGGCATCTCCAAATTCTTTTCACGACCCCTTTAAGCCACCCCATCCAAACAATTCTAAAACTGCAGAGAACTACAGCTCACAGTGCCGATTGCTCAAGCACCATTAGTTCATTTTGGGAGTTACCTAAAAATCATGTACCGCAAGCACTGCACTACCTTGCAAGGATATACTGATGTTGGAAAGTGGTGGACAAGCTTTGTGGGGACTGGGGCACCGCGCGTCCCGCGCGACGCCTTGTTTTCGTCGGAATGTCCTTGCATCCCCCTCTCCCAGCTGGATGAAGCGGCGGCTCATCACTGTTGGAGGGCCGCCTGCTTTGCCCATGTGGTTTTAAGCACTCTCTGATTGGGCAGCTGGTAGTTTCTGGCAAGTATGCGGGTTTCGTATTTTGGGAGATGCTCGAGAGAGAACTCGCTGGGACTCAGAACGGTGCGTACGCGCTTTTTCAACCCTTCAGCCGATGGCCTCATCTGCCGGATCGCACGTCGTTCCAGGCCCCAGCAACCACGGGCGGTGACCTGCGATCGGCACCCATCTGTATGTTCTTTTCCTTCTATTTTCCTTTCCTGGGGGCACGCGGTCGCAGGTGCACTGGCCGAGGGTTAGGTGGTTCTCCCCCTGCATGGTCTTTGTGTGAATTGTGTGTTCGCGTTGTACTGTTTATTGTTCTTTGTTTGTGTTATTGTGTTCGCATGTTGTTGATCGTTATTGTTATCCTTTGTTTATATTTAATTCGACCTTAGATTCGGCCTTGCTTTGTTTGGTTTATTTAACCTGTTATTAAATTACTATGCTGGGAGAGTGAATCCTAATGTTCTCCTCTTTCGCCGCGTGCGACGGTTCGTGCTGTCCTGCCTCGAGACGGGCCGCGGGCTGACGTGACGGCCCTATTCTCTGCTCGTCGAGTGCTCGAACCCACGGCACAGGGCTGCTGGCGGCGAGGTCGCCGTTAGTAAGGAACCCCACAGCTTATATGGGATGCAAAGCAGCACCCTTTCGCTGGTGATGCGGTACACGGCATTTTGTAAAGCTCTCTCACGTTATCCAATAATCTTTGTTTACTGCATTTCCTCATTAGCTATTTTGATTTTATCCCATCCCATATACCAGCTTATCTGGCAGACACATCCAGGCACAAATAATATCAGAGTAGTTTCGCTGAATTGCGTAGGCATTTAAAGCAAAACGTAAGTGTCGCCCTTGTGATTCGTACTGTACTTGCGAGGCTGTCATTAGCAATAAAAACGAACTGTAATTACAGAGACCGTGTCGGTCTTCGGAGGAGTAATAAATCGACGCAGACGAGTAAGTGAGTGCCAATTTTACAAAGCCGCTGTGCCTGTGTAGCAGCAGACAATGTAGTGAACTGGCATCCGTGCTAAGGTCCCTGTATTTTTTAAAGGTAGCACAAAATCCTCCTCTCAGTACCATTTCCTCCTTGCCCATCACTCTCCGTCGCCATTAGCGAGCATGACTCGAAAAGGTGCGCCATGAAGAGCTAGGCCTAAACGCAACAATTCTGGGTGCAGATTCGTAAAGCTCCTCATGCGTAGGGTGTTTAGTAAAGATATTTTGTGGTTAATCGATGCCTCACCTATCATCATGTGTTTTGCCATTGGGGCACCTTATGTGCAAACAGCTTTCTGGATCTGAGGCCTGTTTGACAACGCTAAAAACTCAGCATTTGCAAATTGCGATTGAGTTCATAAATGTGGAACGCATCAATCGGTAACACTAGGAAAGCAAGAGGTAGAACATGTTAAACACAATGATTCTAGGAAGTATTTACTGCTGCCAAATGTTTTTCGAAACCCGGGTGTTTCTGTTTACCCGAGTATTCGGAAAGTAAGCAACATCCAGCTATGTGCACAGAGCCTGATGGAGGCATTTGTTTGCTGAATACCTCCAGCGAGCATTCTCTTCAATTTTCAACCGCATTCACACGTTTTGCAGCCCCCTCAGAAAAATATCTCTTTAGTTCCCGAGTACGCGCCCGCTTTCTGCACCCTGCTCTTTAATTGGCGATCTCATCCAATGTGCTCACTTTATGAGAACATGCTTATATGCCTATTGTCATAATACTTCCTTCTCTTCACAGCAGAGCATGAACTTTTTTTTCCTTGTTCGTTCGCTAACGGTAAACTCGTGAATGCACCTCTCCGCATTCATCAATAAATGGATGAGAACAATAGCCAAGTCCCCTCCCGATTTATGATGGAACCAGATACAAATGGCTGTTTTTAATTTCCATTGATCAGGTATTTATAAATAGTTGAAACAAAGAAGGTGCAATTTTTGTAGCGAATTAAAAGTGCTCGTCTCGTTCACAAATTTACAAATACGATACAACATTGAAACAATACGATCACTGCACCCTACATCACTACACATTTGTAAGCATGTACATGTCACGAGTGTGTGGGGATCTCGGGAGCGCTTGCTCTGATGGACTGATAGAGAGTGAAAGGCGTAAGGCGTTGACAAAAACCAAACACGTTACTTTATAAATGGGAACACCAAGACATGAAAAAGATGAAAAGACATCAACCTGCACACAAAAGAAAACTAAAAAAAGTTAGGTGAACAAACTACATAGCCTAACTACAGATCCTCGACGTTGGGCCTCGCGTCTAATGTCTGTGGTCGCTGCTCAAACTGAAGCTTGACGCCCTTACGTTGATTTTGGTGCGTCGTGGTGCAGAATCGGTGATCTCTCGGCGTGTCGCGTCCTCGTAGCCATTGTCGACTGATGCTGCTAGTGGTGGCCGCCGCTCACGCAAGGTCCGTCCATGTCCGCCGCCTTGCTTCTCAGGTGACGTGGCGAATCACCACTTAGGCCTAGCCTAGGCCTCCTCCTAAGTGATGCTCGGTCTCCAACAAAGACCTGGCCCTCTGCAGCGATTCTTCTGCCCGGCGAAGGTGGAGCGCTGCGGGTACACCGGGAACTGCTGAAGTTCGGCCGCTACCACTCCGAAGTCCGCACTCGATCGTAAGCAGATCGACGGTCCCCCGGAGCCCGGCGCTCTCGTCTCCTTGTCACCAGTCCGTAGCTGGCAAGACAACGTTCGTCGACCGGTGCCACGCAGAGAATCCCAGCTCTTCCATTTCTTCCATCACCGATCGCTGCTCGGGTCGCGTGCCACGAGCCCGCTGACAACCAATTATGAGCATCAACGTGTCTACGGCGCGTGCTTTCCCGCGCCCCCCACTTCGCCGATCTCTCCGTTTCGCCTAGTGGCCTGTGTTTGTGGGCCCCTTTTACTCATGACAATGGCCCCCCTTCTAAGAGCTTTTTCTTAAAAAACTGCTTTCTCCTCCTCTTCTGTTTGCTTCTCCGGAACCTTGCCAAATCTTCTTGCTCATTTTTGAAAATAAACTTGGTATGGATTTTTTCGGCTCACTGTAGCACTGGTCACCACCACACTCTTCGCGCATACACTGACTGTCATGATAGTGGCGCGAAATTTAAACAGTTGAGTGTTCGCCGTGCAGGGGCGACGACGATGAAGTGTGCTCGTGTGGTGCGTGCGGTGCGTGCTGTGGTTCCTGCTGCGCGGTTTGGAAGCCAGCTGATTCTCGCTGGACGTCCGGTCCAGAGAATCTGAGAACGACCGCTACAGCGTACTGCATCGCCAAGGACCTGCGTTCCTGCTGGGCAACGGGTCCAGCGAGCCAGGCGAGCCGAGGAACCGGTGCAGGCAACCTCAAGGGCCTGTGTTCTGTGCTGGGCGACCGGCCCGGGGAGCCAGACGAGGTGGCCGTGTCCTCAGCCACTGCAGCGACAACCCTGCTACAGGCGCTGTCACTTCAGCCACCAGTGTCGGCAAACCCAGATGCTGTCTGACTACCGCGGCCTGCCGGCTGCCGTGGCTGCCGAAGCAGGCGCTGCGGCGTAAGGGCCGCTGCTGGGGCCAACAGTCCCGTGGGTGGACCCACGTTACCAGTAGCCTACCGACCACTTCCTCGTCGCAAGCGACGCCGGCTTCCACACGTCAAGCGTCAACGACGACACGAAGGAAACACGGCGAGACTTACCTTCTTTTGTGTGCCCGAGATATACTATCGTGGTAGGCGTAGGACTACGTAGATAGTCACCGTGACACTAGGTGCATGCGTGATTGTCACCTTATGCTTGTAATTTCTTATAATATAGATTGTGTGTGTGTGCTCGAGTATCGATTGCGTTCCTTGGTGAGTGGTCCTGGGCCCAAACCTGGAGCAATTCCATCACACTGACACACCTTCACGCACTTTTTGGTCACACCACAGACAACACTAATACATAATCACTTCCCTCAATGTTCACTTTTCACAAGAGTCAGTGTTCACTAAGTTCACTTCCAGTCCACTAAACGCTACCAATGCACCTATGTACATAATTATTCATATTCATCACTATAGCACCTTTCTACGCAGCCCTGTAGCTGTTCTTTGTATCTCCAAATCATTGACTAATAATACTAATACATATTTTACCACCATCGCATTGTCGGCCCTACATACTTTTTACCATTTCCCTATACACGAGCTTGGCAATGACATTCTTTTGTTTCCCTTTACACCTCTAAATCTCATAAGGCTTGGTCTGTGCCTTATATCTAATACACTAAGTCCCTACCAACACACAACTATACCAAACTATCGGCTTCATCACAATAGCACTCTTTGTCATGCAGGCAGCCATTCCTTACACTCCTTTTTATACCAGTTGGTATGCACAAAGATACAATTTTTCTTTCCTATAACGCTCTTCTTAATTCGGATGTCCTCCCGACCATCTTGGCCTTTTTCTCATATCGTTGGCTACCAACACAATATAGACTGCCTTGATGCAACAGTCCTTCATGGTATGCCTCTCGCCGCATTGCTCCCTCCACTCTTACTATTTTTCCCTTCACCACTACCTGCTATACACAAGCTTGACAATCCCCACATTCCTTTCAAAAACTAATATTCCTTAAGACCTCCCGTTTTTTTTTTCTGTCATCATCTGCTGTTGTTCCTTTAGATCACCATTTCTCTACACACTTTTAGCAAAGACAATAGTTTCCCTATCTCTTTAAATTATTAGATATTCCATTCTGCACTTCCTACTTTACCTGGTCTACTTTTCCCTTCGGTCTATCTATTTCCTTTAGCCTGTCGCTGTTCATTTCCGTTAGAAGCCATCCTGTTCATAAACCAATAATCTCTTTTTTTCAGTGGCCACAAAAAAAATCTTTCTGCCTTAGGGCTTAGCCTCCTCTCATTTGGCGTCTTGCACAACTCTCTCGTGCGCCTCCTTGCTGCTGCGCGTTCCCTCGTAAGCACACTACGACCGCCGCGTTTCTTGACGCTACCAAAATTTTTCAGGCGTTTTCCCCTCGCTCTGCACTTTACACGTCTCTTCCAAACTTCTCTCGTGCGTCTCAAGTGCGTCCCAACCTTGACGCACCTCTTTCCAAACGTTCAACGCAGCCCCTGCGTTTAACCTCTCTCGATGTCAAACGTGCCTTCGAAACACTTTCTCTCGCGCGTCCACCTCCTGCAGCGCTCGCGAACCCCTTGTACAGGTGCAGCGTTTGCCCTCTTTCAAACATGCACACGTCTTCTGAGCTACTTCTCTCGTGCGTCTACCTAACGCACGCTGTCGACGCAGACCCTTGCGTTTTCGCCTCTTGTGACCGACTGTTCCCCGGCGCCAACTCGATCCCTGCTCATTAGCCTTGCCGCGTTCACTCACATTTAGTTTGTTTCGAACTCACGTTTTTCAACGCGCCTTATCACCAAGTCCTCCGTGGGCAGTGTCCACGTCTGCCTTTTTCTCAACTAAGACCTCCTCGCTCCCATTGCTGCTTAGATTTTTAGGGGCGAAGCTCCTCTTAGTCTAACCTTGTCACGCGTCAGGTGTCAGGCGTAACCCGCATGCCGGGAGGCACGCGCTCGCCCTCGGCGCGTGCCTCTCTCTCTCCCGGCGCGTGCCCCTGCTGTCTTGTGAGAGAGAGAGAGAGAGAGCGAAAGGCACGCGTTGGCTATGGAAACGCTCTTTCTTAGAGGAACGCTCTACCAGCTCGCAAAGAAGGAGAACGCGCCCTCACCCGCGAGAGACAACGTTGGCGCAGGCAGCGTCTCCTAGCGAGTTTCTTGATAGAGAAATACCGACTGCTCGCGTTGGAGAAGCGTTCACCGGCAACCCATATATATATATATACAGTAAACCCTCGTCACAACGAAGTCGCTTTATTCGAATTATCGCTTTTATCGAAGTGTCACGCAGTCCCGACCCAAATGCGTGTATTTTAGACCGGATTACTCGAAGCATGTCGATAGCTTGCTCCGCTTAGAGCGAAGTAACAAGTTGCGGATGCGTATTCACGGCAGGTGCAAACTGCTTTGCACATGCCGGATTTTCCCGGTCGCACCCAGAAGACACTGATGATGACTGCGAAGACTGCCACAATCTCTACGAAGCCGTGAACGGCATCATTGGCGGAGATATGGAAGGGAACTTCGAATCATTAGCGATGGCTGATGCAGATGTACCCGTCGTTGACCCAGCTACGGATGCCGAAATAGTCGACTTGCTTGGAGGCCCCGATGAAGAAGATCAGCCGCTAGACAAACAGCCTCGCGAAATACCAACAGTGGCACAAACGCAGGAATGCCGCCGTCTGTTGCGAAATAGAGTGGAGTGCGCGGGCGGCGAGCACGACCTCATAATTTGCCTGAATAAACTGGAGCAGGCACTCCTCGCGCCCAGCCGAAGCACCCGACAAAGCCAGCTGACTGAATTTTTTTGTGTGTGAATAAAGGTTTGTTTCACTGAATACCACTTCTGCAAAGTTGTCATGGCTAATTTAGCTGTACTTGCTGAGCTTTTATGGGGCAGTCGCTTATATCGAATTTTTTGCCGTCCCGTTGACTTCGTTATAACGAGGGTTTACTGTATATATATATATATATATATATATATATATATATATATATATATATATATATATATAGGCACTGGATCTTGACTTGCAATGAAGTGCCGGTGGGAGATTTCACTTGTGCATAGTTGAACCATGAGGATTCGTAGCGTGCGCGTTAACTAAATTAATCCGGAACTCGGCACAATCTACGATGAACATCTCGAGCTTCACCCACTCATCATCATTCACTCCGTGGATATGCTGTAATTTTTTTCTTATTCTCTCTCTCATCGTTGACTACCTCTCCAACGTGCTCGCGCTCTAGCTTTGCACAGTTGTAGTAGCATGGATCATGATTCACTGACCCCTCTTTCAACCTGGGGCACGCATCGGAACGGACCCCGTAAAAATTCGAGTTGCAGCAACCTGCAATCCACTTGCGATCCAGTACGTGCTGGCAGCAGCCTGCAATGCACTCTTGGTTCTCCTGCACCGGGTGCACTTCCTTCTCCCCCGCTGCGTTAAACAGCTCTTGGGCACCTACGCCCGCATCATCAAACCCCGACTTGAGCTCCTCTAGACTTGCGGTAACCGCACCGCACTCCTCCGACTCTACCGAGACGATCTCCGGACTCGCCTGAATTTCCTGTAGTTCGACAACTTCCGCCTCGTGTTCACCAATTTCAAGTGATCGCACTACTGGCAAATTTGCACATGCTGTCTCCTCCTTTTTCCGGTACTTCAGCTTCCCTTCGGCCTCAGCTATCTGTTGCTTTAGTAGAGCTGCGGTTCGTTCATACTCGTACTAAAAAAACCTCGACGCTTCCTTTCCCGGCTGTTTTCTGCTCTTTGCAATCGCCGCCAACCGCTCCCAATCCATCTTCGCAACCCCCGACGATCATTCGTGACTGGGCCTGGAGATGTTAAATCCTGGCAGGCTCGCCAATTATTTGTCACGAGTGTGTGGGGATCTCGGGAGCGCTTGCTCCGATGGACTAAGAGAGAGTGAAAGGCATAAGGTGTTGACAAAAACCGAAGACATTACTTTATAAATGGGAACACCAAGACATGAAAAAGATGAAAAAACATCAACCTGCACACAAAAGAAAACTAAAAAAGTTAGGTGAACAAACCACATAGCCTAACTACAGATCCTCGACGTTGGGCCTCGCGTCTAATGTCTGTGGTCGCTGCTCAAACTGAAGCTTGACGCCCTTACGTTGATTTTGGTGCGTCATGGTGCAGAATCGGTGATCTCTCTGCGTGTCGCGTCCTCGTAGCCGTCGTCGACCGATGCTGCTAGTGGTGGCCGCCGCTCACGCAAGGTCCGTCCATGTCCGCCGCCTTGCTTCTCAGGTGACGTGGCGAATCACCACTTAGGCCTAGCCTAGGCCTCCTCCTAAGTGATGCTAGTCTCCAACAAAGACCTGGCCCTCTGCAGCGATTCTTCTGCTGGTCGTCCCATTATGCCGGCAAAGGTGGAGCACTGCGGGTATACCGGGAACTGCTGAAGTTCGGCCGCTGCCACTCCGAAGTCCGAACTCGGTCGTAAGCCAGATCGACGGTCCCCCGGAACCCGGCGCCCTCATCTCCTTGTCACCAGTCCGTAGCTGGCAAGACAACGTTCGTCGACCGGTGCCATGCAGAGAATCCCAGCTCAACCTCTTCCATCACCGATCGCTGCTCGGGTCGCGTGCCGCGAGCCCGGTGACAACCAATTATGAGCATCGACATGTTTACGACGCGTGCTTTCCCGCGCCCCCCACTTCGCCGATCTCTCCGTTTCGCCTAGTGGCCTGTGTTTGTGGGGCCCTTTTACTCATGACAATACATAAAGGCAAACACGCTCCTTCACGATCACAACTATGCACATAAAATGGTAAACATCGAAACGGAAAGATCACTCCACATTACCTCGGCATAATGTAAGGCAGCAGAAATTACTTTTGCTGATGCATTTAAATTAACATTAAAACAAAGAAATCATTGCACATTACATCCTCGCACACCTTTAAGTATATATACATTAGATTGCAGAAATATGGAGGGAACCGAATTGGCTTTAGCTCCTTGCAGCAAGTTCTTGCAAGAACGGCGGGTTCGAATTGAGCGTCCGTGGAGTGTCTGAAAGATACAGACATCGTTCCTCACACCGTCTGCAATTTGCCTAAAGAAATACGGCCAAAGTATGCTGCAAGACATTCTGCCTCTTGCATTAAAAAAAATGCAAATGGCGAGAAAAGCACAATGGTGTCCTTACTCTCAATAGGTTCCGGTGCATTTACAAACCCAATGTTTAGATCGGAAGTTTGGTCAAAACTACAGCAAAAAAATAAATAAATAAATAAATAAAGCACTACACAAAACAGAGGCATGTAGCAACTGTGTCACAATTATACTTGAATGCACGAAATTAGTGACAAGAACACTGAGAAATGAGGATAAAAAATAGAGACACCAACAACACAAAGAATAAAAAGAACCCTTGCACACGCTTATAAATAAACATACAGTTTGAGCGAAGAAATATAGAGGATTAAGGAATAAACAAGTGGCTAAAATTATCGTTTACATTCGGCGAGCGTTGCAGCATATCGCGAAGTAAATTACGCTCATAAATTGGTGCTATGTAAGTGCCACGTCTGTTTTTTTCTTTTTATCGCACCATATCTCATTACCCCACATATTTCCAAAAAACAAAAAAGAACGCTCGAACTTTTTCAGGGTACATTTTGAATGACTTGTGGCAGCTGAATTTCATGAGACATATGAACCGCACCATGGCTGAGAGAAAGGAGAGCTCTTTAAAAATTATTTTCCTGAAGGTTGCAAAAGATTTCCACAAAATGAAAAGGAAACTGTGAAAACTGAGAATTTTTCTTTAATTACTGTCGCACTGTCCTAAGCAGTGTCCAGGAGAAGCAAGCTATAATAATCTTGCTTTCATTGGAATCAAAACCGTGCGAAAAAATGTGGCCGATAATATCACGCTGCTTTTTATATTTTTGTCAAACTTGAATTGAATTGAATTGAGTCTTTATTTTCATATTTGGTACAACATGAAGGATGGTAGAAGTAAAAGCTGCACTAAAAACAGCTTGACTAGTTCCCACTACCTAAAAATAAATGAGTAAGAAGCCATGGCACACAAATAAGATAATAAAACATAATACACAGAAATATGGTAATGTAAATCAAAATAATTACATAATCTAAATGTAAACAGGATACAAAAACATCAGAAGCTAGAAGAGACTATGTATGCATGTGTTACAAAAATGAATAATAGGTTAAACAGATACAAAAGGGTAAATTACATTACATCTAAAAGAATTCGAGGAGCAAGTGTACGCGATATGGTGTAGCATATATATAGCAATCAACTTATCTTGGAAAGCGTCCCTCGGTGGCAATCGAAGTGTACATTATTTGCTGTATGTACAATCTGTTGAGTTTAACGTTGTGTTTGTGGATGGTGCATACATAACAGCATGCAACACAGTCTGCTTCAAAGTTGAAAATTTGACAGCCGTGCACCCCTACTACTTAGTGATTATTCGCTATATATGCCTTTGCATGCGTGAGAAGCCACTGTGATAGGATTCTTAAGAGACAGAAATGAGGAACGTATGTTGCGCCTGATGACAGCAACGTGTTCAACAATATGGCAAAGCTGCTTTTTGTGAGGTCTTTATCAAAACACCAACAAACAAGGACACACAACAATAAACATGATCAACGAGCGCAACACCTTCGAACACAAGACATGCAAGCATTCGAGTCTCAAGTAACACCGCTCAAAACAGTCTCGCCAAGGCTGGTCGGCTGGTGAGGGAGAAGTTCATACAGGAGGAGGATCTGGGTGAGAGGCGGATTGCGCCGGTAGCTCGTCGACGCGTTGTAGTCAACGCTAATGCAGGCCAGAGACAACAAGGACAATGGGTAGCGAAGACACGGAGAGTGTTGCTCGTGGCTTGAAGAAACAGGGCAGCGCTCGGGACTACACCCAACCGCGCTGCGAGTAGCGGTGGTCTTCCTGGACCTCCACAAAGGAGCCACACAGAGTTGTGGACCTGGTCACGGGGATCTAGGCTGGCGGTTCGTGGGGCATTGCATGGAGACGGCGTCAGGAGCTCGCTGTCAAGCGAAGCCACACAGCAGGTGCGCGAGACTATGCCCGAACACGATTTCGGCGGATAGCTTCCCAACCACGTCCACCCTGGTCAAACATTGCCACGCTTCTCCATCATGGTGCCTCACGTGCACGCTCCACATGCTACCCTCGCTTGGTTTCTCCTTGTGGCCGTGTGCTGCAAACTCTCGTCGTCATCTTCACTGCCTCGCATGCTGAACCAGTGCTTCTGCATGGCTGCTCCTTCCATTGCACCTTCACCGCAACACCAAATGCAACAAGTGTGCACATCTCCCATCACAGTCACGATAACACTACCTCTGACGCACAGAGAGCAGCAGAAGTTTACGCTGGCAGCAACAACATCTTTTGCCCGATGCACAGCGTGGTTACACACCGTTACTGAAATGTCAGATGCTGATGCCAAAAAAATATAGTCAGCACTGGACAGCCTTTGTCAACAGTTTTCAAGAAGAGAAAAAAGACTTTTCAGCATTCTCAGGAGTGTCAGTGACCCTGGTGAAATAGTGGGTATTTCTATAGCAGGATACAATTATGGCCCCTAGAACACCTGCTAGCCTGCCGTATTCGTTCCGTCTCCATGTCGGCGCGCTTCATGCATGCGAAGGGGGCGCTGTAATCACTCCAAGCGCTGAGAGAAGTGGCGTCTGCCCTCGTCATCATGCTTTATGATCGTATGCTTTGCATGCGTTTGTTATGTTCTCTTTGTGGGACTGCTAATGAAAATGCAATGTTGCATTCGACGTTGATTCTCTCCCATATGATCCCATGATACACACTCATTTCGCACAAGTTTTTGCGTCTTCTGGATGTGTATTAATTTGGAAAAGTCGCCACGCCTCCAGGGCAATGAGTAAAGCGTGATGGTGCTTGTTTCGTGCCCAAATGTGACAGCGGGTACAGGTCGTACACAATGGAGGATTAGCTGGTTTGGGTACCTAAAGAGACTGAAAGCTTGCAGCAGTGGGCCCGCAACATAAAACGCAGTGACAAGGAATCTGATGAAGCAAGCATTGTGTGCAAGAAATACTTCGAGTCTCACTTCATCGAGCAGAGTTTCAAGACTGTGGTACGAAGTGAGTTTGTGAAAATTTCACACGAGGCACCTCACCATAGGTGGGCGCACTCACTCATGAGTGCACTCACACTCACTCGCACTCATTTCGTAGACGTGAGTGCGAGTGAGTGCCAGTGACAATGAGTGAGTGTGAGTGGAAGTGAGTGTGAGCGAGTGTGAGCGGAGGTGAGTGCGAGTGCCAGTGAGTATGAGTGGAAGTAAGTGCAAGTGAGTGCAAGTAAGTGTGAGTGCAAATGAGTGCGAGTTAGTGTGGGTCCTGGAAAAGTTAGGGTGAGTGAGTGTTCTCCCACACTGCCAACCTATGCGCCTCAGTAAGGATATTTTTAGAGAGGAGCGACTTCCATTTACCATAGGATTTAACCGTTTGATCTGTGAGCTCTACTAAACATGGCTTTATCACTGTTGGGAGTGGGTACCCTTTTGGGATGTTTCCCGAGAGCGATTAAAAACAACTTCCTTTGTACCCACCACATGCTTTCGGGTATGCGAGGACAAAGCACCATATAGCGTAACATAGTGAAGGTCAGTGGTGTAACGTTGCGAAGTAACGCGCACAGTATACGACGCTCACGAATGGCTCCATTCTACTACGAACTAGATAAAAGTCCTCGAATAATGTGCTTTCTGGAAACTATGGCTTGTTATTTCCAAGTAGAGTCATAAGTTTGGTTGTACAGGACGGCTCTGCAGAACTCTCCCATAGTAGATTACGGTGCGCTCTGAATTGCTGACCAATTGTTCTAAACACAAAAACAAATGTAGTTCATCGTGGGTACATGGGCAGAGCCCCTGATTACCATGCACAAAATGAAATGACAACCATAATCAGTCTCTGACACGAAGTGTTGGCATGTTTGTAATACCAGTGTCTTGGTTTTGTGTATTGCAATTCTGTATTCTGCTGTGGTATGTTATATAAAACTGGCGATAAATGTAATGTGAAAACCAGCGTGGCTCTGTCGTAAAGAACTTGTCTACAAGACCGGCACTAAGAATTCCCGGGTTCGATTATGTGGAGAACAGCCTTTCGCTCGTTCTCTTTTTTTGCTATAACTGTGACGGAAAACGTCGCCACCGAAATAGGCCGTTGCAATAAGTGCTTACACTGCAAAATCCTCCCTGTAAGGAACCAATAAATATTCGAAGTATACGTGCACATAAAACAAGCAGAATTCCATTTGTGAACGCATAGCCATAAACAAAGCGGGACGTACTGAAGGAAGGTGTGCATCGCCAGAGAACGGGTGACGACATACATTGCCCTCTACAGCGCCTTTAGCTTGCACTCGAGAATTCCTTTTTCGTAAGTACAAAGTGTTAACATTCGCCGTAAAACAAAACATCGCCGGCCTCTGACAGCCCTCTTGCAGTGCACTTGTATGCGCAAGGGGCGTCTGCTACAGCGCTCAGATTGCCAGCAGCGCCATGCATTACGGAGGGGCCACCAGGGAGAGCGGAGACAGCAGAACAAGTATTCTAGGGACCACAATACAACTTAAAAAAGAACAGCATTTGGCAACACGAGCAGATGGACCACGCAAGTTGGTGTTACTCTGCCAGTCAATGACAGAAGCAAAGTCATCGTAATGTGAACTTCCCACAATGGTGTTTATGCCTTTGGTACCTGTGTAGCATCATCTTCTCGGGTCCTTTTATCGGTAGAAGCTATGAGACGTGCAAGAAGTGTGAGCAAAAATGCGTGTAGCCTGAGTGTTTCAATCTTCAAAAGGCCGTGGTGCATTCCGTCAGGCTTCCAAGCCCTTTTTACACGTGAAACTTCACCAAACTCAGTTGAAAAACTCAGGTGGTGGCACCTGTGTTGCATGCCTGGTTTTTGCATTGCAAGCATTTCACTTCAGCTCAATAAGGAATTGGTCTTTTCATGTTCGACTCTAATAAACAAACAAAATACATGTAAGTTTATGCCCTTATCTTTTATTTTTGCCATTAGCACTTTATCTTGGTTGCACGGAAAGTTCGAAGTAGGAACTATTTGCAGCATCTCGAAGGAACAATGGCTGGCAGTTATGACGGTGTGGGAGGGGCTTTCTTGCAGACTTGAGCTGTATCCAACTATAACTGCAGTTTTGTCCTTTCAAATCTGACGGCCACACATGACTGTAGTCAAGATAATTCATGCCCACTGTATGTCTTTCTAAGAATCAAAATTACGTTGCCCAATGCACACAGAGAAGAGGAGCAGCAAGTGTACCCTATTCACAACTCCAAGCAGCTAGCTTACAACTAAAAGGACTGTACATTGTCTGCGGCCCGGACGAGCACCACACTACGGAAGGACCAAAATACAAGTTGGTCTAGTTGGTGTGGACTCATTCTAAAAACCAGCACGCAGGAACAGAGATGCACGGAACAAGAAAAGACACACAGTGCTGCACTCGCGCTATGTGTGTGAAGTTGACCTTTTCTGGACACGCACCGAGTGTGTAAATATATCTTCGTGTTTTTTCCAATAAACTGAGTTGCAAGTGCAATGCTCTGTCTTCTTCTTACTGTCTGCATTCCTGTACTATGGCAGGACGCAGCTGGATCTCGCCCCAGAGGGAGCAGGAAAGAAAATGACCACTCGCTTTGTGGTTTGTGACGAGATGGTGTGAGATCAAACAACACCATGATCATGGTGACTAGCAATAGCAGTGACCCCTGTGGAAACTTCCCATGCACCTCTCGTGCCAATGACACTGTCTGAGAAATTTCATGCGCAACGTGTACCAACACGCCCGCCAAGCTACCCTACTCGTGCACTAGTCTGCTTATAAATGATGTCAACCTTTTAGGCTGAAACATACAAGCATGAACTTCATGATGGCGAGTTTCACAGCGCGCGAACATAGGCAAAAAAAATGCGACAGAGAAGAAAGAGTGCTGTGAAACTCGCCATCATGAATGCAAACCAACTAGCCCAAGCTGCTACACTTGTAAGCATGAACTTGGCACAAATCAACCAATGTGAGCAGCGTCACTTGGTAGCACGTACCTGGCAGCCAGGAACTTTGAGCGCCAAACGTCTGCATGGATGGCCAGCCGATCAATTTCCTCCCTGCCCTGGCTCAAACGCTGTGCATAAGCTCGCACGTCTGCAGCCAGTTGTGCCTTGTCTTCACTGAGAAAGTGCACACGTGCTTCAAGGTCCTCACCCACAGATGCCACAAGCAGCTTCTTCAGCTCACGGTTTACCTGAAATGGTGGACCTTGAAAAACTCAGTGCTGACCAAAAGGGCTACAGACACACGATGGGACAACTTCACAGACTCCAGAACGTTTTTTAGAGGAAGGGGGAGGGGGGCAAGTATTGTCTTTGTATGTTGTGTTTATTATTTATATTCAGTATTTGTCTATTCTTACTTCCTTACATTACATTTATTACATTAATAATTACTAGTTTTAATAACATAAATTAAGAATGTATTTATTCATTTTAGCCATATTAAATTTGCTATATATGCATCCTTGCTTATTCTACATTGATGTAAACTTGACAAATTGTTGGAAATTTCGGAAGTACTGAAAACCTGTGCAGACCATGCAAATGACAGAGCTGGTTCGAAGGCTGTGAAGAATCACTTTTAATATTTTTGCATTCGCTCCCACAGTGACGCAAATGTGATATGACACAAGTGAATAAATGTGATATATGTAGGCAAAAAGTAGGCTCTATGGGTGCAAAGATACTATCGCATATTGATGAGCTCCATGGCTGGCGCCGGGCAGGAAAGGTTGTCAAAGGAGGCCGAAAGTTGCTGTTCGTTCTGCCGTTCTAGACATGAACTCTTTCATAAGGGTATCCAAGTGAAGTTCCACATTCTTGTGTGGCTTTTGGAAAGCACTGGACCACACAACCACCAGCTTAAAACTCTTGATTTGATTTCAGCGTAAACGGTTGAAAAGTGTGTGTGTATGTGTGTGCACGGAGGCCCGTCTGGCCGGGATAAACATTTTTAAATGTTAATACATTCGTTCTTTTAAGTCATTTTCGTCGGTGTCCAAATCCTTTCTTTTAAAAATATGTGTGTGTGTGAAAGGGAGGGGCTGCCACCTTTGGAAGAATGTTAGGGGGCGACTGCCCTCCTGCCCCCCACCTCCCCCCTTCTGGTTCTGGAGTACCTGGGCAACATGAAACTGAAATATTCTGATACATGGTCGAAGCACTTTAGCCAATTTCCAGCATAAATTGACACCCAATACCCACTTTTGCTCGGCTGAGAGTTAACGACCAAGTTTACAGCAAATCCTTCTTTGTCTGTGATTAGTCAACTCAATGCTGAATCTCTTTTGAGCCCATAGGAAACTCCCTCTATTAAGAGCCCTTCATAAATACCGTTTTCTCGTGGGCACCGCCATGTTGCCTAGCGGGCGGAGCCACCTCTAATCTGGCTACCCACTGGCTTGTGCAAACACTCGCTTTTGCATGGTCAGTATGGCCGTGGTTGCACTTTTCGTCATTTTTTTTAGTTCTGGCGCGCTCCATTTCGCCTAAACTGGGGTTTTATATATAAGTGAGCCTGTGACAGTCATTGATTTTAACAGGGATGCCGCAAAAGTACTGTGGTGCCGTATATTTACGGCGAGCTCTTTCTGCTTGCAAAGTGCACACACGTTTCCATGCTTCCTGGTCAAGCAAAAGCACCCTTGGGAGATACAATGTACCTTTCTTTTTTTTTTCCTTAGCTGCATTTCTGGGAGGGGGGGAGGTGAATGTGGTCGTGCGTAAGCACGCGGTGGCTGGTTTAGGTTACATCCCTCAGGCGCTTTCTACTTTTTTTTTCTTTTTCTTTCACTGAGTAACATGACAGACATGCGTGGACTACATGTTTGTGTCACGAGAAAGAAATGCGAGAGGCGGGAACGAGGGTGACAAGGAATACAACAATCAGCCGTCACCTCTGGCGAACGGCTAGGCAGAGTCCACAGGCGCGACACTGCAGGAAACCCCCCCCTTTTTTTAACCCTACCTAACAATGACGGGAGCTGGAATTTCTGCCTCCTGTGAGTCAGATCGCGGCACCCGATATCAAGCAGTGCATGCCCATGCTGAAACCCATGATCAACCTCGGAAGTGAGCTGTATGTTTTTTTGTTCTCATCTACTCAATGTAGTGTTGTTGCAAAGTTCATTCTGTAATGGGCAAGGCTAAGTTGAAGCTTTTGAAGAAACACATTCGAGCGTTAAAAAAAGTATGTATTTGCCGTTTTTCTTACTCCGCTGAGCTTATTCATCATTGCAGGACTTGTCGGGCAGGCCTCTTTCGGTCATAGCTGAGGTTGAGCATCGGTGTGTTCGCCAGAAATTATAAGGCTCCGATATTCCCGAAAACTTCTCGGTGTACAGAGCTTTTCCCATTTAAGCATGTAATCCATGAATGCGGCTGCTCCTTGTCAAGAGGAAAATGATACAACTTCAAAAGTACCCAGCCGTGAACTCTCCACGTCTGTTCATGCACATCGCACAATTCCTTCGACAAGAGCTTCCTTTTCCTGTAGTTGTTAGCACAACCATGAAAACTGCACACTCGCTTTCTGTCATCACGATGAAAGAGAAAAAAGACTGCCAGGTTAGCTCACAACCCACACACATCCAAGCATGAGCACGTGCGCTCCAAACCGCCTGGAATACACCAGGAGAGGAGGAAGGAATTTGCACGTGGGTTGCCAAGCGCTCCTCCTCGCACCGTGAAAACAGTCAATAGGCACCGCATATACTGATCCTGTTCCCCCTTCATTGTCATGGATAGCTTGCATGGCCACCTCTTTTGCTTCTTGCGACACCTCAAGAATGGCCGCTTAAGCAATGTTGGCCGCTTGTGCAACGTTGCCCAACACTGCACAAACTTACGGCACAAACATGTGTAAAAGCTAATCCGCGTACTGGCTGCACCTGTTTCTAAAAAATGCATATCAGAAAAAAATTTACGTAAGGATGCACACCCAACTTTTTCTAGATCTACGTGTCTTTAATATGTGGGTTGATATAAAAGGGGGCTGATATAAAAAAGTGAATGCTGCTTTTTATCCACAGCAAAGCGTACACATTAGACCTTTTGGCTGAGCAACACCTCCTGGGACAAGTGCAGGAAAACTGCCCTGAAGAAAGACAGGCCTAGTTTCTAGTCTGGGCAATTAAAGGAGTCCCTGTGGACATGCATGCATATGTGAGTATCCTCAAAGATGTGCCACAATGCCTAATACATTGACTGGCAACACAACTGCCATGCTCACTGAAGAAGTGCTTGAAGTGCTTTGGAAGAGTATGGGAGGTAGCTTGTGCCTGCTTAAGTTCTCTAATAAACAACCTTTCCCAGCAGCATGGAGATACTGGAGGATACTTAAAATCATTAGATGAAATGTTATTTATGGCTGCTTGCCAGTGCTTGAAGACAGTTTTCAAGTTGGATAAAAATATGGTTCAATTTGTAGTTTTTTCCAATTTCAAGTCTACTTGATTGACTTTTTGAAGTAAGATGGTTGGATCCACCTGGGCATGTGGCAATCCATTCTTGGAGGCACTTCTGATAAGATGAACAAATTGTCATGGTCCCCTCGAGTTCGTCTTAAAGGGCCCATGACAGCTATTTTTCTGTTGGATACTTTTATGTTCTAATGAGTAGAACAGTGTCTTGTAATCACGGCATGGAGTGGCAAATTCTCCAGCGTGAAGTCTAATTAGTCACAGCATCGTTAATTTTGTTCAGTTTTAATGAAGCTTCGAAACGCGCGCCAAAAACTGCAAGAAACTAGCGCCGCGGGGCTAGCGCGGCGGCTGTCGGAAGTGAGCGCATGCACTGATCACTTGAGTTCAAGATTCGGTGACGTTGCGGAGAGCGCGAGCGCCAGACCAGCTCGCCACACTCGCTTTGCATCATAGCTTGTGTACAATGTACGCTTGAGGGACCAACACGGAGAGGAAGCAGAAAAATACGGTTTTTGACGTGGCCTCCGCAATCAGCTGCGAGAGCCGATCTTGGAGGCCACGCTCGGAGGCCATAGCACGGCGCGCCCGTGTCTCTCTGTGACGTCACGATATCAACTTACAAAAGTGAAACGTCACAGATGGCCCACAAACTACGTCATATAAGTGACGATGTCGCGAGGTGCCGCAAACCCAGATGAGCATTTCTGGTCACTTTAAATACATATTAAAATATCTTAACGACAACGTTCGCCGTTAATACTTGGCCACAAGTGCCTTCAGATGTTCGACAACCAAACAACACAAACATATCGGGTTTGAAATTTTGGTGTCATGGGCCCTTTAAAGGGAGTCTACTGTATTTGTTTAGTAGAGTCGGTATATATGTGTTAAGGACTGTAGGCTGTAATTGTTTCGAAACCATGGTACCTTCCGTACCTCGGGGTTTCGTGTAGCATGTTTTGTGTGAGTGCAGAGTTCTTGCTGAGCAAGGGACGTCAAATAACTCTTAACATATTCGGATGAGAATTGTGTCTAGTAATCTATGTTCGTATAATTTATCTACACGGTTTAGTCTGTATAGGTGAAAGGAATCTAATCTCTGTTGATACACTTGTCAGCAGAAGGGTACAGCATTCCACTTCTCTACAAATTCATGCTATCCATATCAACATTAGCATCACGAACCATGTTCTTTATGCATTACTGGGCCATTTCCATGTGCTCTGCGTGTGGTTTTGCACTACTGTGCTGTTTTTTTTTTACATCTGGGCAGCTACATTCCAGAAGGCAGGCCAAGCAAACAAACAGCACGGCAACATGGCTGGCTTTAGAGGGATTAAAAAACAATCTTTACGGCGAAACGTTTAGGTTTGAAGGGGCACTGACATAAAACTTCTCGTCAGATGTTCTTTTTGCTGCAATATGTAGCTGGGGACCTGTTAGCCATAACATGGCCCATCAATTGCTCCAGCATGCAACAAAATTATTTACGGCCTCTTTATAACCAACTAGTTTCAGTTTGGTAGAGCTCCAAAAACGACAAGCCACCGGGAGAAACTAGCACCACCTAGCACTCCCAAAGGGGTAAACTAATTGAACCACATGAGCACATAGAACTGCGACGTACTTCCGCACAACCTGCAACACGTGCTCGTTTTCTTTCGCCTGTTGCACGTCCTGCACATTGTTGTTGTTGTTGCTGTCATTCGTCGGCTGGTGGCAACTATTTTTTTTTGAGACACGGCATCGCCGGGGGTATACTAACGCAGGTGCAGTGAAAAGGCAGTGCTATCCATGACGTCATCATTGCTAGTTGCACTGCTCGGAGCTCGGCTGCTGTGGTGCTGTCGCGGAAGTTGGGGGTCCCCTTGGGGTCACCTTTGCTGCTATTGATGCGTCTAGCGCTCAACCGCACATGCGAACTTCAATATTCATTTAAATTGCCTTCAGAACTGTCTTCTCTGTTGAGATTTGGTAGATGACATGTGCAAGTCTACGAAAATTGATCCCGCTGGCTATCTCAGCAGCAAAGTTTTGGTGTCAGTGCCCCTTTAAGGTTGCACTGATGCAAGGTACAAAAAAAAGGGGGGGTCACATCGCCCTGACCGCGCAGGAATGCGGCCAAAGGTGACACGATATTGCCATTCACCACTGGGCACAATTCACTGGGGAAGGAGACAAAAGTGTCAGCAGCAGCACTCGTAGAACATTCTGGATACACTGTAGGCTCAGAACTTCACTCTGCGTTGCTATAGGCAACAAAGCATCAGTACCAGAGAAAGTTAGCCACAGTGCAAGAAATGATAACTGCCTTCGGGAGGAAGCGGCTATGGAGCAGATCAACAGAAGGTCGGCCTAGGCCTTCACATGCTTGGGAAGTTACAGGCATTACCTGTAGTTTGGAACGTAAGCTGTTACGACCTCCTCATTACAAGAGCAAACTTTGGTGGTGCTGACGTACACTGCCAATGTTTGAACCACTATAGCTCCCAGGCCTGTGCAGAGAACACAGCTCTCATTTTTATCTTTCAGTCTTCTTTTGTTTCTGCCTCTCTCCCTTTCACCTCTTCTTTGTTGCCGTTGCCTTCCTCTTATTCTTCATAGTCTTCATCTTCTTTATTGTCATTCTCTCATCATAGCCATAATCATCTTCGAAGCCTTCTTCCTCCTCTTCTCAATTGCTGTCTTTGACTTTCTAATCGTCGTCTTTTTCCTTTTTTAACACGAAAGTCCTTTATGCCGTGGTCCACCAAGAGATCACTATGTACCTCCATCGCAAAAGTAGAGGTATGAAAAAATGAAAAAGAATGAAAAGGTAGCACCTGCTTGCATGCGAAACCACAACCATATATATGCTTTTGATATAGCCTCTCAGACTTTCCACAACGTAAAAGCCCCTCAAAGCAGCTTGTTGCTTTCTTAGGCACCCATTCAGCTGAAAATGCTGTACACTTACATCAGTTTTTGAGTCTGTCCGCTTAAGGGTGCTTGAAAAAAAGCACAAGATTTTTGGCGTTTCACGTCCCAAAACCACGATCTGATTATGAGGGACGCCGTAGTGGAGGGCTCCGGGAATTTTGACCACCTGGGGTTCTTTAATGTGCATCGACATCGCACAGTACATGGGCCTCAACACTTCGCCTCCATCGAAATGAAGCCGCCGTGTCCGGGATTCGATCCTGCGACCCTTGGATCAGCAGCCGAGTACCATAGCCACTAGACAACCGTGGAGGGGAGAACAAAAGCAGGTGGTGAAGGTCAAACCAAGTTGTTAGATTAGAGAGAACTTGAACATGCATCAGGCATGCAGGGATTCATGACCTCACAAATATAGGGCCTAGCATTACCAAGAACGATGCTTTGATCATGTCTCCATGAATTTTCTCGTAGTTTTTGTTGAAAGCTGGCCATCTCTTTTTCAATTTTTTTTTTAAACGTTGGGGGGCAGGGAGGCATACACTACCACTTACCCTTCCCCAGGCCTTAGCTACACTCTTAGCAGTGTTTTCTATATTTAATGTATATATTAAATACTCAGTTTCCTACTTTTGATTCGGTACCTGTGATATATACTTCAGCGGCGGAATGGCATTTATTTTTCTTTTATAAGCGTACACCACGTTGTCTTCTGAAGTGCTGATATTGTACCATGCAGAATCGGCAGTTTCTTCTTGGTACTCACCAATATGCCTGAAGCCCACATTAGCCCCTTTACAGCAGTTCTTGATAGTGGGCACGTAGCCGCTCCTTTTGTTTCACAACGTGACATCTCCTTTTGAAGCTGATACTAAGCCATTTCCTATGATTGCAGACAGTGAAACAACAAATATGGCTATGAGATCGTTTATTTACAAGTGAGAAAAAAGAGAAAACTGATGGGAACTTTGGTCGCAAGATTTCAGTGTTCTTCATTCGGTTGACAGTTCACTCGAGGAAGCCACAGAAGAAGCAAACTTTGAGACGTTTGCATTATGTTCTACTAATACAGTTAAACCTGCTTATAACGGACCTTCCTGGATATAACAAAGTTTTTCTATTCCCCGCGGTTACTCCATAGAAGCACGTGCATTTGAGACCTCTACATAACGAAGTGGCAGCGGGAGAGCCCCTCGAAATAACGAATTTTCTCCGCCGACAACCTAGAGATTTTGTCCCAAATTTTGTCAAAATGCGCGAGCAGCAAAGCGGAAGTGGATTCTCCGCCACGACGAAATGCGAAGCAGCGGTGTTGAGCTTGGTGCATTTCAAGGCACGGCGACAGCGAGGCCAGAGCGAGCGCACGTGTGCATGTGTGCGAGCGTGCGTGACGCGGGCCTGCATCCTTCGACCCGGCGATCTTGCCGCCTTGGGCGTGTCCTTTCCCCCTCACTTCAAACATGATCCCGCCGCTTGCTGCAGCTGGCCTAGCTCGTCAAGCCGCACTGGCTTGAGAAAGAAAGAGAAACCTTGTTTTGTTTTTTTTTTTCAGCATGCTGGCAGCGCCACAGTGGTTACTGCGCAAGTCTGCACTTCACTTCTCTAACCTGACACTTGGTGACAGCGCTTGTTAGGCCTAGCTAGTGGGGTTGCGGGCAGCGCGCCTCAAGGAAAACTTGCCCTTGACAACACGGGGACCGGATGCACAGGAAATCGTGCTCACTGAAGGGCAACACGTGTGAAGTAATTTAGAAAATGGACCGGAGACAAACAGCGGTAAAATGGACATGGGCGGGCGTTCCGTGCGGAGCGTCCGCAGCTGACAAACGGCCATAGCAGCATTCTCCGTCGCCTTGGAAATCCTACCCTCAGAGGGTGCGCACGTGAAGCGCTGCTGCTGCAGCCTTTTTTTTTTTCTTCCCTCCGCTCATTGTTCATTCATTCCGCACTCCTTCTTCATCCAAGGCGATACGCTGCGCTCTTTTCGGGCTGTGCACTTCCTTTGTGAAGCCTGCTCAGGACCTCTATTGCCCGCGGATTTCCCGGCAGCCAGTTTTTACTTCATCTCTAAGGTAAGGGGGGGGGGGGGGGGTCACATTAAGCTGGATGCGTATAGAGTTCTATGGGAGGGTAAACAGAGGTCAGAAAGAACCATATTACAGTCAGTCCTTCACTATAAACGGTTACAAGTGGTCTCAGCTGTAAATGTTTTCTCACCCAAAATAAATGTTTTGGGTGAGCTCTGCCGTCTGTTACCTTTTTCCTTACTTAAGCGTTTCTTTTCCGAATTTTCGTGCCGACCCTGCATATAACGAAATCCTCTTTATAACAAAGTTTTTCGGGAATTTGTCAATATCGTTATATCCAGGTTTAAGTGTAGCTCCTATTATTTTGCTCTCTCCGCCTGTCCTTACGCTTTATTCCTTCTTACGCTCCCCTCCACTGCACTTGATACCGAGGTTTAGGTGTCAAATGTATGAGCTCACAGTTACTGCGGTTTTCAATGTATATTTCCTCAAATAAACAACCACTCCTACAAACAGCAAAGTTCTACTGCAACACCGTGCCAGCCCTTGAGATTCCTTGAGCCCACTTGGCAAACACTTCTTTGATTTACTGATTGATTTACAGGATGTTGCATCCGAAAATTAGATATGATTATGACAGACGCCGTAGTGGAGGGCTCCGGCCACCTGGGGTTATGTAACATGCACTGCGTTGCACACTACACAGGCCTCAACATTGCGCCTCCATCGGTATGCAGCCATCGCGGCCAAATCCCGCGACCCTCGGTTTAAATGCTTCTTTACAAGCAGGGGCACGTTTTTATGTACCCAGTGTAACAACCAGACACAGAGCACATGTAATCAGTCTTCAGCATTCAATCTTCATTCTTGCTGTCGACTGCGTCTCGCTCTCAACGAACTGTATAAAACAAACTACCAGACCAAGTTACGGCAGTCACAGTGGTGGTAGTGGTGGTGAGCTGGTAGCACCAGGGCAGCAGGCACGCCTAATCTCACTCGCAGTTACCCTTGTGGGGACCAGGGCGCTGCGCGCCCCGCGTGACGCCATGGTTTGCACGGAATGTCCTCGCATCCCCCTCTCCCAGCTGGACGGGGCGGCAGCCCATCACTGTGGGAGGCTGCGCGCTTCGCCCATGTGGTTTTAACTAGTCTGCCATTGGGCAGCTAGTAGTTCGACGTTTGCGCGTTTCTGGTTTTGATAGATGCTTGGAGAGAACTCTCTGGGACTTGGAAGGGTGCACACTTACTTTTGTGACCTTCCGGCTGACAAGGCCATTGGTCGGATTGCGCGCCTTTGCGGGCCCCAGTGACCACGGCGGCGACCTGCGATCGACACCCATTTCTGTATGTTCTTTTCCTTCTATTTTCCTTTTCCGGGGGCGCGCGGTCGCAGGTGCGCTGGCCGGGGTTAGGTGGTTCTCCTTGCATGGTCTTTGTGCATTGTGTGTTCGTGTTGTTCATTATTATTGTCCTTCATTTGCGTTCTTGTGTGTTCGTGTGTTGTTTATCGTTGTTATCCTTTGTTCGTATTTCATTCGACTGATTGGGCCTTGTTTTGATTGTACTAATTAACGTCTTTATTAAATTACCATGCTCAAAGAGTGACGCCTAATGTTCTCCTCTTTCGCCGCGTGCGCCAGTCCTTGCTGTTCCGCCTCGAGACAGGCCGCGGGCTGACGCGCGAAGCAGCGCGGCGATGCATGGCTGAGATGAGCTAGCGTGCGGACGCGACGGCCCTATTCTCTGCTCGTCGAGTGCTCAAAACCACGGTACGGGGTTGCTACCGGCGATTCTGCTGCTAGTAGCAGTAGTAGAAAAACCCCACACACTGCAGTAGAGTTCTACCTCGTGGGATAGAGCTTCCCGCGCGTTAAAGCTCTACCCCGCAGGAAGCGGCAGTGCCACACTCCGCCTGATGGTATCATGTGAGCAGGGGTCACACGCGCCCCTACACAAGCGGCACCGGTATTCGCACCTCTCTGTTCTAGCCACCCTACCTGCGCTAGGAAAGTGGGCCAGAATAGTGATAGCAGAGAACACCTATGAAATGACCACCCTAGAGAAGGGAAGCTGCAACTTTGACAGTGCAACGAAAATAAGGGTAGCGGTGGCGTCGTGAACTAAAGTATACGACCAAGAGACGGCGCTGCGCAAGATAACATCATCATCACGCAATACAATATGGTGGTTGCGTGGCTGCTGTGTGCGGCTGGTCACGCTGCTCGCTCGCTGGTCCTAGGCGTGCCGTTACTGCTGTCCCGAGGCATTATTCTCGGGCACAGTACTCTAATACGAGTATAAATATTTCTCTTATGTCGCCAGGTGGCCGAGAGGACTCCACTGGCAATAAACGCACCAATCAAGTACGCTTACATCCTTTATTGGCAATCGTGATGGATGCAGCATACATATAAGCGAGCACTGCTTTCGCTGACAGATTTGAACATACAGGCAACATAAATAGCCATCTGTTTAATACACTTACAAGCTGAAATTGATCTCATCCTGTTCAGAAGCAGAGCGATGTTTCAGACAACCATGTTTACGCTGGGCTGCCCTTGAAATGTAGTACCTGAAGCACGCAGCTGACGATGCTTTCTGCGTCATCGCCTTGCCCTGAAGCCATAGAAGTGATTCGCTGGTGTACTCAATCAAAACGGGAGACTTTCCGAAGCATTGTGATTCACTTCGGTTCACCAAAGAAAAGCCACTTGTCACATAATTGTAAATAATGCAAAGCTTCTTTGCTTATAAATGGCATTTTTATAAAACCTTTCACATTTCAACATTACTGGTAAACTGCTTATGTTTAGACACAATTTCAGAATATAATGGCATTAGACAAAGCAATCAATATTAGCTGGAAAGAAAATGAAAATAGAAAAGTTACTATCAACCGAGTTTTGTTATCCTCAGCTTCATTTATGCACAGCAATAAATTCCTGAACTACAGGTGGGAAAGTGCTTTTGGAGGATGAAACTTGCACACTTTTTTTCTCTGTAAAACTAAGCGTGAATTTTATGGTCCCAAAGCCTGACCAGAGTGGGAATGATGACCACTTTGTCTGATTTTGCCCATCAGCGTCTGGTGAACAAGGCCAAGCTATCATCCTCCTGGGATGCCGCTGGCTCTTTGTCCTGATTACCTTTACTTTCAGAGACCACTAACTTTTCAGGCGCACCTCACATTTGAGCCACTCTGTGGGAGCCCTCACCTCAACCTGGACACGCAGCTGCTCCTGCAGGTCCTGATTACACTGGTGCATCTCATGCAGTCTCTGTTCCAGGGGGTCCCCAGAAGATGACGGCGGTGTGGCACCTTCGGGCACCTCGCGCACCACCGCCAGCAATGGTGGCTCGCAACTGGGCGCCTGGTACAACGGAAAGGGGATCTCCAGCGCGGTCAACCGGGTTCTCTCACATGTGACTGCAGCCTTGTATGGCTCGTGGGGCACAAACTTGGGCCTTCGCACTTCTCTGGGTTGGGACTCCATGCCATCCCCGTCACTGCGCAGCTCTGCATGTGCACACAACCAATTCCTCCTCAATGTGCAACAAGCCAAACGCCACTGCAAGACATCCAGCAGCACGAACATGTAAGCCAAGGCAACATCCTCAGTGCCACCCATGACCACTAAAAGAATCTCCATGCTCATGCCACACAAAGCATCCACGCTCTACAAGCAATGCTGCACACTAGCCCATGCAATATTCGATGCACGGAAAGTGTCATAGATGTTGCAAAAAATGTGTCACATACGTGTGGAAGCCAATGTGCTGCAAAAGTAGCCTGCAGCCACATGGTGTATCAGCACAAAAGCCTTGGCACACAAACGTACTAACTTATTAAACTTTCAACGCCTTTTCAGTGGCATTTCATCTTGGCAACGGAAGCAGGGTTACCACCTGAACATTCAGTCTGCTAGCATCAACCAGCTGTGAAATTAGCAAAGGTTCTACAGTTGAGTCGAAACTGAAGGGACCCTTTAATATGTTCATGCTAATGGAAATTCAAAAAGGGGTCTTCGCCGCATGTGCACCAAGCGTGCACATGAAAAGGAGGTTGCAGAAGATTTATTCACACGTATTTACGAATTACAGGACTTGCGACTAATAGATGTGCGTATTTATTGGAATCTAGCACACACCTCTTCACAAAAGGAGTCAGAAAATCTGCTTTTTGTGACGACATTGTGCGATCGCCATGAGAAACAGCATGGAATTCACTGCTGATGCCACACCCCCGCGGCTGCACAACTGCCACAATCGAGACTTAATTGTGGGCTCTGTTCGGCCGCACTCGTGAGCTGGCAAGCATCGTGTGATACCACACGACGGTAGCAATGCGTACATACTCGTTTGTTATCGTCACCTGGCACAGTAGTTAATCCTCAGTACCCAAACATTTCTTCAGATTTTTGTGGGGCTGTCCTTGCCCTACAGCTGAGGATAGAAGGCGAGTCAACGTGGTCCTTCGTTGACACATACATGATCCACAAAAAGGTCAAGGTCTGCCAAAGGAACTGGAAACGCTTGTAGCGCTCAGTTGGAGACACACTGCCACCTTGCCTACTGGAGGTGTAGGACTAACGTGGCGAATTTTGTTGGCTCCACAGCCGATCACATTCCACAGAAGGCGACATGGAAGTCAGCAGCTAGCTAGGGTAGGTGACTCCAAGAAAGATCCTTGCCAATCTCTGTGGGGCTCTTCTTGCAAGATCACAATGGAGGGTGGCCCTGCCGAGTCAACATGGTCTGTGGATGGCCTCGGATGGGAATAGGAGCTTTGGGTGGACTCTCTTGCATTGAATAGCTGTCATACAGTAACATGAAAGACTATTTACAAGTGTATTTACAGTGAGGTGTACAGGAGCAACCAAAATAGTGCACAGCCCAAACACCACACAGTCCTGTCTTCTCCTATGAATGGATGCTCTAAGATTATGCTAGCTTCGTAGCAATGTTTTTAGAAACTTTGGCATTGCACCTTTTTAAGTTAATGATAATTTCTAGGGTTTTACATCCCGAAAACCACGATTTGATTATGAGAGATGCCACAGTAGTGAGCTCCAGAAATTTTTAATGTACGCAGGCCTCTAGCATTTCGGTTACACTGAAATGTAGTCACCACTGCCAGGATTCAATCTTGGAACCTTCAGATCAGCAGCCGAGTCCTACGGCCAGCAGATCACCGCAGCGGGGCACAAGTTTGAGTTGTACAGCAGGAATGATGAGCCCTGAGATGTCGTCGTCAAACACACTGCTTTTCGAGAAGCTTGGAAGCAAGTGCATAGCCTGACATGTCGTTGATGCCCGTCATTTGTATACCCAGCCAAAGAAATCAGTTTCACCCAAGGAGGTTATACCCTGTTCCCCTGATACCAAGAACTGACAAAAACTTGAAGGGACTGGCCTGACCATGTACGTGGGAAAATGTTGTTCATCTCAAGCCATGGTTGGTCATGCATCCGTGTGACTTTGAACCTAGCCTCACTGATGAGAGTGCAGGCAGCACATGAGCCAAGTTGAAAATCCAAAGATTTGCCATGTACACGTATAGCTGCACCAAGACCTTCTGGATGCTTTAACTATCTTGCTTTTCTTGCTTGCAGATGCTTGTCCTGGCTTCATGAAGATCTCCAAATTCTGCCCTCCCATTTTCTGGTCTTCCACAGCATTTCCAGCTCCCAGTGCAAAATCAAAGGTTTTCTTGGATGTTTAGTCCTTTTCTGCAAACAGTCATTGCTGTAACCACTCCTTCCAAGGAGCGCAAATGAAACAAGCATGCAACATTACATCAAGAGGCAGCAATGTCAGATTTGCAGCTCTGTCAGCTCTGGTTCCAAAATTAAATCAGCTGCTGGTTTGTCACATATTTTGAATAACTATGGTAGCACAAGGTAATGGGACACAAGATGAACACGGAGACACACACACAGCACTATACTTCCAACAAATGATTTATTTTTGGGCAACACATGGTTCTTATACACTTCTTTTGCACACAGCCTTTTTCATATCACGCATGAAAACAAAATTCATTTATCGCACCATTCAGCTCATGCGCAGGTATTGTAGCTCCTTTTTTGAGAGCGCAATCGACAGACTGCTGACACATGCACTACCAGCACTATCTATCCATTCAGCTTCTACAATTAGGTGTGTTAGTTCACACCCACTCCTATCTAAGACGGCAGTATCTTGAAAGCATGGATAACATTTGCGTTTCTTGCAGTGCAGGGATAGGAACCCATCTGGCAGTGTCTTGTTCACTTTATTGTCGTGTTCACACAGTCTGACGTTAATACACCTGCCCGTCTGCCCGACGCAACTCTTTCCACAACTTAAGGGAATCCAGTACATAACACCTGTACAACAATCCACGTATCTGTAGGTGGGATGCTTCGCACATTACTGTTCTGCACATTACATGACACTGTTCTGCCTTACATGTTGTGTAACACCTTGTGTTTTCATTTTTACGGTTTCATCAAATTTTGTGTGGTTATCGAATTAAAGTTGGTACATTGTTTGCCGGATTATTTTTCGCTCTGTTTGACTTATATTACTTTTTGCACATGTGCATACGTATATATTTATGTATTCATTTACGGTCTGGTTGAGTTGTAATTGAGCAATATATTGTTGTTTGATTTCTTTTATAACTATCTCATCAGGTTGTGGCTGTTTGCATATTTTTTTTTTTAATTCACTGCGCTATTTTTTATTCTGTTTATGTTGTCCTTTTACTCCATAAAATTGTTGTATTGCACTGTACGCTTGCCTATCCCTGCCATTTTTGTACGGGGTCGTGGTCCTAGTCAAGCCCGTGAAGAGGCTTTTTGACCCCGGCCCTCACCATCCCAAATGTCGGAATCAATAAAGTTTCAATGCGCGATTTAGGTTTCACCACACAATTTGGATTGGTTTTCTGGCACAGGCTACCTAGTTTATTCAGCGCTGAAAGAACCACATCGATATGAGCTCACTGTGCTATTTTCTTTAGGTTGAGAGAGACTCGAATGTATGGTACTACAGCGACTTTCCTGCGATCAACTTCCTTTCTCATCGAGGACGCGTCTTCACCCAGACATACTTGCATAAGCGTGCTTTCTACCACTGATACTAGGACATGACTTGGGTAGCCAACCTCCTGAAGACGTTTTGCTTGCAACCTGAAGCTTGCATCCATCTGATTTGGACATGACTTCTGCAAAGCGTTCTCAAAACAAAGCTTTGATGTTCCCCTTTTTACTGGTTTGGAATGACTTGAATGAAAAGCCAGAAGTGGCTTGTTAGCTCTGTCTCCCTTCAAGCGGACATGGACAAAGGGTTCTCAAGATTCTGCATGCTGAATGGCTGAGGCAAGCTTGTTTTTACCGAACACACTTGATTGCACTGTTGTGTCACACATAAACAAGGCTATATACACTTGCATTTACAGGCTCCACCATAACTGTGCACAGGAAGAACAGCCAGCGTTCGGTTATCACTTCGTCGTCTTCTTCTTTCGACCAACCATGAAAGACACTCGCGTATGTGCCGTAGCATGACCCCCGGCGGGAGAAGCTACGTCCCGGAGCGGCTAAAAAGTGTCGTCAGAAACAGAGTTGTACGGTTTCAGCCGGGAGACATGGACGACGTCTCTGGATGGATTGGGATCGGCCGTCGTGGTCGAGACGGGAGCAATTTCGTAGGTCACTGGAGTCACTTGGCGCAACACGCGGTACGGCCCGGCATAGCGGGAAAGGCGCTTTTCGGACAATCCCACACGGCGGTATGGTGTCCAGAAGAGCACAAGTTCACCAGGTGAAAAATATAGCTCTCAATGTCGAGCATCGTAGCGACGCTGTTGACTGCTTTGTGATGCCATAAGCCGAACACGGGCAAGCTGGCGAGTGTGATCGGCATGTGCAATGGCTTCATGGGCATATTCAGTGGTAGCAGTGGTCGATGGAGGGAGCAAGGGAGCATAGTATCTAGGGGTAACGCCGGCTCTCGTCCGTACAATAGGTAGAAAGGCGAAAATCCAGCAGTATCATGGCGAGAGGAGTTGTAGGCAAATGTTATGTAAGGAAGCACCACGTCCCAATCGCGATGATCGTCAGAAACGTACATAGCTAGCATGTCTGTAATGGTGCGATTTAGGCGCTCGGTGAGGCCGTTGGTCTGTGGGTGGTACGAAGTGGTCAGTTTATGTTGAGGTGAGCAAGAACGGAGGATGTCGGCGATGACCTGGGACAAAATGTTACTGCCACGGTCAGTAAGTAGCTGTCGCGGAGCACCGTGAAGGAGGATCACATCACGGGGCAGGAAATCACAGCTGGTCGGTAGTGCGCGAGTGATCGCATAGCGCTTGGCGTAATCTGTGGCCACTGCGACCCACTTGTTGCCGGAGGCTGATGTTGGGAAAGGGCCTAGAAGGTCGAGTCTGATGCGAAAGAAGGGTTCTGCGGGGTTGTCAATCGACTGAAGGCGACCGGCAGGTGGAAGGGGGGGCCGTTTGCAACGTTGACACGACTCACAGACAGCCACGTAATGGTGGACAGAGCATGCAAGTCCTGGCCAAAAGAAACGGCGGCGGACACGGTCGTACGTGCGGGATACACCGAGGTGTCCGGCAGTGGGTGCGCCATGAAGTTCGAGTATGCTCCTGCGCAGGTGTCTCGGTATGACTACGAGCAGGTCAGGTCCTTCGGGCCGAAAATTACGTCGGTAGAGGACGCCATTCCGGACGAGAAATCTTCTAATGGAGGGATCACTGGGCGATGCTTGTATGCGTTCAATGATCGCTCGCAAGGAAGGGTCACGATTTTGTTCGTCGCCAAGGTTAGCGAGGTCAGACACTGAGAAGATACAGTGGACTGTGTTATCGTCGTGAGGGTTGTCGACGGGATAGCGAGACAAGCAATCTGCATCGCGATGCAGGCGGCCAGATTTATACACGACTGAATATGAATACTCTTGCAAACGCAGGGCCCAACACCCGAGCCGTCCTGAAGGATCTTTGAGAGTAGATAACCAACAGAGTGCGTGGTGGTCGGTAACTACGGAAAATGGGCGGCCATACAAATAGGGACGGAACTTCGCAACCGCCCAAACAAGGGCCAAGCACTCACGCTCTGTGATAGAGTAGTTTCTCTCGGCGGCCGATAGGAGGCAGCTAGCGTAGGCAATGACCCGATCGTGGCCACGCTGACGTTGGGCTAATACTGCGCCGAGTCCATAGCCACTGGCATCGGTGCGGACTTCTGTAGGGGCAGAGGGGTCAAAGTGGGTGAGGATCAGCGGCGTCATTAGCAGGCTGATGAGGCGAGAGAATGCGGACGCTTCTTGCTGGCCCCATGAAAACGAGACATCTTGTCACAAAAGCTCCGTTAGTGGCTTGGCTATGACCGCAAAATCCTTTACAAAACGGCGAAAGTACGAACACAACCCTGAGAAAGCTGCGTACATCCTTGGTGGACTGCGGGACTGGGAAGTTCTTGACGGCGGATATTTTTCCCGGGTCTGGTTGCACGCCGTTGGCGTAAACTAAATGGCCAAGTACTGTGATTTGGCGGCGGCCAAAACGACACTTGGACGAGTTGAGCTGGAGCCCGGCTTGACGAAAAAGGTCCAGGATGGTTGATAGACGATCAATGTGCATTTCGAATGTCAGTGAAAACACGATAACATCGTCGAAGTAGCACAAGCATGTGAGCCATTTGAAACCTCGCAGGAGGGAGTCCATCATGCGTTCAAAGGTGGCAAGGGCGTTACAAAGGCCGAAAGGCATGACCTTGAATTGATAAAGGCCGTCAGGTGTTATAAAGGCTGTCTTTTCACGGTCCATATCATCGACAGCAATCTGCCAATACCCGGAACGGAGATCAATTGATGAAAAATAGCGAGCTCCGTGTAAGCAGTCAAGAGCGTCATCTATGCGTCCTTTTTTGTAATGCGGTTAAGGTGCCGATAGTCGACGCAGAATCGCCAAGAACTATCTTTCTTGCATACCAAAACGACAGGCGATGCCCACGGACTCGATGATGGCTCGACGATGTTCTTTGCGAGCATCTTGTCAACTTCGCTTTGAATTAATTGACGTTCAGCTGCGGATATACGATAGGCACGTCAGTGGATAGGAAGAGCATCGCCGGTATTGATGTGACGCATCACTTGCGTATCTTGGCCTAGAGGATGACCGCCAATGTCAAAAATGTCGCTGTATGCAAGCAAAATGCGACGTAGATCCTCACTTTGCTGAGGGGTTAGGTCTGGGGCAATCATCGATGTAATGGCCTTATCAGAGGGACAGGCATAGGGTTGCTGCGCAAGTGAATGTGGCGAAGCGGTCACTGTGAAGGCCTGCACTTCGCCTGCATCGAGTGGGCTGAGCAGGGCGAGGGAGATACCACGGGGCAGAATTTGGGGCATCAAATTGAAATTGACTACAGGTAGGCAGGCGCAGTTGGCAACAATGGAGATAACTGTACGAGGTAGTGTGATGCTCTGTCGAGTAGGACATCGGTTACTGGCGTCAAAAGGTAGTCCCCATCAGGTACTGGAAGCGACGACAAGAGATCGACGTAAGTAAGTGTTTGAGGTGGCAAGTGGACGTCGGCGGCGGCAGTAAGGCGACTGGGTCGTTGGTCGATTGGGTCCACTAGGGGAAGATCGAAGCGTAGAGTACTGGCGGAACGGTCTATGAGAGCTGAGTGGGCGGAGAGGAAGTCGTGACTAAGGATGACGTCATGCGGGCATTGGGCTAAAACAGCGAAGAGAACAACGGCATGGCGATCAGCGATGCTAACACGGGCAGTACACATTCCAATAACAACAGCGGTTCCACCATCGGCGACCCGGACAGCCTTAGTGGTTGCTGGCGCCAGAATTTTTCTTAATCTTCGACGAAATTGAGCACTGATGATTGATAGGTGCGCTCCAGTGTCAATAAGTGCGGTCACATGGACGCCGTCAACGTGCACGTCAAGTAGGTTCTGTTTGGTCGGAATCGTCAACAGAGGATTTTGTGCCATGTCCAACAATGCAGCGCCACCTCCAGGAGCTGCACTGCCTAGTTTTCCGGCTGGGAGCGGCGAAAAACGGTCGGGGAAGATGGTCGTCGAGGTTGAGGCGAGCGAGATTGGCGGCGTTGGGGCGAAGGTGAGCGGGTGTAGCGAGTCTGAGCTGGGAATTCTTCAGGGGCAACGTGTTGTGAGCTGGATGGGTACGGGTGAGGACGGTGTGTTGGAGCAGAATAAGGGGCAAAAGAATTCCAGGATGGAGTCCAGCGGCTTCGGCAGTAGCGGGAAATGTGTCCGACGCGGTGGCAGTGAAAGCAAATAGGTTTGTCGTCAGCAGTTCGCCATTCAGCTGCGTTCCTAAACAGGGGAGGGGCGAAGGTTGATACGGGACGGGATGGGGTGGCAAAGTTGGGGCGGACATCGGAGCGTGGTGGCAAAGACACCGCATGAATGCCGCAAAGGGCCTTCGACACCGCAAAGGGCCTTCGAGCTGCCGGTGGCCATGGCTCAGGGCCACAAGTTTTTGTGTCTTGCAGAGCAAACTACTGAGTACCGGCGGCAACCGCAACTGCGTCGACTATGAGCTCATGCAGTCAGCGTTGCCAATCAGTGAGTGGATCGCTCAACGTTCCTGAAGACATCACTCTTCTGGACGGTGTGCGGGCGGTCCTGGAGCAAATGTTCAAGTCATTCCAAACTAGTAAAAAGGGGAATAGCAAAGCTTCGTTTTAAGAACGCTTTGCAGAAGTCATGTCCATATGTCCACATGCAAGCTTCAGGTTGCAAGCAAAACGTCTTCAGGAGGCTGGCTACCCAAGTCATGTCCTGGTATCAGTAGTAGAAAGCTTGCTCAAGCAAGTACGTCTGGGTGAAGGCGCATCCTCGACGAGAAAGGAAGTTGATCGCAGGAAAATCGCTGTAGTACCATACATTCATTGAGTCTCTCACAACCTAAAGAAAATAGCACAGAGAGCTGATATCGACGTGTTTTCTTCTTTTTTTTCGGCACCGAATAAACTAGGTAGCCTGTGCCGGAAAACCAATCCAAATGGTGTGATGAAACCTAAATGTGCAAAGCATAGATATGTGGATTGTTGTACAGGTGCTCATCAAATTTGATGAAACCGTAAAAATGAAAACACAAGGTGTTACACAACATGTAAGGCAGAACAGTGTCATGTAATGTGCAGAATAGTAATGTGCGAAGCATCCCACCTACAGATATGTGGATTGTTGTACAGGTGTTATGTACTGGATTCCGTTAACTTGTGGAAAGAGTTACATCAGGCAGACGGGCAGGTGCATTAACGTCAGACGGTGTGAACACGACAGTAAAGTGAACAAGACACCGCCAGATATGTTCCTATCCCTGAATTGCAAGAAATGCAAATGTTATCCATGCTTTCAAGATACCGCCATCTTAGGTAGGAGCAGGTGTGAACTAACACGCCTAATTGTAGAAGCTGAACAGATAGATAGTGTTGGTAGTGCATGTGTCAGCAGTCCGTCGATTGCGCCCTCAAAAAAGGAGCTACAATACTTGTGCATGAGCTGAAAGGTGCGATAAATGAATTTTGTTTCTCTGCGTGATATCAAAAAAGCTGTGCGCAAGAAAAAGTGTATAAGGACCACGTAGTGCCCAAAAATAAATCATTTGTTGGAAGTGTAGCACTGTGTGTGTGTCTCCGTGTTCTTCTTATGTCCCGGTACCTTGTGCTACCATGGTTATTCAAAAATGCCACACCAACAAGCCCGCCTTGCAACTTTACTCGACTTTATTTCTGTCACATAATCACTGACCATCTCATCATGCAGTTTGCCCCGTCGTTGGGAGCGTACCATGTAAGAGACACCAGAAGGTTGTGGATCAAAGTGGGCCTTAAGCATCGCAATGATGTCATTGTAGCTCACTTGGCTGGGCTACTTGGGTTGAACGAGGACGCAGATGATGTATGTACGTCGTTCATTGTTAGCAGAGAAGCATATTTCTTGAAAGCGTCTGTACGCTGCAAGCTTCAAAGAATTTAAGCCTTTCATACCAGGATCTCCAGGAGCAGGAACTGCCACTGACTTCGAGCAGCTGACCAAAGTCATGCATTGCCATGTCATTCGTTCCTTGATATCAGTGAAGTGCAGGTGTTGCCCTGAGTCTTCCTTGTCATCAACTGTGCAGCCGTAGATGGCCGCTCGTGAACTGTTAGAACTCTAGCAGTAGGAACGTGATACCTAGCAGTACTTCAGCAGTTGGAGCTCGTGTTTGATGTGTGATGCATGCCAATGCACCAGCACATCATGCGCGCACGTCATTGTTGTCCTCTGGCGACATATCAGGTTCCAGACGAGTCCTGCGAACAGCTCCTGCTTTACTCCTTGCATAAATGGACCTTTATTTCTTGTGACATCGTTGGCACCATGCAAAAGCAGCCATCTATGGCATGCGGATGGTAACACTCTCGTTCAGGGCCCGCATGTGTGTTTCCAGCAAAGTGGGGGGCCCTTTCCTTGCAAATGACAACCGTAAAGGTCTCCAAGAGTGTGGATCAAAACAGGTCCTCGTGGCATCTTCCAGGTATACATGGCACAGCTTGTCATCAGAGCCCCATTTGCTGAAGGTAGCGACGTGGTCTAGCCAGCTCTCTCGGTCCTTGTAGCATGGTTCCCAGAATGTAGATGGCTTCTGCATCATGACTGTCGCTGGTGACAAAATGCCATTATCATGGATGTCATCTCTGATGTGGCCCGGGTTTTCCTCTCATTGTCAGGCCAGTGTTCTGGCAGTAGTCCTTGCTGCCGGCAACTTGGTCAAAGAGCTGTACTAGAGTCATCGTCTTGACGGCATGGGCTTGGCTCACAGCTAGACAAGGGTGTTTGGTACATAGCTAGAAATTGCTGGCCTCGTTGGTGCGACATTTCAAACATTTCATTGTTAAGCAAGGAACTTCTTTGGGCGGATCAGGAGGGGAACACACACAAGTGCTATCGACAATGCTTTAGCAAGTATATACAAGGCAATGTAGACCCAAAGGCACATGCAACATGGAGGCATCAAGAAATGATAGTTCCTAATATAACGAAGTTCCTGACAGTTCCATCAAGAAATGATAGTTCCTAATATAATGAAGGTCTGCAGCTCACACAACGTTGGACTAGCCTATGAATGATGGCTGACTGAATAGTCAGGCGCATGACTTCATCTTGGTGCTTGCTCATAAGGAACACTCATGCGATAGAGAGCACCCACACATGCCAAGATGCACAGATAACCAACCATCGCCACTTTGTTTTGTGCTCATTGAGTCAGACATTGAGGCACCGCACGGAGTTTACTACACAACAAGGGCACCTGGTAAACAACACCGTCCAGGCATGGCACTTTACCTGTTCTGCAATTTGTATCACAGCTGCACTTTTTTGCTCGTAGTGAGATAACTGATTTAACAGTTTTCCCAGTTTGTGGGAGATGTAAAGACAGCGCTTATGTTTACTCAAGTACCCACTTTTTGATGTTGTGGGATATCTTCCACAGATGGTTAAACACTTCCTCTAGCCGTTCATACTGGCTGCTGCATTCTGTTGGAAGCTGGTTTTCTGAGCAGGCGTTCTGCGGCCGACATAAGAAGGTGGTCAGGGCGGGCAGCTTGCGCAAGGATAGCCTTAAGAAAATCATGTTGCCATCTAGTAGGGACCAGCCTAGACCACAAAACGGCATTGCTGACAGTTATAGCATTTGTGTGTTCTTCCCTCCTGACCTGTACAAAAAAGTTCCGCGCTTAACACTGAAATGTTTGGTATATGAATAGAAAAGCATCTCCACCAGATGTCACGTGGTCGCGATGATGAAAGACGCAGAATCCAGGCTGTTAAAGGGGTTCGCCAATGCGAGCGCCCATAGAGAATACACGCGCACTTTCAAAAGCTCTAGCACGCCCAAATTTGGTCAGATTTACATGGGGCTTGCAGCACTGCTTTCTTTTTATTATATGGAGGACATGTTGTGGACAGATTTTCTATAATCTATAATTCTTTCACAAAGAGGCCAATTTCGAGAAAAATCGTACCGTCTCGCTCTTTCATTAAGTCATCGCTTTTACTGATACACAAACACGAGCGTCTCGTAAAGGAGAGCATCTCCTTCTTCTCTCCCTCTCTGCCGTTTGTTACAGAGGCGCACTTGGTTGAAAGGGAGAAGTCGGAGGGTAGCTAAATAGGCTTCATCCCATAGCGCCGGAAGCACAAGGCGCTGATCCTGTATTCAAGTGTACCCAGGCTAGTTTCAAAAAGGACTACTTTGTGCACGTGGAACGATGAGTACTTTCGTGTCCTGGTGAGAATTATTTATTTATTTATTTATTTTGCAGTGAAGAAGAGTGGCCTGTGCAACAACCGCATCGCTATCGGCATGAGCTCGTGACTGTTTCGCTGGGCCGACCGCGTGTTCTGATCTCTGCTCCTGCATCTGCGTCTCTGCCAATAAACCTCCTAGCAAGTGGTGGAGGCTGCTGGGTTTCATCCGCCCAAACCTGGAGCTTTGGAGTCGCACTCTACGTCCCATCATGGCCGACGACACAAGCGGCACTCCTCCAACGACGCTACCCCCCGCGGTATGTGCCGGTACTTTGCGCCAGCGAGATCCCCCCATCTTTTCCGGCACGGACGACAAGGACGTTGAAGACTGGCTCTCCACATATGAGCGAGTAAGTGCTCATAATAAATGGGCCGACGATAGCAAGCTGGGCCACGTTTCGTTTTATCTTTCCGAGGGTGCGAAGGTTCCTAAACCATGAAGCCGAACTCACCACTATCCGACTTCAAGAGGCATTTCACGCAAGTTTTTGATTGGCCAGAAGTATGCAAACTCCGTGCCGAACAGCGGCTGCGCACTCGATGCCAACAAACGGGAGAAAACTTCACAAGTTATATTGAGGACATCGTCAACCTTTGTGGACGGGTCAACGCGTCCATGTCGGAGGCAGAAAAAATCAAACACATAATGAAAGGCATTGAGGACGATACATTCCAAATGTTGCTGTCCAAGGCTCCTAGCACTGTCGTTCAAGTGACCGAACTTTGCCAAAGCTACGATGAGTTGCGCAGACGTCTCCAGACCCGACGCCTGTCCCTGTGTCATGCGCTGCCATATCTGACGGAGTTATTCTTTTTACGCCCTCTCAGACGTTCATAACCCGCAAATGCTCTCATCTGCCGTTTGCCTTGCTTACGCTTCATGGTGGCGTCACGACGATGCTGGTCGACAACATAACGGCGTCACCTTTACAATTATTTTATGGTGAATGCCTCGGCAATGTTCAGACTGTTGAGGCGCTTCACATTGTTGACACTTCGCCCGCCTCCACTTTGATGGACCTCAGCACATTAAGTGATGATCCTCCAGCTGATCAATCACTACTCGATGCTTTTCATCGCTCCATCGACGACGAAACATCGTCTTCGGAACGAAACCAGCTTCTCACCCTACTGCAGAACTTCCGTGCCTCTTTTGATACCCACGGTTCCGGTTTGGGTCGAACATCAACCATGTCGCACCAGATCGACACAGGAAATCATGCCCCCCTACGGCAACGTCCTTATCGAGTGTCGGCCTCGGAGCGCCGTGTCATTGACGACCATGTTGCCGACATACTCAAGCGTGGCATTGTGAAGCCTTCACACAGTCCCTGGGCATCACTGGTCGTTCTAGTAAAAAAGAAAGACGGTTCCATTCGTTTCTGTGTAGGCTACTGTCGCTTGAACAAGATAACGCGCAAGGACGTATACCCGTTGCCGCGTATAGGCGATGCGCTCGATTGCTTGCAGGGGTCGGAATTCTTTTCCTCACCCGACTTACGTTCCAGATACTGGCAAGTTCCCGTGGAATCGTGTGATCGACCTAAAACCGCATTTGTGACGCCTGATGGCTTGTATGAATTCACCATCATGCCTTTCGGCCTGATGGACACCATACTGCGCGGCCTCAAGCGGAACACATGCCTCTGTTACCTGGATGACGTAGTTGTTTTCTCCGCTGATTTCCCAACACATCTTGAGCGTCTTGAACGTGTTCTTAAATGTCTGACCGACGCTGGCCTTCAGCTAAACCTCAAGAAATGCCATTTTGGTGTGCGCAAGCTCACAATTCTTGGTCACGTCTCACGAGACGGTATCCTTCCGGATCCAGCCAAGCTACGCGCGGTCGCGGACTTCCCAAAACCAAAGAGCTTAAAAGAGCTTCGAGGCTTCGTAGGCTTGGCTTCGTATTTCCGACGTTTTATTCAAAATTTCGCCTCGATTTGTGCTCCACTAACAAGCCTTCTTAGCGGCGACACAGAACTTTCAACTTGGTCACCCGCCTGTGACGACGCCTTCGACAAGTTACGCCGCCTGCTAACCACGCCTCCCATTCTTCGCCATTTCGACCCTGCAGCCCCGACCAAAGTGCACACCGATGCCAGCGGAGTCGGCCTCGGTGCAGTACTCACACAACGCATGGAAGGGTTCCACAAATATGTCGTCGCCTACGCAAGCCGCACCTTTACTAAAGCCGAGGCTAACTACTCGGTTACAGAGAAAGAGTGCTTGGCCATTATTTGGGCACTTGGGAAATTTCGCCCTTACTTGTATGGGCGCCCTTTCGACGTCGTCACTGACCACCACGCCCTTTGCTGGTTGTCTACCCTTAAGGACCCATCCGGCCGACTTGCTCGCTGGGCTCTTTAGCTACAGGAGTACGACATTCGCGTTATCTACCGATCCGGTCGCAAGCACACGGACGCTGACGCCCTTTCTCGCTCCCCAGTGTCCGAAGACAAAGCTTGCCTATCTGCTCTTGAGCCAGCCCTCGTCTCCCCAGACCTACACAACATGGCCACAGAACAACGCAAGGATCCCTGGATCGATTAGCTTATCAAGCTACTTTCTGATTCCGCCACGACCCCACAACCTCGTGCCCTTCGTCGCCAGGCCACCCACTTCTGCATTCGCGACGGTCTTCTTTATCGTCGCAACTATCCTTCCGATGGTTGCAAGTGGCTACTAGTGATACCCCGCCATCTCCGTCATGTTATTGCGATGCTTTCCATGCCGATCCCCAGTCTGCACATGCCGGCCTCTTCAAGACCTACGCTAGACTGCGCCTCCGATTTTACTGGCGTGGCATGTACAACTACGTGCGAAAGTTTATTCGCTCCTGTGCTCAGTGCCAACGCCGAAAACTGCTGCCCGGGCATGCCTACCCTTCGCAACCTCTTCCCTACCCTACTCGACCATTTGATCGTGTTGGTATCGATATATACGGACCGCTCCCATCCACACCAGCAGGTAACCGCTGGATTAGTGTTGCGGTAGATCACCTGACCCGATATGCCGAAACGTCGATTTGCCGACCGCCACCGCACGAGACATTGCATCGTTCCTGTTACGACATTTCATTCTACGCCACGGCGCCCCTCGGGAACTTCTTAGCGATCGCGGTCGCGCCTTCCTTTCCGATGTTTTGAAAGCACTACTAGACGAATGCCGAATCATCCACCGAACAAGTACAGCATACCATCCGCAAACCAACAGCATGACAGAGCGCTTCAACCGCACCCTCGGGGATATGTTGTCACATTATGTCGCCTCTGATCATTCGAATTGGGATCAAGTTCTTCCTTTCGTCACCTACGCATACAATACTGCAGCGCAAGCTACGACTGGATTTTCCCCGTATTTTCTTCTGTACGGACGCGAACCCTGTAACACATTTGATACGATTCTTCAATATAAGCCTGACGAGTCTGAAACTACCCCGCTGTCCGAGGCTGCTCGACATGCCGAATAATGCCGCCAACTTGCCCGCTCCTTTTCCACAGAGGATCAGTGGCAGCAGCAGTCCCGTCAACCTGGCGCTCGTTCTGCACCAGAATTTTCCCCTGGCTCCTTCGTCTGGCTTCGTGTGCCTGCTACCGCGGCCAGCCGCTCTTCAAAACTTCTTGTGAAATACATTGGACCCTACCGGGTTCTGGAACAAACGTCCCCCGTCCCCCGGCTGTGGAGCCTCTCACGCCGTCGACCGACCTACGCCATCGTGGTCGCGAACTGGTCCACGCTTCTCGCCTCAAGCCTTACTACGACCCCATCGTTGTGTCTTCGCCTTAGGATGCCAGGATGGCACCTTTTTCAGTGGAGGGTGATTGTAGTGAAGAAGAGTGGCCTGTGCAACAACCGCATCGCTATCGGCATGAGCTCGTGACTGTTTCGCTGGGCCGACCGCTTGTTCTGGTCTCTGCTCCTGCATCTGCGTCTCTGCCAATAAACCTATTAGCAATTTATTTACACATACCTTACAGGCCTCAACAGAGGCATTGTGTAAGGGAGGCGAAATACAGAAGTGAAAGAAACAAAAATCAAATTATATAAAAGCAAACGAATTAGTTTCATATCTGAAATGCAATATAGGTAGAGAGTGAATAAGCGAAGGTGAAGTATAATGCACGTAGTATACGTCTAGAGTGGACTCCTTCGGGGGCATCGAAACAGGGGGAGCGATGGTTCCCCCTCATCAAGAAAAAAGGGAGTGTAGCGGCCCCGGCCAAAGGGCAACTGTTCTGAACCGCAACACACTTTCTCGTCATTTCTGAGGCCAGGCTGAATGCTTGCACTGTGTCACCATGCGGGTCACCATGCGGCAATGTGGACTTCTTTTAGTGTTGCAAAGAGAAACTTAAACAGGAGACGGGGAAGTAGCCAGCAACAAATACGGTGGAACCCCGTTCATACGTTTTTCAGCGGATCGGGGGTAAAAAACGTAACAGCCGGGAAAACCCAAGAGTGAGGAAAGCTCCGAAAATGAATGAGAACAGGGCCGCCTTGATTTCAAACAATTTATTTCAGCAAGGTGAGCCATCTAGGTTGCCGACCGATAATTCGGACAGCCGCGCGGTACCGGCAGTGTCCCCATAGACTTTATGTGTTAAAACGACGGATATTTCGGACGGTTTCTAGCTCTAAGTTCGATAATTCGGACCCCGGCGCCCCAATGAGAGAAAGTATGGCCTCAGAGATTGCAATCAAAACTGTGATCGTTGAGGCTTAGTTCCAGCGTGACGCGCCAATTTTGGAGGCAAGTCGCCCCGTCACTAGAGTGTACTAGAATATAATATTCTAGTACACTCTACCGTCACTGCGATCACCGCATCCTGTTCCGGCACCCCGCGCGTGGTTTGTGATTGCGAGTACGGCTGGTCGCGTCGAGTCCGCGATCGCTCGATATTCTAGTACACTATAGATAGCGCTTTCACGTTCCGTCTTCAGTGCTTGTTTACCGTATTTACCCGCATAATTTGCGCACCCCTGATATTTAGCCAGCTTTACAAAAAAAAAAAAAATTCCTTGCATATTTTGCGCTCGCCGTCCGGCCCGAACCAGCTCGCCTGCGCGCGCACGGACAGACTTTGGACAGCCGCGCGGCCGTGCCCCTCGCTGCGCAGGCGAGCGCAGTCATACGCAAAAGGGGCTTCGAGTGCGATGTTCCTTTTTCAGATTCTTTTCTCCGGAAGCCCCCGGAGCCCAAAGTACGGTCGCTAGAATAAAAACACGCGAGTGGGGGCGACGAAAACGGCTGAAGCAGAGATCAAACGCGCCCGGCCTATCTCCGTCGCTCGGAGGCGATAACATCACCCCTATCAGATCGCCTGCCGTGGAAGCGGGGAGGAAACGCCCTGCCCGTCTTTAGCGAGCCAGGTTGCGACGCATCATGAGGTTGCGACGCATCATGAGGGAACAGGCTCACAGTTGCGGCGTAACAGCGGGGTTCGCAATACATGGGATGATCTTATGGGAGCTATGTGGGGACCGATGAAAAACAACAGCCGGGAAAACGCAGCAGTGAGGAACGTAACAGCGGGGTTCCACTGTACAATGCAACATGCAACATAGAGATCATCCTGTTCCACGCAGGCGGTCTTGGTGATTATGCAGGCCACACTCCACTTTTCTCCACTGGAAGCGATGGGTGTATGTGCTATCACGGCCTTCGCATTCCAGTGGTAATTCGGAAAGATTTTTGCACCCTGTATCTGATTGAGTGCACACGTGCGTCCGTGTCTCAGCAGCAAGTGGCGTTTATTATCAGTAGCATGCTTTTATACAGTTGTGGCATGCACAGTGTTGCCAGCTTGGTACATGCTACACGCTCTTTTTTTTTTTCCTTAGCAAGGAAAAGCATTGTTATTTACAAGTTAAACAAAGAGCAACTTAAGAGGTTAATTTGTTTGACGAAATTGTTCATCGTAGTTCAAACGGCAAGGTTTTCGCCTCTCCCTTGTCGACCTGCGTGCCATGGGTCTGGGAGAAGTGGCACGGACAGCCTGCTCGTCTGGAGACTGTGGCTGCGCCCGTAGAGCTACTGGCGTCACTTCCTCTCTTCTGCATGATGTGCCGTTGTATTCCAGAGGCGGACCTCCACCAGCTTCACTTCCTGCTGGCACGCACACAGATGTCTCGCTGCTTTCCAATGGTACGCGCACAGATGTCTCACTGCTTTCCACTGGCACGCGCACAGGTGTATCGTTGCCTTCCGCTGGTACGCGCACACATGTTTCACTGCTTCCCGATGGCGATCCCACTAAAGTTTCACTGCTTTCTGAAGACGAGCAGTCATTCGTCGCACTGCTTTCCGATGACAAACGCACCGTCTTCTGCTCGCTGAAAGGTTCCGCTGTTCGCCTGAGGTCTCGGCGGTTTCTTCGCAGCTGTCTTCCCTCTTCTGTGAGAACCAAGTAGGAACGCGGGCACACCAGCTTAAGCACCTTCGCTTTCAAACGCCAAGAGTTATGGTCCATAACTCTAACAATGTCACCTTCTTGAAGTAGCGGTAACGGCGTGCCCTTTTGCAGGTTTTGTCTATGCTTGACGGGCTGCGACTCGAGAGAGTGTTGAAACTCGGGCAGTGGTGTACGAAGGTTTCGGTGCATCAAAAGCTCTGCAGGCGACCTGCCGTCTTCGAGTGGTGATGTTCTGTAGTTTAAGAGCCCCAGCCAGAAGTCGCTTGCTGCTCCTGCTTTCTTCATCAATCTCTTGATGACCTGGACTCCTTTCTCTGCGAGGCCATTTGATCTAGGAAAATGGGGGCTGGAAATAACATTTCAAAGTCAAATATCTGGGAAAAATCTTTGAACTCTTTCGCGGTGAACTGTGGCCCTCCATCCGTACAGAGCTGCTTGGGTATCCCGTATCGAGCAAAAATGCGTGATAACGTTTTGACTACTGCTCTTGCAGTAATTTCCTGAAGCTCCTCAAAGTCCGGAAAACTTGAATACGAGTCATACACAACGATATAACGTCTTCCAGCATATTCAAACAAGTCTGCTCCTACTCGCTCCCATGGGTGATCAGGTGTATCCCGTAAAAGCAACGGTTCGTCGGCTTGTCTGTACGCATGTAATTGGCAGGAAGGGCACCGCTCAATCATAGCAGTTATGTCGTCATTCATTCGAGGCCAGTACATGAGCTGTCGCGCTCGGGCTTTACACTTTCCAATGCCCAGGTGGCCGCGGTGCAGGCGCTCTAGCATTTGTTTGCGCATTGAAGTGGGAATGACAACTTTTGTTCCTTTGAGCAGTATGCCCCTGACAACAGATAGCTCATTTGCGCATCTTTTCAGCTCACCTTCGATGGGCCGGCGCGAAGCTTCCAGCCTTTTTATCACGATCTGCAGTTCAGGGTCTTTTGCGATAGCCTCAGCTAGTTCTGCCATTGTTTTAGGACTTACTCGATCAGACAAGATGCTTATGGCATGAATTTCAACATCCTCGGAAGAATCTTCCGGCAATTTCTGCCCCTGAATGCGAGAGAGCATGTCCGCTATTATCAGCTTCTTCCCAGGAACGTGCTGCAACTGGTAGTCATATTTTAACATGCGCAAGAAAAGTCTTTGCAGTCTTGGCGGTATATCACCGAGCCCTTTTTGAGAAATGGCTATCAAAGGGCTGTGATCAGTTTCTATACTATCTGCTTGCCCACGACAAATTCGCTAAACTTATCGCACCCAAAAACAATGCTCAGTGCTTCCTTCTCTATCTGCGCGTACCTGCGCTCTGTGTCTGTTAGCATTTTGGAAGCATAGCCTACCGGACGCCATTCTTCACCATGCTTTTGAAAAAGTGCAGCTACTATAGCGAAAGCCGATGCGTCAGCGGATAGCTTTGTAGGCAGTGAAGCATCATATATTGCAAGAACAGGAGCTTTCGTAAGCATTTCGCGTAAAAGATTCCATTCCCTGTCATGCTCGTCTGTCCATTCAAAAATGACATCGTCCCGCAGCAAGGCACGAAGCGCTGTGGTGTGATTGGCCAAGTTTGGCAGATACTTAGAAAAGTAGTTCACAGCGCCTAAGAGTCTTTGCAGGTCTTTTTTCGTTGAAGGTGTCGGGCACGATGCATTTCACCAGGCTGTCGTTTGGTTCGATTCCAGAAGAGTTGATTTTGTCACCCAAGAAGTATATTTGGGACGTTGCAATCGTGCACTTATCCCAGTTAAGAGTTAAACCAGCGGCTCGTGCAGCGTTCGTGTTATACAGCCTCTCGGTATGCTCTTGCAGCGTGGCTCCCCAAATTATGACATCGTCCACGTAGACACGCACGCCGGGCAAACTGTCAAATATTTCTGTCATCGTCCTCTGAAAGACCTCCGGCGCCGAAACAATCCCAAATGGTAGCCTTAAAAAGTGGTAACGACCGAAAGGGCTGCTGAACGTGCAGATTCGCGAAGTATCCTCGTCAAGCGGGATTTGATGGAACCCGCTATTTGCGTCCAGTTTGCTGAAATATTTCGCGCCTGCAAGCTCGCTCTCAATCTCTTCCCTTTGTGGGAGTTGGAAGTGCTCCCTCTTGATCGCTTTATTCAAATTCCTGGGGTCCATGCAAATACGCAACTTCCCGTTCTTTTTACGGACAACTACCAATGGACTCACCCAGTCAGATGGTTCTCTAGCTTTCGTGATGATGCCAGCGGCTTCCAGGCGGTCCAGCTCTTCCTTGAGTTGGGGGCGTAGTGCCAGGGGAACACGCCTTGCAGGCTCCGCCACTGCCCATCCTTCAAGGTCACTCTGTACTCCCGCTGAAGCTTGCCGATACCTGTGAACAAGTCTTTAAACTCGATTTGTATGCGCTTAGACAGGTTGCTCTCACTTTTGACGTCGTGAGCAACACTAACCAATCCAAACTGCTCACAGGCTTCAAGCCCGAGTATTGCCTGCCTTCCTTTTTTGACGACGAAGAACTCGACTGGGTGACTCTCGGATCCTAGTTGAACAACGAGGCGGACTTTTCCCAAGTGCTTAATTTCGTTTCCTTCGTAGCTGTGCAGAATAGCTTTAGTTGGCAGCAGAGGCTGTCGAGATTTCAATGTCTCGAATATACCAAGTGGAATTAAGTTGGCTTGAGCACCCGTGTCAACTTTCAGCTTTACGTCACGGCCAATTATGCGTGTGGTAACCAGCCAGTCCCGGTTCGGCTTAATCATGCCGCTGCTGCCTGCCGCTAAAATTTCGAGCACGCTGAAATCGCTATCGCTGTCCTGCGTTAAATCGCTTTGCTGGTCTACATGATCCACCTTTGGCGGCTTCGTTCGGCAGCACACAGCGAAATGGTTCGGTTTGTTGCATTTCGCACAGGTCTTACCATAAGCAGGACATTGCCTAGCCTTGTGCACTCTGTCGCAAAACCCGCATCTGCTTTTACTTTGGTATCTATCCTGGTGTTTGTCCTTGACGTGCTTTACCGCAGCAACACTTCTTTCTTCGCCCCATAATTTACTGCGTGCAAGTGCAACTTCCTCTGCTTTTGCTCCCTCTACGGCCATCTCGAGGGTCAAGTCTTTCTTGGATAGCAGCTTTTCACGCAGGCTCTTGCTTGCAGTCCCAAAAACTATCTGGTCCCGTAACATGGACGCATGCAGTGCGCTAAAATTACAGCTCTTAACCTTCAACTGCAGGTCCCTGTAGAATTGCTCAAATGGCTCGCCATCTGCTTGGACTCTACTGCGAAACACGTACCTCTCATACGTCTCGTTGCTTTGCGGCAGACAATAGGCTTCGAAGGCTTCCAGCAGCTTCTCGTAGTCGACTTTGTCTTCTTCGCTAATGTTCAAGGTGTTGAACACGTCGATGGCCTCTTGTCCGGCAAGATGAAGGAAGATAGCTGCTTTCTGCGCCTTGGTCCGTGGTTTCTGGGGTTCCTGCGGCTCGGTGGCGGCTTAATAGAGCTGTATACGCTGCTTGAACTTCACCCAGTTGTCAGGAACATTTTCACCCAGCCGTAGCGGTGCCGGAGGCGGAAGCTCTGCCATGGCTTTCGAGGTGGGCGTCAACGCAGGCTGCCCACTCCTGACACCATGTATCTGATTGAGTGCACACGTGCGTCCGTGTCTCAGCAGCAAGTGGCGTTTATTATCAGTAGCATGCTTTTATACAGTTGTGGCATGCACAGTGTTGCCAGCTTGGTACATGCTACACACCCCAATGGCTTTCTCAGCTCCTCTTCGTCACCAGAAAAGGCTGGCAGCACCTCAAAGAAGTGGTGTGGCGTTTCACAGCTGAACCGTGCCATCACGACACACACCGTTGCAGGTGCTCTGGTATTGTTGTTATGTGGGGTTTAACGTCCCAAAACCAGCTCTGATTATGAGAGACGCCGTAGTGGAGGGCTCCGGAAATTTCGACCACCTGGGGTTCTTTTACGTGCACTGACATCGCACAGCACACGAGCCTCAACATTTCGCCTCCATTGAAATGCAGCCGCCGCAGCCGGGATTCGATCCCGCGACCCTCGGATCAGCAACCGAGTACCATAGCCACTAGACCACCGTGGCGGGGCAGGTGCCCTGGTATGAACCGCTAAGCTTCGGCATATGACTTAAGTGATGACTTGCTGTGATGCTGCCAGCTGTCTTTTTCAACGCTGCACAGCGTGAAGTGCTGCATGTCTCAACATTCCTGACTGGTGTAGTTGCCCTGCGGCACTGTGCTGGAACTGGAGCTACAAAGGAACCCACTGCCAGCGATCCTCTCGAACTAATGGCCAGTTGGGGGCGGCTTTGGTTGCAAATGCCGTCACAGTTGACACACAGCAACAGGTCAACCATATGTAACTGTTTACACGGCAGGTTTCCCACCGTGCGTTCGAGTATGCGCTTTGCTTGACAGCACGTAAGTTAACCAGATTAAAATTGAAAGGAAGCGCAACTTCACTATGTACTTGTGTTTATTCTTACTTTTTTAAAATCTTGCTTTCTTTGCTGTCAAGCTGCCATGTAAAGAGTAGATAAGGCAAAGGAAAACCAAGAGAACCAAATAGGGGGATCAATAGGAATATTGGAAAGAAAACTCGTTCGCTGGTTCTCTTACGAGCGATTCACGTTAAGGGCAGACACATGTAAGAACCTTCATGGTTGATGGAGTCCTTTCGCTGTGCAAACTGGGGTGCTGAGTGGCAGAGAAAAAGAGATTCACTTCACTGATTCTCTGTATATCAATCTTGAACCCAAAATCATCTTCAACTAGTTGTGCTCATACGGTGTCTACTATGATGACGGGTCCCACTGAAGGCTTGAGGCCCAGACTTGAAGTTGGTTGCTGTAAACTAATGCGAAAATACGACGTTAAAAGTTCAGTGTGGGACAAGTTTGAACTCGCAGTGAACAGCTGAACATTGACACCTGTAGGATATGTGCGATGATGGTGCGCAGGTCCTTCGCTTCTTCAAAAAGGGGCACTTCACATCTGCAGAGGCACTGATGCAAACCTGCTTAATGTACAGAAAAGGAAGTACTACGACGAAGCTCTTGAAAAGCTCGAGCGCACCAGTTCCAGCAGCCATGGAGGAAAATTAGTTCTTTTGCATGGCACGCTTTTGCGCTGAGGACTTACACCACTGCAACATTGTCAACCGTATTGTGATGTTAGCCGAAGAACTGACATCACTAATTGATTGATTTATGGGGTTTTACATCCCTAAACCACGATATGATTTATAAGAGATGTAAAGGAGAATTGGAACCTTGCAGTGGGCCATCCTCTTAGGCGGCTAACAGTGGGATTCTCTCTTGAGCGTTTTGTTGAAGAAGACGCCGCTCGTGCTCGAGGTCCGTGCCCGTTTTTGGACAAGACCGTTGCCGCAGGGCTGCGTCTAGTTGCACCGAATAAATCCCTTAACAGAGAGAACAATGTAGAGGAAGACACCGGAAGTTTTCGACCACCTGGGGTACTCAGTTAACGAGCACTGACAGAGGGACACCCCGCCAACACAAGTTGGATTCGCCCCCCCTCCTGTGCACTGACCACACCATAGGTAACACCCCCCCAAAATCGAAATTCTGGATAAACCACTGCACTGACATCGCACAGTACATGGGACTCAACATTCCAGCTTTGTCAAAATGTAACAGGCATAGCTGTTATTCGATCCCGTGACCTTCGGATCGGCAGCTGAGTGACATCGCAACTAGACCACCATGGCGGTACCTGACAATCATTGTTGCGCGTCATCGTGCATTAGACGCTACAAACATATTCTTTCATTGCTCGACAGTTGCTAGAAAAGTTGAACATATGCCCCAAATTTGAGGTGCCAAAGGAGAGCCACCGCACAATCACGACAAACATGTAGACTCATGGTAATATAAAGATACATCATGAAGGCTTCCTTCAGTGAACACAAAAAAGACACGGACACAGGGAAGAATACACACAAGTGCGGACTCACAGCTCAGTTTATTGAAGTGGAATTGCGCATCATATATATATATATATATATATTGCAACGAGGCTATGCAGTGGGGAACGAAGCAGACACAACCGACGAAGACGAAGCTTGCTGTTTGTCTCGCGCTCGGGCTCCATCTTGTATGCCCACCTTCGGCCTTCTGTACATATCCTGTCAATATATCGTCAAGCGTCTTTTCTCCCGTAATAATATATACACACACGCACACACACACACACACACACACACCCAGACTAGCCAAACAACGCATGCGATGTGTAGTAGAAAGATACAAACATTATCTAAAATTTTTTTTTAAATTCCTAGACAAGAAACAACAAAAAATCTCAAAAAACGCAAGAGATCAGTTGGCATTCAAAAAATCAAATTCATTATCAGTCAATAAAATCGAGGGTTCACTGACACAATTATCTGCTTGTCTTCTGATATGAAACGCCTTGGTTATCTCGCGTGTGGGTTGAATTTTATTACTAAACAAGATATCGGTACTAGTCCACACAGGCTGGCATCCGCAGTTCTCACAGTGATCCGCTAAGCTTGAAGAACTATTTTTTACCAATGACTGCTTGTGCTCTTTTAAACATGTGTTAATACAGCAGTCGGTCTCACCTAAGTAAACGTGCGCATACGTTAAAGGAAGCGTATAAACTACTCCCTTCTTGCACTTCACCTTGTCTTCATTTTTTGAGGAGCAGGTACATTTTTCCTTTTTCCTTCACTTTCACTTTCCCTTCATTTCCTTAAAGGCCGCATGTGGGGGCATTACATAAGGTGTGGGAGTACAATAATGATTCATGACACTTGACCGTTCAGGATGAGAAATGAGCTCTTACAGCTTAAATGAAAGCTTTTGGGTTGGTGATGGCAACAATGACGTAGGGAAGGCCGTTCCATTCTACAACGGTGCGCGGGAAAAAAGACGACGAGAAGGTGACAGTGCGGGTTTGGGGGCGAGTAACACTTAAGGAATGGCTCGTACGAAGAGATACACGAGCTGGTGGTGAGAAGTAAGGGGTCTGATTGAGTGAGCCGTGGTACATTTTGTGTCATAGAGGTAGGCTGGCAATCCAATGGAGATGGGAAAGAGTGGGCAAGCCTGATTCCGCCTTTAATAAGGATACACTTACGTTGTATGAATATGATGAGTGAATGAACCTGATGGTGCGGTTCTGCACCATCTCTAGTACGTCCTTGAGGTAACTTTGATGAGGGTTCCAGATTGCGGACGCGAATTCAAGTTTTGGACTAACTAAAGACTTGTAGGCAATGAGTTTAACATGACGAGGGGCGTTTGGTAGATGACACCTTAGAAACCCTAAAGTTTTGTTACTGGATGAGATGATGTTGGACACATGCGGAAACCAGTTAAGATCTTTGGAGATAGTGACGCCGAGATATTTGTAAGTACTAACAGTTTCAATCCGAGTGGTAGCAATTTTGTATGGATAGAGGAGAGGGCTACGGGTGAAGGACATTGCTTTACATTTACTGGGGTTAAGAACCATGAGCCAGCAATCGCACCAGTTTAGGATATTAGCTACACTGCTCTGCAGCAGAGCCTGGTTGGAGTGTTTGCCATAGTTTGCCTATGCCATGCTCAAGCTGATACATCCGGGAAGATGGCCTGTGTCCAGCACCCGCTAGCGGACAAATAGTGTTGAAGGAACACAAGCAGTCTATGAGTTGTAGTACCAGCGAAGGTTCAAAGGTAACGCAACGCGGGAGCCACCATGAGGACTGTCTGGCAAATTTAGTTAATGCAGTATCGCAGTTTAGCGAGGTATTAGTTACTGATTGGTAAATGACGCAATCGTCTGCAAACTTGCAAATAGAGCAAGAAACTTCCAATGGCAGATCATTGTTGTATATGAGGAACAATAGGGGGCCCAGTACGGAGCCCTGGGGGACGCCGGAGGATAAGGGAACAGGGCTAGAGGTCATGTTATTGATGAACACACGCCGAGACCGGTTAGTAAGAAATTCTTTGATCCATCGTATGACATCTGGATGCAAGCCTAAATGGGACAGTTTTAATAGTAGGCGTCAATGAGGTACCTTGTCGAACGCTTTAACATAGTCGGGGAATATTGCGTCTATCTGTGTGTTAGTATCTAAGTTTCTGTCCCATTTTTTGTCAAATGCATGGCAGATTCTTTGCAGCTTGTTAGGGGCACTAAAAACAACACTAACACAAAACCGGTTGGCAACATGCTTCAAACTATGGGGTAAGCTATGAACATAAGGCAAAACTGCAGCGCATTTTTGATTCGAATTATTCTTCCTGGTGGCGCTCCTTTGGTCAAACATTTTTAATACTCTATTAATTTTTCCTACTCCTCTGCATGTAATGTTTTCTGGGAATGAAGCCAATTTCAACCTATTAACTTGCTTATTGAATCCTAGATGCATTGTGTGAGTGCAAGATTTGAAACAAGGCAGCCCGAAGGCAAGATACCAAGACTCCATTCTTTACAATTTTCGAATGACTGGAGGTGTAGTTTAAATTTGGCTTGACTGATCTAGGAGTGTACATCCAGCAAATGTGGGCTGGTTTGAGGTGCAGTGACAAGTCAAGAAAATGAAGCTGATTATTCTGCACAATTTCATTAGTGAACTTTAGACCCATGCCACACTCTCGAAACATCTTTAAAATATTGATAACAATGCAAACTTGCAATATTCTATCACAAAGTATCAAATATTGATCTGCAAAACAGAAAACCTTTTTTTGTTAAACCTAGCAAACCATTCTGAATCTTTCTATCAATCCTAGTCAAGAAAATATCACTCAGGACAGGGACTATTCTTGAGCCAATGCAAACTCCAGTATTTTGTACAAACAATGCATCATGCCAACCAATAAATAAATTTAAGCATCTGTTACGCTTAAAAGAGCACAAGCAATCATTGGTAAAAAATAGTTCTTCAAGCTTAGCAGGTCACTGTGAGAACTGCGGATGCCAGCCTGTGTGGACTAGCACCGATATCTTGTTTAGTAATTCAACCCACACACAAGATAACCAAGGTGTTTCATATCAGAAGACAAGCAGATAATTGTGTCAGTGAACCCTCGATTGTATTGACTGATAGTGAATTTGATTTTTTGAATGCCAACTGATCTCTTGCGTTTTTTCAGATCTTTTGTTTCTTGTCTAAGAATTTTAAAAAATTTTTTAGATAATGTTTGTAACTTTCTACCACACATACGCATGCGTTGTTTGGCTAGTCTGGGTGTGTGTGTATATATATGTGCAATTCCTCTTCAATAAACTGAGTTGTGAGTCGGCACTTGTGTGTATTTCTTCCCTGTGTCCTTGTCTTTTTTGTGTGAGCTGAAGTACGCTTTTATGATAAATTTGTACCAACTCGTCCAATTTTTGCAATATGAAGATTTTGCAATATGACCTTTTGCAATATGAAGATAGTTCACACGTTTGCTACTGAGTATTGCATTGATGAAGAATGGAAGCTGCGCGTGCATGTGCTCTTCACATGTGGCTTCTTAACAGAGAGAAAACCAGCGAGAAGGACCTGTTGCATCTCTACTGTGTACTAGAAATTTTCATTATAGCACCGCTTTGCCAGAATTGGTGTCAGCAGCAATGCTTTGGCTAAGGGGTTGGAAAGCGGGATTTGCAGAGCATGCTGTACCTCCTTCCTGACGAGGCTGGAGATTGATCCTACGGTATGCTGAGGTGGGCACTGAATCCTTTGTAGTTCGTCGCGCACGACAGATCGAATGAGGTCACAGAGGGAATCGATGTTGATGCTACTCCCAGCAGCACCAATCTGGCCCATCGATGAAGCGACACTGATCTGCCGGTCGTACACTGCCGACCTCTGTTGCAGGACTCTTTCCATGGTCGTGGCTTCCGTCAAAAATTCGGCCACAGTCTTTCGAGGACTGCGGACGAGGCCAGAAAAAATCTGTTCCTTTACTCCTCGCATTAGGTGGCGTAATTTCTTGTCTTCTGTCATTTCCGGGTCTGCTCGACGAAAGAGGCTCGTCATGTCCTCCACGTACATCATAACACTCTCGTTGGGCATTTGGATGCGTGACTGTATGGCCCGCTCGGCTCGTTCGCGGCGATTGGGACTGGCATAACTTGCTACCAGGTTACGACAAAACTCGCTCCACGACAAGAAGGGTTCACGGTTCTCGTACCAGGTGCGAGTGCCATCCTCCAGGCTGAAATACACGTTTCTGAGCTTGTTCGCGTCGGTCCACCCATTCAAATTTGCGATGCGTTCAAATTGAGCGAGCCAGTCATCCACGTCCTTGAAAATGGAGCCGTGGAACACTTTTGGCACTCGTGGGTTCTGCAGGGTGTAATGAGCAGTCGTCGTGCCTTCCGCACCGTCTTGAGGTGACGCTGACGCCATTTCCGGGAAGAGGTTCATTCTCAGGAGGCAGGCCTCTGATTCTTCGACTGGCCCCGTGCACAGGCGTTGTCACTGCAGGTACAGGGCTACCAGGAGGAGTGTGGTACATTAGTTGGGGCTACCCGGCACCTCCACCAGTTTGTCACATGGCACACAAGGGACTATGATAGCAGAGGCCGCACCGTCAGGCAGGCAAGAACTGCTAGCCGAGCAAGATGGCTCCGACTGGGGCATGCGCTGAGCCAAAAGCAACTTCTTCCTTTTCTTTCATTGTTGTCCATGCTAGCTCGCGCCCGCCGCGCATGTCCCGGCGACAATATGTCACACACCAGTGCGTGAATATTATTTGCGCTTTGCAGCCCTATCACCGATTGAACTGTCGCACCCATCTGTGAACATGTGCTCAACTCCTTCGCTACACTTTTGCAAGCAATTAATTGTGGAAGAATCCACTTCAGCATGAGAACTTGCAAAATGTAAAATGCATCACCAGAATCCTCAAAGAAAGTGGATTAGGCAGTCAACTTAGCAGCAGTGTGTAGCAGGAGGTTACAACACAAAGAAACTCGAAAATTGCGATGGTCAGACATGTGTTCCAGCAATTGGAAGATACAGAAGCCACTAACAAAAACACGATAAGGGATCTCGTCGCTTTCCTGGAGCCATTTGAAGAAGCTACACATGCATTCAAAGGCGATGTGTGTCCGATGTTGCAGCTTGAATAGTGCACATGATGGAAATTGCAGGAAGTCATGATGAGCCACACAGCAAAAACAACAGCAATCTTGAAGCACGTTTTAGGCGCCAAAATAAAGTTGCAAGGTCATGTATCATAAAGGCACGACATTTCTGTGGCCGCAATTCAGGCATCTGGGAATGTTTTCTCCAGAAGAGTGCGAGGAGGCAGACACACACAAGGCAGTTGCTGGAATCATTCCAGCAGCACATCTGAACAGATTCCTTCCAAAATTCAGCGCGTGAAACTGTTCCACGAGATGGGCAGCACTGATGGTGACACGGTGCATGACGAGGATGAAATTAATGAGTAGCTTAATGCTGAGTGCTGAATAACTAAGTACATGCCACGACTTGGTGCATTAAAAGCTTTTTGATAGAGGAGCAAAACCAAAACCTGCAAATCTTGCAAGGAAGATCTTGGCGATTTTAGCTACAATTAAGTGACAGCAGCCAGAGCAAGCTCAATGCTGCAGGGTGCATAATGCAAGAACGACAGGCTCGAATTAATAAAGAGTCCATGGACAAAGTTTTCTCCCTGCACAATAATGTGTGAATGACTTGTGAAGTGTTCAGACTTTTAATGAAGCTAGCAACAACAGCTGCATGCTTTTTTTGTAATAAAGAGGTTTCCATTTTCTGTCCCCATGCACATTATATACCGTTGCATTCCTATCGGGTTGGGCAGTCCTGGGCATTGCGTCTAGGCCTGGGCGGAACGTTGTGACGCCCGTCTTCAATAAGCATCGGGCCCGCGCCCGGCCTGGCCACAATGCTGTGACCCGTGCACACCTGGACACATGGTTTCACTGCGTAGTGTTTCAGGAAATCGATATAATTGGGCATGTTTACAATTTATGGCTGTTTGCTCCTCCTGCCTTATAGTAGTGTCTCACGCAGTTAAAAGTTCTTAATTTCTGATGTGCCATATACTATTTCGTATTTCGGCTGCAGCTAGGGAGATGTTATTGTCGGTGCCCAAGTAGACTATAGCACCGGAGAGCGAACAAGTTCCTTTCCTTTTCCGCACGTGTTTACGCATAATTCGCTTTTTTGTTGCTCCCAACGCTACCTCAATGTCAGGCATATATATTTCTGAATGTCAGCACTCTTCAAGTTCAGTCTCCTAGCTTGGCGTCCTCGTTTACCGTGGGTAAATAGAAGCGTGTGAAGTAATATATTTATATGAAGACCTTCTGGCTAAATTAGTAACAAAAGCTTCAAGAACATCAGGTGCTAAGTTTTTTACTATTTACTGCAGTTATTAAACCAAATCGAAATTTGTTCATATTTCAGTTATGCGTATCCACTGATCATGTTTACTTATTAAATCTTGGGCACTCAAAAGGAATCGATGGTGATGACAATGATGACTAACAGCGATTTTTTTGCTCCCCCACAGGAAAAAAAAAAAGTTCCGACTCCAATGGACCCTTCTTTTTGGTGCTGTGGAAGCGCTGCCATCTATGGACACAAAAAGTTCAAATTTCAGTTTCCTTGGAGCTAGTGAGCTCTCTTAAAGTTCAAATCCTTTTATTTGGCTCATCTGTGCCCAGCAAAAAACGAGAAGTGGAACATGAGCAGAAAATGCAATCGTCGATAAAAACTGATCAGCGGCGAGACGTGTACAGAAAGATCCCTAAAGGTGCTTAAACATATGCAGTAGAACAATGTGTTACATTCGCGAAGCTAGCTCACGTAAGCTCAAACGCCTTCTTCGTGAAAGAAAAGTGTGTCGATATACGTATTGCCTGAGAAGGTGGCATAGAGCGTATCCACCGTTCTAGCATAAACCCAGGAAGACAGCATATGTTCCCGTCGACTGACAAGTTGGAGAACTTCTTTAGTTTCGCGAAAGGTTGTATGGAACAAAGCCAAAAAATAATAATAATAATAGAGAAAGAAAGTGGGGGCGAGGGAGAGAAAGCAAATTTGTCATCGCAAGCCATCTCATCTGCATAACATAGCTGGCAGGAACACGCTCAAACGATTGTACCACGTTTTGTTTACCGAAAGTACTGTAACGAACGGTAGCAACGTCTGTCAAAACAGGCATTCCTGGAGCACCCGAAAGGTCTCTGGCAAGGAAGATTTCGTCCCGGAAAACAAGACGCGAACTGGGCGACCATGCTATAGCCATATTAATACGCACCTGCTGGCTTCGACATTCAGACAAGCTTCTGCTGCCCGACTTCTTACGGCCTACTTTTCTATCAAGGCACCTCTCGCGATCAACTGGGTTTTCTCGAAGACAGTGACACCCGTGACACCAGGGGGGCTATCGGAGATGGCATTTTAGCGAGAGCGTTCGGAATCGCCGCACGCGATTGGCCAGCGCCGCTCAGCTGTCGTCATCCGCGGGGCGTGCCCACGGTGCCCACGGTACACCTACCTATAACCACATTAGAGAAGAGAAACTGTACCGTTGACAGTGCAACGAAAAATAAAAGTAGCGGTGGCGTCCTAAACTAAGACACATGATCAAGAGATGGCACTGCATGTACTATCATCATCACAGTTAGTGTAACAAAATGCGGACTGATGGCATTCAATGATCCCAACGACCAGGCGGTATCCATACAGGGCCAAGAAATACCGAGAGTAAGCGAATACAAGTACCTTGGCGTATGGGTAAATGAGGGTGATAGATACATGAAGGTACACGAAAAAGCCTTGGCAGCAAAGGGAAAGAGGAACGCAGCAATAATGAAGCACAGAGCGTTATGGGGACACAATAGGTACGAGGTGCTTAGGGGTCTGTGGAAAGGGGTAATGGTACCGGGGCTTACATTTGGGAACTCAGTGGTGTGCATGAGGCCAGAGATACAATCAGGAATGGATGTGAATCAAAGAACTGTGGGACGCCTCGCGTTGGGTGCTCACGGGAAAACGACAAACGAGGCTGTAAAGGGCGATATGGGATGGGCGAGTTTTGAGGCAAGGGAAGCGCAGAGCAAAATAAGGTTTGAAGAAAGGCTAAGGAATACATAGTTTGCACGCGCGTCACTTCCGGCGGCTTCAGCGGCTCCGTCCGCCATTGCTAGGTACAAGCCGGTCCGGTTGACGTACGGACGGCCGTCTACGCGCTTCCTTGTGTTCCTTGTTTCGTTCGCAATAATGCGCATATGCCCAATATTGGGTTGCCAATGAACAAGCAAAGGTACTACACTGACGACTCGATGTCCTTTAAGCGCTTGGACTGCGTGCGGAAGCATTTGGCTGGGGTTGACTGCTAACCCGAAAGGCGCGGGTTCGACGCATACCCCCGGCCGCGGCGGATCTCAGTTAGGTGGAGCCGAAATTCTAGAGACCCGTGCACTGTGTGTTATTAGTGCATGTCAAAGGACTCCAAGCAGTTGAATTTTCCGGAATTCTGTGCTACAGAGCATGCCTCGTATCACATCGCGCTTTTGGCACGTACCACGCTAGAAATTTTTATTTGACCGAGAGCCACACATTGTGTCTTCGTGTTCATGTTCTCACGAATAGTAAGAATGTGCGAGTGTGCTTTTTGTACCTGTATGACAGGTGCAGTGCTCTTCTGAAGCTTAAACGTTTGTTAGATTATGCACCAAGGGACCTACATGACCGCTCCTTGAGCCGGTCATGTATAGGCTCCCTACTATGCACCGCTGCTACCGGAGCCGGTGGCAGTCGCGAAGATGATGGTGAAAGTGGGGAAAGTTGTGTTTGGACAGTCACTTTCTCGCGAGGCTTTATATTGCCGCGTAAAATGGTTTCTGCACTAATGTGCAACCGCAACTTCAGTTAATATGTAAGACAACTAGAAACGTTGCGCTGTGTTTACATTTAATGTGCCTGCAATCGCGGAAAGATGAACAGCTACATCTGCTAAAGTGGCAAATCGCCTATGCTTGAAAGGGGAACAGCAAGATATAAAGGAGATATCCTGGTGTCATTCACCCTTAGCGGTGCGAAATGATGAATTCTTGTTTTTGCCTCACCTCGCGGAGTACGACGACGGGCTTCGACTGGAGTCATATGTTGCAATAGCACTGCGGCAGTTAATTGCCTCAAGAAGCACTCAGTTGCTGATGCGCCGAGTGGTTTATAGGCGTTTCTCGGTTACAAGTAGCCGGTCGACGAAACCAGCCAGCTGATTATGCCCTCCTGAGCTGAAGCGGGCATCGCTGTAGCTTCACATCTGCAGTCACATCAGCGTCGCGTGCGAGGAGTCGTCGTCCCGTACCGTTCCTGCTCTGTGCCGGCAAGGTCATTGTAGTACGCAGGCCAAAACTGGAAACGCCCTTCGGCGTCGCCACGCTTAAACCGCCGTACACGGTTGTCAGAAGTGCGTTACACTGCACGGAGAACAAGCAGGCGACCCAAACGAGGTACCTAGCTATGGCGGACGGAAAATGCAGACGACGGACGTGACGTCACGTGCAAACTATGTATATGAAAGAGAGTAGGTGGGCAGTGAAGGTGTTCCGCTATTTATATAGGGTCCGTTCGATTCACTTGCACCCCTTGAACCAGTTCACGAGGTGCCGCACCTTGTCATTCGTTTCAGAGGTGCAGCGATGGCACCCTCGGAACCACGTCGTTCGTTTCAAAAGGTGCAGGAAAGGTGCAGCGCTGGTTCACGATTTTTCTGCACCCGCTCCGTTGAAGGTGCCGGCTTGGTGCAGGCGTGAGGGTGAGGGCAGCAACGACGCGCCATTGTGACGTACGCGCCGTTTGAACTCCCTCGCCTTCGCAGATTGGCCATGTACGTGCCGTTCGCGACCTTTCCACCGCGCACAAAAGCGTGGCCTGCACCATGTCGGCACCTCTCCGTTCGTTTCTTGTGTCGCGCCGCGCCTGCACCTACTGAACTCAGCTGCACAATTTCAAAACTGCTCGTGCACTGCCGTGAACCGGTTCAGAGGGGTGCAGGTGAATCGAACATACCCATAGAAAGAGCGTTGACACGCAGTGGAGAAAGAGAACTAGGAGGCTCGCCAGTAAATATACGGCTGTAAGAGAACTGACAATTAACAAAGAGCGTAAAGGGAAATGTCAGAGAGGCGGAGAAGATTTACTGGAGAGCAGCGATGGAAAAAAAACCGACTCTGAATAACTACCAAGAGGGCAAAAACGAAATAAAGAGGGAGGCATTTTATGATAATTCAAGAGGAAGCGCTTTATTGTTTGAAGCGAGATCGGGCTGCCTTAGAACGCGTATTTATAAAGCGAAATTCAGTAAAGAAGAAAAATGCACATGCTGTGAGGAAGACAGGGAAACGACGGAGCATGTTCTGATTGAATGCGGAAATATCCGCCCAGGTGTACGTTTGGGCACCACCCTACAGGAAGCCTTGGGTTTTAGGGCGAACAACGGGAAGCTGAACATAGCCGCGACTGAAATAAGTAAGAGACGGTTAGAATACTGGTGGCAGAAAACTAGAGAGAACGGACAAAAATAATTATAGAGAAAAATAAGGACCTTCTGCCATAAGGGGCAGGGAACTGGGCTATGAATTTCCGTTTTTTCTATAGTATAATCGATTTGATTGAAGTAAATTTAAAAGGCATAAGGAAAATTTAAAGAGAGAGAGAAAAAAAAATTAAATCTTCTTACGAGCCTGGTGGCGCACATGTCACCGCCCCGCTACAAAGGGGACGCTCATAGCATCCATCCATCCATCGATCCATCCACCCAAATTGATATAAAGACGTATTGAAAGTATTTGACAAGCTTGGTTACATTGTCGTTTTTCATAAAGTAAGGATTTGTTTTTTTTTGTTTTTTTTGGACTTCAAGGATAACGTACGCGCTCCAGTCTAAGTTTTGAGATTACACTGACGAGCGATGAGCAGCAGCTCATTGGTATCGGTTGAGGGTCTGTCCGATTCACCTGTACCCCTCTGAACCGGTTCACGGCGGTGCACGAGCAGTTTTGAAATTGTGCAGCTGCAGTTCAGTAGTGCAGACGCTGCGCAGCACAAGAAACGAACGGAGAGGTGCCGACATGGTGCAGGCCTCGCTTTTGTGCGCGGTTGAGAGGTCGCGAACGTGGCCAATCTGTGAAGCGTCAAGACACACGTTGCACTGAAAGCGAAGGTGAGGGAGTTCGAACGGCGCCTACGTCACAATGGCGCGTCGTCTGCAGCCCTCACCCTCACGCCTGCACCAAGCCGGCACCTTCAATGGAGCGGGTGCAGGAAAATCGTGAACCAGCGCTGCACCTCTGAAACGAATGACAAGGTGAGGCACCTCGTGAACTGGTTCAAGGGGTGCAGGTGAATCGAACGGACCCTGAGTTTCGGTACCAGGTCAGAGTGTACTAGAATATTTTGAGTGGCGCGACCGCCGGCCGGAGAGGGGCCCTCTCCGTATGGAACGCAGCGGCGGCGCTGCAGTCGTCAGACCTTGGTTGCTCCGGCCGACCGGGACGGCCGGCCCGCCTCGCGGGCGTCTGCTTGCCGGCGCGCTCACAAAAATGTTCGCAAGAGTGACGCGAGTTTATATGAAAGGAACGTAAAAACGGACCGTTTCATCACACCTGACCTGCATTACCACCCTGATGGCAATTAATTTGCGCCGGGAGAGCGCCTGGCAGGTGTAGATAGATTTATTTTGGTTTTATAGTGAAGCGCGAATGGATCACTTGAGCAGCGATGCGCCACATGCAGCTTCGTCAACTTTTGATTTTGATTGATTTGTGGGGTTTAACGTCCCAAAACCAGTTCTGATTATGAGAGACGCCGTAGTGGAGGGCTCCGGAAATTTCGACCACCTGGGGTTCTTTAACGTGCACTGACATCGCACAGCACACGGGCCTCGACATTTCGCCTCCATCGAAATGCAGCCGCCGCGGCCGGGATTCGATCCCGCGACCTCCGGATCTGCAGCCGAGTGCCATAACCACTAGACCACCGTGGCGGGGCGCTTCGTCAACTTTTAACTAGGCGTTCGATGTCTTTTCATGTTGCTTGCCTGCTTACTTCCAAGGTTTCTGCTCAAAACGCAATGTTATTACCTATGAACACGGCGAGCGTGCGAGCATTGCAATCATCAAATATAGTTTTAAATCAGCCCGCAGTTCTACTGCACACTGTATATCGGTGCTCATTTTTGGTATGGGCATTTTTACTCAAACACAAAGAATTTTCTACCTATCGCGTACTTGTGAAAAGTGAGATATTGTTTTGCTGCGTGTCCACATATCACCCTTTCGGTGTGACGTACCTGATATAAACATGCTGTACCATTAAGCATAATTATTCACACTGTTACTTTCGTTTCCTATAAATATAGGTAAACTGAAGAAACCATACACTCACTCCCATAGCTCAGAAATCTTAGAATGTTGAGTAATGAAAAGGGCGTAGTGTGACAATGTTACGTTTAGGTACTAACGTTCAAGTGTGGTGAAGAAACTTTAAGGATCAATTAAGGTATTCTATGAAAAATTGGGTCCGTGCTGTGCGAAGTCGTGAGAGATAAACTATTGCATTCAGAGATGATGCGAGGGAAAAATAGATATTCCGAAGAACTTGTTTTGGTACTAAAAGGGATTAAAGATTTAGTACAGCTCAGGGAAAGACATATTTTAATTAGTCTGGATTTTCTGGCACAGTCAAAATCTTCATACATTGTGCTCTTTAATTAGGTCTGAAAGGTCAGTTCCGCTACTACTTAGAATATAAGTAGCGAACAGCGTTGCGCTTTAAATCTTCTCCGGTCTTTGTACTACGATTTATGCAGGAGTCCCAAACTGCGCATGCATGTCCAGGTCCTGGTCTGAAAAACGATATGTATACTGACAATTAAATTAGGTTTTGCAAATGTTTCTTTTAGTTATTATCTAATGGAACCAAAATTACGGACTGGTGACGCTCTGGTGAGAATAGTGTGACCTTTCCAAATGAGAGAGTGAGTAATGCGACGCCTAAGTACTTGCATTCAGATATACCAGGGAGCGATTCGATCCGATTGAAAACCGTAAGTAAGGAAGAGCTTGTATAGTGCTCTTTTTTTTTCTTTGTTCTTATAAACAGTGGTTTATTTCCATTCAGCTACATGCCGTAATGAGAGCACCAGGGAGAAATGTGTCCATTCCTCATAGTTGTTGATTTCGTTAAGATAGGCGCAATAGTCTGCTAATAATTCGATCTCAAATGGTGCCCTAATAAGTTATAACTTCCATCAATATGTCGTTAATATGTATTAAGAATAACAGCGGATTCCGAACGCTAGTCCAAAGTACTCAGAAGTAACGAGTAGCTCACGAGAACGATCACTGTAATGCTGTCAATGCGAACGCATCTAGATACGTGAAAGGTCATCTATTAAGAAGAAAGTAGGTAGACGGGTTGAGACCCTATGAATTCGTATTATACATGTTGAACCAGTTCAGTAGCGCACCCAGGATCTCTGCCAGGGGGGGGGGTTCAATCTTTCACGAAGGGCCGGGCATGCGATTGCACAGTTGTTGCGTGTGTAAAACAAGTAAATAAAATGCCAAAAAATAATAACATCAATGATGATGATTATTTTATTTTATTTTTTCGGCGTTTTGCTGAGACATTAGCGCCACATTCTTCTAGGATACAGGAGCAGTTACGGAGTGGGAGGGGGTTAGGTCGGCCTCAGAGGGGGGGGGGGGGGGTTACAACCCCCATAACCCCTCTCCCCGTCGGTGCGCCACTGAACCAGTTAAACTGCTCTCTTAAAATATAAAAAATGACGTCGACTTCGCCTGACATAACGAGAGCAATTACGGCAGCAAAACTATAAAAAAAAACAGAAATTACAGAGGTATTTAAGTTGGGTCATTTTCAAGAAATCTTTACGAAAGATATGGCTGCGATATGAACATAACTATCGGTAACGAACTAGCTAAATAATTGTGAGACGTATTCAATAAAATTTTACAGGATGAGAATAAGGAAGTTGGTAATTCCGGGCAAACTTGTAACAGTTCAGTATTAGCCAAACGGGACCCTGTACTCAGCATAAAACAGGCCTAGAAGGTATTGCCGTTTTCGACATTGGCCTGCTAGAGCAGATTGAAACTAATGTTGCTCATTTCGAGGTCTCTTCCCGTACTCTCCACATTATTATATATAACATCGGGAATGACGGACATCCGTGCCTCCACTCTTAATTACGACGTTTTCCTTGTTTTTTTTTTCTTATTCTTCTTATTTTGTGCAGGCTGCGTTTTTGCGATGTTATCTCCATCCTAAAATGTGTGCCGTCGTCACCTATGCCAGATTTTTGCAATATATCCCACAAAGTAATTCACTGCCTGACGTTTTCCTGCACGCCAATCATGTATAAGGAAGTTCTGATTAAAAACTGTTTTATTTTCAATAAAATTAACGCCTCCATCGCGCGCCCCGCGAGAGGGGATCGTGCAACGAAGCTGCGAGCGCATTAGATGCTTGCTAGGCGCACCGAACGGATCTTTATTTTATTTTATTAGATGTATCTGTGAAAACGCCGGCCAGTGTGACTGTGCTGCCGTAACTATGTTTATACAATATTTATTGCAATGTGCGTGGCACAGCACGCACGCACGCGCGAAAAAAAAAAAGAATTAGAATGAGCACCACAGCTCGGGCCACGCTGGCCGTGCCCGCCGCGCGCCGGCTGCCCCAACGGTTAGGCACGCCAGCGCCACCGCTGCTTTCCATGCGAGAGGGGACACCGGTAGGGTAATAATGGGGAGGTGTGAGTACCAGGGTAGGGTGGCTAGAATGGGGAGGTGTGAGCAGGGTGTCGGAACGAAATGTTTTTCGTTCCGGTTTTCGTTTCGTTCCGCAGAAAAATGTTCCGTTCCGTTTTCGTTCCGGAACGAAAAATAAGCGTTCCGTAACGGTTCATAACGTTATTTTTTTCAATAATAAGAACGAACAGAATACTTAATATTAAAAGTACCTTTTAAAAACAGCAAAAGATACTGAACTAATACATAAAAATGCGATAATATTTGTTGGGGTTTTACGTCCCAAAGCCCCGGTGTGACTATGAGGGAAGTCGCAAAAAGTTTCGAAGCAAGGACACAACAAAAACTTGGTATTCATTTTTCCTCAAGTTTGAATCCCGAATTTTCGCACACGATTTCAGAAGCAGCAGGTCATCAAGTGTACTCGCCGATAAGCGAGACAGCTGCTCTGACAAAACGAAATTGAGTGCCGAAAATGCCCTCTCAACGCTGACTTGTGCGGCTGGCACACCAAGGGCCACTTGTGCTAACATGTACAGCTCCGGTTGCCGCTCTTTGCGCTCGTCTCAAAATTTCAACACATAAGCGACGACAACGCCCTCTCCACGACGGCCTGTGTGAGGCACGCGACACTCCGCTTGAATTTAATACAAACAGCTATGGTTGCCACTTTCTTGGTTTCCTGCATTTCAACGCATCTTTCCTTTGAAATACCTGCCCGAGATGCGTGCTGACGTTGAACCCTGAGTTATGCATCATTGCTCACGTTGCATGACCCCGGTTGTTCCGGATCGTAAAGTCTTCCCGTGAACCGAAAAACGATAAAAAATATTTCGTTTTTGCTCCGGAACGAAATAATAAATAACGTTCCGGTTACGTTTTCGTTCCGGTAAAAAATATCGTTTTTTTCGTTTTTCGTTTTCGTTTTTCGTTCCGTTCCGACACTCTGTGTGAGTACCGGCGGCGCTTGCCTACGGCCGCGCGTGACCCCTCCTCGCACCGATGCCACCAGGGGGAATGTGGCGCTGCCGGTTCCAGCGGGGTAAAGTCTGCGGGGTAGCTGCGGCTGCGCCGGTAGCACCGGCCTCGCCTACGCTACCGCCGATGTGAGCTGGTCGGTCTCGTCGCCAGTTTTGGACTGTTTGACGGCGAGATGTAGTCGAGAGCGAAAAAGAATACTGAACGTTGGTGCTCCGTGCCTGGTTGCGACACAGAAAAACACCGGAAAAAGCTTATCCCTTCCGTGCCCCCTGCGTGCAAAGAAGCGTTTGATCCGAGGGTCGCGGGATCGAATCCCGGCTGCGGCGGCTGCATTTCGATGGAGGTGAAATGTTGAGGCCCGTATACTATGCGATGTCAGTGCAGGTTAAAAAACCCCAGGTGCTTGAAATGGCCCTGTACTTCGACGTCTCTCATAATTATAGCGTGGTTTCGGGACGTAAAACGCCAGAAATCAATCAATCAATCAATCAAGCGTTTGCCAAATGGGCTCGGGCAGTCCCAAAGGCTGACAAGGTGTTGCAGGAGAACTTGGCAATTTGTTGCAGCGGTTGCTCATTCGAGGAAATATATACTGGAGACAGCAGTAACTGATGTCATAGCTGACAGAAGATGGAGCGAGAGGGCAATAGGTATTAAAAGATAAGGACAGTGAGAGCGAGATATATTATTTGTAGAAAATATGCGCGCAAAGGTCTCGAAGTTCGTTTTATATGTGGCCATCTCGGGCGTTGTCGACCGAGCGAACACTGAAACCTTGCGTATTATAGACCAATGTTCCCGACAGTTTTCCTTTTTTTCCCCATTTGTGAATGAACGACGTCAAAACCATATTTATTGTTTCACTGTTTGCAGTCATAGTAAACTGCTTGTATCAGTACGAAATGACATGCCTCGTCGTTACAAAAGGTACGGCTGTGTGCCCACTGTCAAGAACTGCTGAAGTGGCTAATGTGGCATTTGAGGCATGCGCCTTTTCCGCACGATATAAAATCAGTACTTAATTAGAAGGCAAGATGGCGTACTCTTATACAGGACAAGTAAATGCCGTTCCTGAGCCGCAAAAGGTATAACAGGTACCGCATAAAAAGTAGAAAAGTGAATATTAAATATAAACGTCCAAATATAGAAAACACCGCCAGGAGTATATTTACCGCTCTGGGAAGAGTGAGTGGGAGATTTACGATAAAATTTAACATTGGAACCGGCACCCTAAAAAAAAGCCTCCTTTTAGTAAATAACTACGAGAACACTATGGGGACATGATCAAAGACGAGAGCATCATTAAGTGGACCGACTTAACAAATGACACATGTGTACAACATTTTTCAGCTGAATGTTTTCCCAAGAAAGCTACATTTAAGCTGCTTTGAGAAGTGCTACGCTGTGAAAAGTCTTACTGAGAGGCTTCATCAAATAAATGGCATATATGCAGTTTTCCCTAGTATGTGCACCACTGATTCTGTTGAGTGCAAGTGCTTTAATGGACATCACCGAAGGACAAAACTGTGCGGTCAGACTACGTTGGTACACTCGCTAACGAAAAAAAGAACACACACACACACACACATTTACGGTTCTAAACTGGAAGTAGCTTTTAGTGTGCGAGGAGCGCATCGCAATGCGTCGTCTGCTCCGTTCCCCACGCTCATGCCTACAGCGCCCCTTGCGGCATCGGTGCGCTTTGGGGTCACGTTTGCGCCGCCGTTGCTCACACCTCCCCATTCTAGCCACCCTAACGTGTTCTCTGTGAGTACCGGCGGCGCTTGCCTACGGCCGCGCGTGACCCCTCCTCGCACCGATGCCACCAGGGGGAATGTGGCGCTGCCGGTTCCAGCGGGGTAAAGTCTGCGAGGTAGCTGCGGCTGCGCCGGTAGCACCGGCCTCGCCTACGCTACCGCCGATGTGAACTGGTCGGTCTTGTCGCCAGTTTTGGACTGTTTGACGGCGAGATGTAGTCGAGAGCGAAAAAGAAAACTGAACGTTGGTGCTCCTTGCCTGGTTGCGACACAGAAAAAGACCGGAAAAAGCTTCTCTCTTCCGTGCCCCTGCCTGCAAAGAAGCGTTTGATTCGAGGGTCGCGGGATCGAATCCCGGCTGCGGCGGCTGCATTTCGATGGAGGTGGAATGTTGAGGCCCGTGTACTATGCGATGTCAGTGCAGGTTAAAACACCCCAGGTGCTTGAAATGGCCCTCTACTTCGACGTCTCTCATAATTATATTAGCGTGGTTTCGGGACGTAAAACGCCAGAAATCAATCAATCAATCAATCAATCAATCAATCAATCAATCAATCAATCAATCAATCAACCGTTTTCCAAATGGGCTCGGGCAGTCCCAAAGGCTGACAAGGTGTTGCAGGAGAACTTGGCAATTTGTTGCAGCGGTTGCTCATTCGAGGAAATATAATACTGGAGACCACATCTGATGTCATAGCTGACAGAAGATGGAGCGAGAGGGCAATAGGTATTAAAAGATAAGGACAGTGAGAGCGAGATATATTATTTGTAGAAAATATGCGCGCAAAGGTCTCGAAGTTCGTTTTATATGTGGCCATCTCGGGCGTTGTCGACCGAGCGAACACTGAAACCTTGCGTATTATAGACCAATGTTCCCGACAGTTTTCCTTTTTTTCCCCATTTGTGAATGAACGACGTCAAAACCATATTTATTGTTTCACTGTTTGCAGTCATAGTAATTAAACTGCTTGTATCAGTACGAAATGACATGCCTCGTCGTTACAAAAGGTACGGCTGTGTGCCCACTGTCAAGAACTGCTGAAGTGGCTAATGTGGCATTTGAGGCATGCGCCTTTTCCGCACGATATAAAATCAGTACTTAATTAGAAGGCAAGATGGCGTACTCTTATACAGGACAAGTAAATGCCGTTCCTGAGCCGCAAAAGGTATAACAGGTACCGCATAAAAAGTAGAAAAGTGAATATTATAAATATAAACGTCCAAATATAGAAAACACCGCCAGGAGTATATTTACCGCTCTGGGAAGAGTGAGTGGGAGATTTACGATAAAATTTAACATTGGAACCGGCACCGTAAAAAAAAAAAAGCCTCCTTTTAGTAAATAACTACGAGAACACTATGGGGACATGATCAAAGACGAGAGCATCATTAAGTGGACCGACTTTAACAAATGACACATGTGTACATTTTTCAGCTGAATGTTTTCCCAAGAAAGCTACATTTAAGCTGCTTTGAGAAGTGCTACGCTGTGAAAAGTCTTACTGAGAGGCTTCATCAAATAAATTGCATATATGCAGTTTTCCCTAGTATGTGCACCACTGATTCTGTTGAGTGCAAGTGCTTTAATGGACATCACCGAAGAACAAAACTGTGCGGTCAGACTACGTTGGTACACTCGCTAACGAAAAAAAGAACACACGCACACACACACACATTTACGGTTCTAAACTGGAAGTAGCTTTTAGTGTGCGAGGAGCGCGTCGCAGTGCGTCGTCTGCTCCGTTCCCCGCGCTCATGCCTACAGCGCCCCTTGCGGCATCGGTGCGCTTTGGGGTCACGTTTGCGCCGCCGTTGCTCACACCTCCCCATTATAGCCACCCTAACACCGGTTTGCACGGCGCGCCCGCTCCGGTCGCGCCACTCAAAATATTCTAGTACACTCTAACCAGGTAACGCGTGACCCAAAACCTAGGCACCTAGGGACGCATATGGACGCTAGTCGGTCACTCTGCGCCTTTTATCCACCTTTACAGTATCCGTTCTCGTGGTGCAACAAGTGTTCTTTGGTGCAACAACTGAGGGCGGTCTACTTTACATTCTAACTTAAGCACTGTACCTTATACCACACTTTATCCCAGCCTTTTAAGGTGCACTAGAAATCAACTTGAATGGACCCACCGGCGAAGCGGAAACTCTTCGGCAAGGCGGCAATAGCAGTTACCGGCTGCAGCGCGGTTGGCATCCTTGCAGTAGCTGTACCTTTCTTGTCGCCTGCATTGCGCAAAATCTGCCTACCGTATCTACCTGCGACGGACGCTCAAGTACGCAACGTGTCGTCGCTGCTGCGGCGAAGACGACGTTGCTCAGCCGTGGTTGACCTGGGTAGCGGCGACGGCAGGATCGTCCTCGAAGCCTCTCGGTTGGGCTTCGCAGTCTGTGTCGGTGTAGAGCTCAATCCGTGGCTTGTTGCCTACTCGAGGCTGCGAGCGTTGGGAACAACGAGCGCGCGCTTTGTGCGAGCGGACCTGTGGGACCTGACTTTGACACCGTTCGATGTCGTCGTCGTTTTCGGTGTTCAACAGATGATGGCCCCATTGGAACGAAAATTTGTGCATCAGCTCAGGCCTGGAAGCTGGGTGCTGGCGTGCCGATTTCCCCTGCCAACGCTCAAACCAGACGAAACTTGCGGCAGTGGTGTCGACACGGTGTGGCTCTACCGCATGGCAGGCAGCCTTCCCTCCTCGTCGACTACGTAATAGTGTATAAGCACCGATCGACATGTAGGTGGCAGCACTGTCATCGCTTGAGTGTGGATAGGCATTCAACGGCGCGCGTTGAAATGTACGCAGCGGCGGTGTGTTGTGGGCGGTTTGAGGCAGTTGTTAGCTAAATAAAAGCAGCCGTTGCAGTCAAACGGGAATACATGCTTCCTTCAATTTCACGTCAGTGCAGGAAGCATGCAAAACGTTTTTATTGCACATGAAGGAAGCGCGATATGCCATTCAACGGGGCACTGACATCACCCAGCCTAACAGTTTGACTTCCTCGGCAGTTCTCTCCATCTTTTTTTCTTTCACCATACTTAAGTTCTCTACTGTCTAAAATGTCGGCATTGCTGTTACGCGACTGAAAGAGTTCATCTACGTAGATGAATTCTACAGCATTAACGAAAGGGTAGCATGCGTTGTAATAAAACTAAATAAGTGGTATAAACTTAAGATAATCCAGGGATATGCGCCAACAACGAGCTACGACGATGAACAAGTAGAGCAATTCTACGAGGATATCGAATTAGCAATAAAGAAAGTACGGACACAATACACAGTAGTCATGGGGGATTTCAACGCAAAAGTAGGAACGAAACAAAGTGGAGAGCAGGCGATTGGCAACTACGGCGTCGGCCGTAGGAATAACCGTGGGGAAATGCTAGTACAATTTGCCGAAAGGAACCAGCTCCGAATAATGAATACGTTCTTCAAGAAACACAAGAATAGAAAGTGGACGGGGAAACAAAGAATGAAATTGACTTTATAATGTGCGAACAACCAGGTATAATTCAAGACACAGAAGTAGTGGGGAAGATAAAATGCAGCGATCACAGACTAGTAAGGGCAAAGATTGTACTTAACCTAAAGAAAACAAGAACTAAATTATTTACTCGAAAGAAATGCAATGTAGAGTTAATCAGAGCGAAGGACGAAGAATTTAAAGTCGCCCTAAGCAACAAGTTCGAGGCCTTAGACGAAAATGGTGATTTAGAACAAATAAACAAAACCATAACGAAAACAATCCTTGAAACAGCGATAGAAGTCGGTGGTAAAACAGCAAAGCAAACAGGAGTTAAAGAATTACAGACCAATCAGCCTACTCCCAGTAATATGCAAGCTATTTAAAAAGGTAATTTCTACGAGGATAAGAGAAACACTCGACTTTAACCAACCGAGAGAGCAAGCTGGTTTTAGGAAAGGTTACTCGACAATGGACCACAGCCACGCTATCAACCTAGTAATTGAGAAGTACGCGGAATATAACAAACCTCTTTATATGGCGTTTGTCGACTGCGAGAAAGCATTTGACTCCATAGAAATACAAGCAGTTCTAGAAGCTCTACATCGACAAGGGGTACCTGGCGTATACGTGAAAACCATAAACAACATATACAAAGATTGCACAGCCACACTACTCCTACATGAGAGAAGCAGAGAAATCCCGATCAGGAGAGGTGTGAGACAGGGAGATACAATATCCCCGATGCTATTCACTGCATGTTTAGAGGAAGTCTTTAAACGTCTAGACTGGGATGAAAAGGGCATTCGAATAGACGGAGAATATCTAAACAATTTAAGATTTGCAGACGACATTGTGCTCTTCAGTAATGATGGTGACGAATTACAAAACATGATTGATGACCTAAACAGGGAAAGCATTAAAATTGGATTAAAAATGAATAGGCAAAAGACCAAAGTTATGCTCAATAGCCTAGCTAAGGAACAGGAACTTAAAATCAACAATGAACCCTTACAATGTGTTAACGAATACATATACCTGGGACAGTTAATAACAGGAACTCCTAACCATGAAAAAGAAATTCTCCGTAGAATAAGGATGGGCTGGAGCGCATTCGGAAGGCATTATGAAATCATGATTGGAAACTTACCGCTCTCGCTAAAGCGAAAAGTATTCAATCACTGCATTCTTCCAGTACTAACGTACGGTGTAGAAACGTGGAGGATAACGAAAAAAACTAGATGGAACTAAGGAGTACGCAACGTGCAATGGAAAGAAAAATGATAGGGGTAATGCTAAGAGATAAAAAACGAGCGGAATGGATCAGAGAACAGACAGAAGTAGCCGATACTATTATTACAATTAAAAGAAAGAAGTGGACCTGGGCAGGACATGTCATGAGGAGGAAAGATAACAGATGGACAAAAGAGCGACAGAATGGATACCAAGAGAGGGAAAAAAGCAACAGAGGCAGGCAAAAGGTTAGATGGAGCGATGAAATTAAAAAAAGTCACAGCATATCCACGGAGTGAATGATGATGAGTGGGCAAAGCTCGGGAGGTTCATCGTAGATCGTGCAGAGTTCCAGATTAATTTAGTTAACGCGCACGCTACGAATCCTTATGGTTCAACTACGCACAACTGAAATCTCCCACCGGCACTTCATTGCAAGTCAAGATCCAGTGCCTATATATATATATATATATATGGGTGGCCGGTGAACGGTTCTCCAGCGCGAGCAGTCGGTATTTCTCATTCAAGAAACTTGCTAGAAGACGCTGCCTGCGCCAATGTTGTCTCTCGCGGGTGAGGGCGCGTTCTCCTTCTTTGCCAGCTGGTGGAGCGTTCATCTAAGAAAGAGCGTTTCCGTAGTCAACGCTTGCCTTTCGCTCTCTCTCTCACAAGACAGCAGATGGAAGAGTGAGAGAGCTCGCGCGCCGGGAGGCATGCGCCAAGGGTGAGCGCGTTGCATGGTATTGTGAGTGGTGTAGGTTACACAATGTGCGTGACAACCGACCCACAGCTTAAGGATCTTCACCCTTAAAAGTTTGCGGGCATAAAGTGGAACCAACTCACTCAGGATAGGGTGGATTTGAAATCGTTGGGAGAGGCCTTTGTCCTGCAGTGGATCGAAACAGGCTGATGATGATGATGATGATGATGATTTGAATACTGAAACACATCACTTTCCTCGCACCATTACTTGCATGACTGTGACAAGAAATGGTTTATTTTTTTATGCACACAAAAATATGTGTTCTTTAAGCAAAAAACATCTGCTCTTTCCGTCATGCTCACAATCGCATATCGTGAGGCGATATCGCTGCAGTACTGCATTTGCACATAATGTTTCCCGATTGACTTATTCATAAGGACGCTAAGTGCACTTTTCCGTATACTTGAAATGCACAGCAGCATCCAAACTGAAATAACTGTGCCAAACCGGATGTGCAACGATGACATTGCACGCTCGCGACACAGGCGCTCAGTGGTTTTAAGAAAGAGCAAATACTGCAGTGCAATGTCGAATAATACTACAGCTAACACTTTTATGCTTGGATAAGAATGCATGAAAGCATTCATTACTGCACAGGCTCAGGGAACTAACGTATCGGAGGATATGGGTGACGTACGCACACATGCAAAAGCGCAGTGGCTATAGACGACGCAAGGAGCTATCCACACTTGGGAGCTTTGTTCACTCGCTGCTAGGCGCCGACTGTGTTCAATCTCGAGGCCAATAGTTTAGTACAGTAATACCTACAAGGGGTGTGCGCATCTGTCCAAGCTTCCGCAGTGGCACGACATGTGTGCATGCGAGGCTTGGTCTGAAATGCTCTGCACAAAATAACTGTCCCTAAAACAAAACTTTCAATTCATTGTGGAATTCTCTGCACACTAAATGGTTACAACATGGAAAGGACACCAGCGCAGACTGACAAGTGAACTTTATTATGGCAAAGCAAGTATACACACCCTTGAGAAGATGGTCACCACGCATGGTGAACAAGGCGAACATTGCACTCTACATAGAACAGTAAACAATGCTACATAACCGATACACTGTCTTTCACTGATCAGAAAGTTCATTTCATTGTAATTAAATGCAATAACAATGCATGCTTCTTGCAGTATAGAAATGTTTTACAACATTCTGACAAACATTGTACATGTGTCTTGACAAATGTTTGTTACATTCACCTTTCATGCTGGCCATCTGTTCTCTTACATGTGCGCTGCGTCAGCCAGTCTGACCTACATGCGCAGAATTGAAAGGAATCTTACATGCTATGTTTCTATTACAATTTACAGCCTGGTGGGTACTTTGAGCACTTGACCAAAGACATGTCAGTGCACATACTGTTTACAGCAGGAAAACTTCATTTACGCTGTACTTTGTGGCTGCCTTACTGAGTTTATGCAAAAAACCATGCACACAGCGGATTGCTGAAATTTCTTTTATTTGCTCACACCTTTGTCCTCCAATTTCATATTCTTCCAAGTATATTTCATGCCACTTAGTGCGTATAACTTTCCCACAATGAAAAACAAAATTTTCATATATTGATCTCATCCGCCCATATGACGTTTTACAGTACCTTCAAGGCAGAGTGAAATGATTGAAAAGAACGACGGCTGCCAATAAATGAACGCCTACCTTGTCACCTGCCTTCCAACTTGAGAAGCTGGTCGCTACACTTTACATTCCGTGGAATTGTACATCAAAGCTGAAATTCCAAAAAGCAATGCAAGTTGTTTGTCTATAATGCTGAGGAAAGATAGCTCATAACAAGCAGCTGCAATAAAGGACCGTGACAAACGTAATGGTTTCAGCCAGACACATCTTCAATGTGTGGGTTCTCGTGAATGATACCATGCCGAATGAAGCACGTGCCGAATGAAGCGCTGTATCTTCCCATCGCCACCTCCAATCGCTGCTTTGCGGCGCTGGGGGTACACAACTCCTAGAGTTACTGTATATGTTCCCCTTGGGGAATGCTCCCTTAGGGAGCATATACAGTAACTCTAACAACTCCATTGCGGAGTTGCAGGAAGCCCATCACATCAACCAGCTCAATCGTTTGTCGCAGACGCCTTCCGGGTGCCGTCTGCTGCACAGACTCGGCCTGGGCAACTCCAGCGATTGTTTAGTGCCCATATAGGATCTCAATGAAATTTTCAATATATATTCTCCTCAGTGCTGTAATAATGTATGCCAAGCCAGGCGGTTACAAGTTATTTAGTTTCCCTGGAAATAAATTTTAAACACATTTAGCAGACTACAACCTGCAGCGCAAAAGAGGACAAGGACGAAGACAAAAACCACACGGGTCAGCGCTTGTCCCGTGTGGTTTTTGTCTTCGTCCTTGTCCTCTTTTGCGCTGCAGGTTGTAGTTAACGATGTACCAACACGCCCAATTAGCCACATTAGACATTTAGCAGATTGCCACGCGGGCCACCCTGTGTGTTTTACGTCATCACCTTCAACGCTGCCTAACCGAGCCAGCGGGCCGTCAAAATCAACACGGCCATACTTACGTGTTCAAATCGTCGCTGTCAAGTTCAGAAAAGCTGCTATAACTCTATCGTCGAATGACCTCGCCACCGTCACTTTTCTGGCATATTTCAGATGGTGGGAAGGTCATCACATACACTGCACGAGGCGTCTACCCGTTTCGAACACTCCCTTCAGTCGGTTATTTAAAATTATTGGTGAGTTTCTGAGCAAACTGAACCATGCTGGCAGCTATGAGTACCACAGAACATGGTGAAACAACTGCGGGATACGTGAAAAAATGTTCCAGAAGCCAGGGGAATTCATATTCAAACGTTTAGCTTCACTGGCTTTACTCAACAATAAAACAATAACAAAGCATAGACGTTTCGCCACCTATGCGGGTGGCATCGTCAGTACACAAATGGCGTCCCATGAAAGAATACATCAACTTAAATCTTGCCGTAATCATCCGGCAAAGGACCACGATTACTGTTGCATGCATTTTGATTGTGACGGATAAACCATGATTCGATGAATTTCCTTGGGCCCCATCGTTGTTCCCGTGCCAGCGTCGTCACATTATCGAAATCGAACACGTGTCCTTTCATCAGGCAGTGGTCGACTAATTCCGTCTTGGCACGTGTTGAATGTGTAGCTTTGGTGACGTCCCTGGCGTGTTCCTTGATGCGGGTACGACGTCGTCGCCCGGTCTCACCTATGTAGCAGGCATCACAGTCCATACAGTTAACTTTATACACAACTCCGCTTTGTTCGTCGGAGGGGGTGCGGTCCTTTGGTTTTGGGAACACGTTTGCCGGTGTGCGCATGGGTTTAAACACAGTCCTAACGCCCAAAGGTCGCAAGGCCCTACACACTGCTTCTGACACGCCGCAGACATACGGGATGCACACAACAGAATTTTCATTGTTATCCCTGCTCTCGCGAGGTCCTTGCGTGCGGCGCCGCGTGTCATCGACAAACCGCTGAGGGTAGCTCCGTTTATACAAGACAGTGGCAACATTAGTTTCTTCATGCTTCCTCAGGGTCTGTGTCGACGACAGCGTGTTGCAACGTGACAGAAGTGTACGGGCAACGGCATATTTGTGCTCCGCAGGGTAGTGTGAGTCAAAACTCAGCACAGCACATTGCCACTGTCGCAAGGTTTGCGGTATACGGATGTCGCCAATGAACCGCCCTCGTTCCGACGCACCAGCACATCTAGAAATGCCAAAGTGTCACCACCCTCTATTTCACAAGTGAATTGAATGGCAGGATGAACACTATTGAGTGCCTCATGCATAGCCTGCAGATTGTGCTTTTCTACAATGACGAAAGTGTCATCTACATAACGGCAGTACATTTTCACAGGGAAGGGCAAGGTCGACAGACATATAGTTTCCACGTGTTGCATCAAAAGATCTGCCACGATTACCGACACAGGGCTGCCCATCGGGACACCTTCTATTTGGTGGTGGACAGTTCCGCCAATTAAAATTGAAATATGTTTGCTTTAAGCAAAACCTCAATAAGATCATGATATCATCTACAGTCAGCGAAGTTTGACTTGCCAAAGCACAATCATCTTGTAGGCGTTTCTCGATTACATCTGTAGCCAGTTTTATTGGCGTGCACATTGGTGAATAAAGATGTGACATCAAAAGACGCCATAACATCCGCGTCACCAAGCTGCTGCTCACGTATCGCGGTAACAAATTCTTTGGAATTCTTAACCGTGAACATGTTTCCCTCCGCAAGAGGATTTTAAGCTTCAACTAAGACCTTTGACAAGTTGTATGTAGGAGATCCAACAAAAGATACAATAGGTCTCAGGGGACAGCCATCTTCGTGAACTTTTGGCAGTCCGTACGCTCTTGGCGTTGCCCCGCCAGATGAGAAGAGACGGCGGTATAACGACTGGTCGACCATTCCTTTCGTTTTTAGCCTGCGCAAGTAGTCCATCAATTGTCTTTCAGTACTTAAAGTAGGATCGTGCTGCATCTTTTCAAAGTGCAAAGGATCTCCAAAATTTCTTGCATTTTTCCTTCATAGTCCTTTCGGTCCATGACAACAATGCCTTTACCCTTATGGGCTTCCAGGACCACGACAGAAGGGTCGGACCTCAGATCCTCAAGTGCAGCACGTTCACTACTAGTAAGATTCGACCGAGGCGTTCTGGAATTAGCCAATATGTTCACAATGCGGCTACGAGCAAGGGCTACAGCCGCAGTATCTTTATGTGACGGAAGCATTCCTCCGTTTCTGCAATAATTTCAAATAGGGGCCCCAAACACTTTGGGGCCCCAAAGAAATAGCGTCGACACCACTGCGCATGCGCGAGACCCAAACTGCCTTTGGGTTTTGGGTTGGGCACGCTATTTCTGGAATTTAGCGTCAGCCCCAAAGCTACAGTGTACTAGAAGAGGGCAGTGGGCTTACTCTCCGGCGGAGGCTATTGGGTGGGGTGACCCCACGAACGTCGCCTGTGTGTGCTTCTCTCTTCGCCCGGGCGGCGGCGCTGGCATCGCCTTTGATGGCAGGCTACGACAATATTAGAGTGAACTAGATAGGGGTAGTGGGACGAGGGGAGAGCAGACGGAGGCAGCGGCGGCGTGTCGAAAAGCACGGAAATCTACGCGCGCTGCATGGTGGCGCCACTGCGCCTTGCACCAGCAGGCTGTAGCTGCGTCTCTACGGTGCGCATGCGGACAGGCTCAGACTGCTTTGGTGATCGCAGTCTGTTTGCTTCCTCGTTTGTTCGCTGATTTGCCTTCCTTGTTTCGTGTCGTCGTTTCCTTTGTGGTGTGCTGAAGATAGCGCTGAGTTATTAAATTATGAAATGGGGAGGTCTCGGCGAAGGAAATATTGCTTTAGCCCGGTTGTAAGGACGAAGAAATGCGCCGAACGCGGGAGCGAAATCTACACCGCAAGGACAAGCCGCTCGAAGTCACTGAAGCCGTGTGCGAACTTCACTTCGAAGGAAAATATACACTAAGGGAGATTGCGTACGGGTAATCGAAGGCAAAGAGGTACGTTTACCACTGAAAGCCGTCTCTCTCGCAAGATGCAGTGCCCACGTACGATTTTGTCCAATCTCCGTAGGTACCTTTCAAAAAAATCCACCGCGCGAAAGGCCCACGACGAAGAGCTGCTTCAAACCTCCATGACGGTCAGACAAAAAGACGGTGCCTACAAGAGGCCGATCTGCAGACCACGGAAACTGTGGACATAAGCGACGACGCTGACTCAAACGAAATTCTCAAACCCCCTGGGCACTGCACAAATTCCAGAACGAAGGCGGTGTTGGGTGTGTTTTGGCATCATTGAATAGTGAGAAAAACACAGTCAACGTTGAGAAGATTCAACTCGCACCTCAACACGAACTCATTCGAAAAGATGAGCGTGTTGTATGCCTTTCAACTTTTCGGGGCAACTGTCCTGAGAGCCATGAACTTTTACAAAAAAGAAGTCGAGAGAAAATGCGGCAGAATAGTGGCCACAGAAAAATTCTTCGAGTTAGTTGAATTTACGATGTGATTGTGCTCCAATGATTCTAATTCATTCAAATTGGAATGTTTTCTGTTCTTGGTCCTCGCTTTTCGCAGGAAGATTAACCACTTGATAAAAGCAATGACATCAAGGTTTCTTACAGAAGCTTTGAGGTCCGCTTCCACTACGTCGGCAGTCTTTGGAGGATTTCTTGCTTATTTGAACAAATGGGAAGCTAGCACTATTGACAAAGGAGGGTTTCTAAGCGATACTACGGAAACTGGGGTGAGGATCGCTACTACCAGTACATTATCCCTCCTGAAGTACTTAACATATAATGTAGCTTTTCAGTACTTAATGACGTCCCGCCTTAGCACCGACCCCATAGAGCACATGTTCGGCATCATCCGCCAGTGAGTGGCTGTACACCCACCCCTCGCCAGACCAGTTCCTTATAACAGTGAACTATATCTACAACATGGCAAGGAGTGCGGACGATGCAAATAGCACTCCTAATATCATCAATGCGCTTCGCAGTGTGGGGGACAGAACATCGAACATTACTCCAAAGAGTAGTGATGAGCTTCTCTCCCAAGGAAGATTAGAAGAAGCTGGAGATTCTCTGGCCAGAGTAGAGGCTCCCTGTCGCAGCCACTAATTGATAGTGACAGAAAGGAGTGACTCGATCGCGAGTTATTTATTACCTAGCAGGTTACGTAGCAAGTGCATCCTACAACTTAATTGTCGTACGTGTGAGCACATCCTCCTCGTCAGGAGAGCAGAAGCCAAAGCACATCTGCTACCCTCAGAGCACACTGAGCAGTGTGATTGGGGTTATACCCATCAAAAGACTCGTGTTCATTCATCGAGGCTGTGTAAAACATATTCACTGAATGTTTAAGGGTATCGGAGCTAAACACAAATAGCATCTGCGATGTTGTAGCTCTTGTAAAGAACAGCTTCCTTTTCTCCAATGGCGTTAGATGCAACGAGCATACAGAAAAAGTGAGCATGAGGACCGTTTCGTTCTATGTGCTCAGGCGGCTAGCTTTCCTATTCAAAAGTATTAATAGTGCAAGAAGCGCAAATCCACAGAGAGCAAAACATATATTAAGCTCAGCAGGACGACCTAGGATCGAGTCTGGTTTTGTTCGGCGCCTCTTTTTCGAAGAATGCTTTTGTTCTAATAAATTCTTTCACGCATTCTTTCAGTTGTCCTTGTGTGTGCGCGAGTCTTGCAAGCGTCGCTTCTGCGGTTCATCCGTTCGTTTTCAGTATGTAGTACACGCGCAGCCCAAAAAACTTCCTCGCAGGTGCGTTAATACTTAAAATCGCGAGGCTTGCAGCTTTGGAGACAAGTCTATTTGTTCCACTGTTGACAAAGCGTGCAAGGCAGACATTTCGGAATCAAGGATCAGCTTACGACACGTCGCACTCTTCCTACAAGTCCCCGTCAAAGAAGCGCGCACCGCGGTGTGGTGCAGGATGGATGGATGGACGCTATGAGCGTCCCCTTTGTAACGGGGCGGTGACATGTGCGCCACCAGGCTCGTAGAACTCTTTTCTCTCTCTCTTTAAATTTTCCTCATGCCTTTTAAATTTACTTCAATCAAATCGATCATATAGCGAAAACGGAAATTCATAGCCCAGTTCCCTGCCCCTTATGGCAGAAAGTCCATATTTCTCCCTATAATTATTTTTGTCCGTTCTCTCTAGTTTTCTGCCACCAGTATTCTAACCGTCTCTGACTTATTTCAATCGCGGCTATGTTCAGCGTCCCGTTGTTCGCCCTAAAACCCATGGAGGAAAGAAAGACTAGGAGGCGGCGTCACGGGTTCGCTGTTTGTAAACAAACAGGAATGCGCCGAACGGTGTGCCCAAGAAGACTTCCGGTGTGGCACTTCCGGTAATACATTTTCAATGGGCTCGACGGTGTTTGCCTCTGGTGCATTTGAGTTTGTTGCTCAAATAATCCTGGCGCATTCGTTCAAATGTGTTTAGAGCAATGTCTAGCGACCACATGAAGGGGGTCGACGACGTCGCACGAGAGAGCTACAAGCATAAACTGCAGAGGAGAGGAGTTGCCCGATCCGCTGGATAGGGAGAGAGAGAGAGAGAGAGCAAACATTTATTTTAACAAGTGAGGGATCTTCCTCGTAGGGTGGATAGGGAAGTTGTAGCCCGGAAGGCAGCTACGCGATGAGTTGACAAACGATCTGTGCGACTGCATGTCCGCCGATGTTGCTGAGCAAAGTTATGCTAACTGCAGAATTCTTGCAAAAGGTAAGCAAGATTGCCCAGTTTTAGGTCAAGCCTGTTAAACAGCAATAAAATTATCATTAAAGGCAACAAGCAGAGAGCAAGTCGTCTGTGATGGAGCATGCCTAGTTTTCTTAAAATCACAGGTTAAACCGATGGCTAACTTTACCATGACAACTTAAAAACTTTACTGTGACCATTTGAAAAGGTCGCAATAATGATCATGTTTTTCACATAAGGGGTGGAGTTGTGTACGGAACGCCACATCGCATAAACGCGTAACCTACGTTTTATCACACGTGTTCTAAGCTGCCGAAAACGGGCTAGTTGACAAACGCTCAAACGCTAATGTTTGGTCTAGGCACACATCACGATGGAACATTAAACATTATATTGGTGCGCTTGTGCCACACCGGGTGCTGTTTGATCCGAGAGATCGGCGCCGATTGGAATCGATCGCGATCTAATGTGTTCGGTGCGTCTGAAATCATATGAAACGTACTCATTATATAATGAAGTCAGCTGCGGCTGAGTCACGCAAAATACTATGGTTTGCTTACGAGTACACTATTTACGAACCAAACTTTCAAGTTAACCTGCCTACATCTATAGCCCAAGCTCACACCGAAAGATAAATTAGCTAGGGTGCGACGATGTCCATTGGCGGCAATACGACAGGCGATGAGTCAGTTGCTCGCACAGACGCCGAACCACTCGCAGGCGTCGCTCTCATTAAAAAAAAAAGCAAACGCACGGCAACAAACCGTGGGCACCGCGACGTATGCTGTGCGGCGATTCATGTTGAGCGCGGCTGCTTTGTGTCCCGAGTGCTGCTTCGAACAGTACACATCACTGATAAGGCTCCAACTACAAGAAACACCTTTACGATGGATTTTTAGCCTTAGGCAGCTTTCACGTTTTGCTATCCACTTCATCTGTCGTGGGCGGAATGCGACGGCGCCCGACGTGTACCTTGTAATTAGGGATTTTAGACTATGCATTAGGGATTTTAGAGTATGCATTGAGCTTTATCTGCCTCTGAATAAGTGGGCAGAAGAAATCTGTGCGCTCTTTGTGGGACTCCAGTTTTCTCGCCTGGTCGCTGCGCTCTTTCCGTTCATCTGTCGCGAAACATAACGTTTCGACTTGCGATAGCAAATAAGTTGCGGACCGCAGACTGTATCCTGGCACCACACAACCTCGCCCGAGTCGCCAGCGCTTCATCACAATAATTCTATCAGCGGAAAACATCGGAACACAAGCACCCGCGGCCACCGGCACGCTGAAACCACGCCACAACACGAAAGCAAGCTAAACAGGAAGTTTTCTAGGGCACGCTGTTGCCAGAGGACGGCAAGCGCTGGCGAAACCGTCATAAAAAATTTAAAGGAAAGAATCATGGGAAATAGGCCCTGATCACGTGATAGGCAAGCGGTCGATTTAGTCGACTGAGGAGTTTCGCTTTTGATGCGTCTGCTGCGGAGACGGCGTAGGTTTCTGCAGGGAGCATATGCGGCGTGAGAAACGCGCACGCCGAGGCAACGCGCTGGCCAAAGTTGTCGAAGGTTCGAACTTGTGACGCTGCCGAGTCTGTGTAATGTCAGCCAGGAAATGCATCTAACTACTACGTACTACTGAACGCGGCTCGCCGCTTTGGACACCGGGTTGCAGCGAACGAAGCTGTCTGCATGGTGAGCGGCTTTGTGCCCAACAACCAGTACCGCATCGAGGACGACTCGTCGCGTTTGGTGTGCTCTCCAGCATCGAAATGGGGAAACCTTTCGTCCTGCAAATGTCTGAAGGAAACAAGCCACATCTGCGACGGCAATTCTTCGCGTTATGGTGTTTATTAGATGAAACGACTAGACGCAGCCGTGCGGCAACGGTCTTGTCCAAGCGGGCACGCACCTCGAGCACGAGCGGCGTCTTTTTCAACAGAGCGCTGAAGAGCGAACCCCACTGTAAGGCGCTGGAGAGGACGGCCCACTACAAGGTTCCTGTGTTTCTTTACATGTGTAACAAGACTGGACGCCCGAGGAGCGTTTCGACAGCGTAACGACGTGGCACCACACACTGCTAAAGAAACAGCCCGTAAATCCGAATAAACGGCGACGACCTCGGCGTGTCGAGCCGGCTAATGCTGTTTATTTGTCTCAAAACGAAGGACGCACATCGGAGACTGATAAAATGGAAACGCGACGTATGATGTTCCTCAAAATATCTGTAAGTGCAAAACAGCGAGGCCAAAATTTGCTAGAAAACACACCGCAGTTAAAGGGCGCGACAGCTGATTTCACAAACCTTACAAAAATGAATCGCGGTGCGAAGCTCTGCACAGCTTTCCACGCGAGAGCGCTGGCAAGTCCATCGACAACAGTAGCATGCGTAAATGGAGCCTTATCAATTATATAGACACGGGTCAGGCACGCCTTTCGTCGGCCTCTCGCCGTCCTTCCTCCATCGGGCCCCATGCCGCGAACGCTGCTGCAAGCGGCAGGCGCCACTAAAAGTTACCGGGTGCCAAACAAACAACCTCGAGTGGTCCGGCAACCTTGTGGGCCTAATCCTACCCAAGATGCACCGCGCACTAGGCCCTCGGAGCGGCGACAGAGGAGGTTGGCTTGCCGAAGCTAGCGAAGTCACGTGACGCCGCCTCCTAGTTTTTCTCAAGGCTTAGGGTGGTGCCCAAACGTACACCTGGGTGGATATTTCCGCATTCAATCAGAACATGCTCCGTCGTTCCCCTATCTTCCTCACAGCATGTGCATTTCTCTTCTTCTTTACTGAATTTCGCTTTATAAATATGCGTTCTAAGGCAGCCCGATCTCGCTTCAAACAATAAAGCGCTTCCTCTTGAATTATCATGCCTCCCTCTTTATTTCGTTTTTGCCTCCTAGTTCGTTTTGCCTCCTAGTTCTCTTTCTCCACTGCGTGCATGCCAACGCTCTTTTTATATAAATAGCGGAACACCTTCACTGCTAATAGTGAAGGGCAGTGAAGTTCCAAGACCTTCACTGCCCCTACTCTCTTTCATATTCCTTAGCCTCTCTGCCGTTGTATATCATCTCGACTGTCCGCGAATAAGACAATATCATCAGCATAAAATAAACCCGGAAGCATCTGCTCAATCATCACGCCGCCCTGTTTGTGTGACAGATTAAAACCAATGTTGCTATCTCCTAGCGCTTTTTCCATTCTAACCATGTACAGCATGAATAACAGCGGCGACAAAGGACATCCCTGTCTCAGCCCCTTGCTAATATCAATGTTCTCTCTGATACTGATTCCTTCCCATTCTATGCAAACTGTATTTTCTCGATATATTTCCCTCAAAAGCTGTACACAATCGTCGCCTATGCCCATTCCTTCCAAAATTTCCCACAGTATTTCCTGATTAACATTGTCATATACGCTCCAGTGATGTCTAGAAAAGCCACATACAACGGCCTCCTTTCTACTTTAGATATTTCTATACACTGAGTAAGAACAAATAGGTTATCGTCTAAACGCCTGTCTACTCGATAAAAACCTATCGCACATATCTTGTGCGTTGCTGAGCAACCAACCCACGGCGCAGGTCATCGGTAAACACTTTTTCTTCATTTCACGGCGGTGAGAAGCGCACGCACCAGCGAAAACACAGCGGCTGCTACGGTAGGCGCGCCGGCGGTTGCCTACCATGCGAAACCAAAACTCCCGACGACAGCGCCACCGCATCTTCGTGACGTAGGCCGGGTGGAATAGGTCTATAGGGGCGCCACTGATGGCCACCTAGCGGGCGCCGCCGACAGTACTCTCGGGAGGCCGAGCAGACGACAACGCTTTTTGCAGCGCTGGGAGGCATGGGCATGGCCGAGGAACGCGGCTGCGATTTCCCCTTCGTTCGCGTGCCGGACACCTACTGTTGCGGTGACAGTTGCAGGAAAGAATCGGGCCTCTGTGAAAGTGGGCACGCGCGTGCCGTTAACACAATTTAGGACAAACCAGTCCGCATATAATTGTCAGGTGCATCCCGCCGACCACCGTGAAAAAGTCCAGTTGCGAAGTGGAGCTCGTGCGAAGTAGCCGCCTTGTATTTCCTTCTTTTTTTTAAATTGCACCGTTGCCACATTGCCGTCTCGTACCTTAATATCTGTACCTTAATAATAAACACACATAATTGAGCAGAGTGGTAATTCAAACAATGAAGCAAACATACGTGATGCTGGCGTGCGTTATGTAGCGATCTTGATAGCACTGATACATACGTGACATAATCGCTAATATTGACATAAAAGTCACCTTATGAAGCGCAACTGAGAGATTGTTAATGAACCTGCGTACATCCTCATGGATATCGCCAAACTTGCCAGCGGATAAAACCATTTAGCGCCGCGTTCGTCGAACTACCCTACCTGCTGCAGCCGTCAAAACTTGCAATTTCTGAGCGACCTTCTTGAAAGCGCACAAAGCTGCGTGAGAATTTTTGTGTTTTGGATGCTGAGTAAAGAGAAGGCGCATGATATATTGAAAAGCGGCGAAGGGTTGGTCAAGTTAATTGGGAGCGACAGCAAGGCTGGGGCTCGCTCTATCGTCAGAGTATGTAGAAACATGTAAACACTAAACAGCTACTGAATTTCTTCGTCACTTTACGGAGATTTCGTCATATATGCGTCTTCTGTGGGCCTGCAGTGCACCACATTGTTTTAGAGCTTATGTGCCTATGCAAGTATTGCCATTATCATGGTGGTTTGCGGTCCAGCATCTTCCCATTATTCCGTATATGAAATGCTCAGCACGCACCAAAGCTATATTTAGTCTTGTGTTGGTTTCAAACTTTCTTCATGCTCTTTCGTCCGTGTGTTCTGCGTGCTTTACTTTTCAAGATGGTGTATGAACATGCCCGAACTGCCACTGTTGTAACATAAATTTTTTTCTTCTAGTAACAGTGGTGGGGCACACGCATACAGAGCACACATGAGTTTTGTCTTATTAGAGCTGGTGCAACTCGTAAAATAGGGCAAGACTTCTGTGTGAGCACTTTAAACGTACAAGCAGGCTTTTGTTTACACTCCTCCCCCTTAAAACTAGCCAGGTGGGTAGCCCCCCTCATTTTCGTTAACGCCATGGGTAACACCCTCCCACCCTGCGAAATCAAAATTCTGGTTAAACGCCTACGTACAGGAAGAGGTCGTGTTTGGATGGCTTTTGTTATTCGACATCCCTTGAAGCTTCGGCCACCCCACACATGCAAAGAAAGTTGCTTATTTCGCTGCGACAACGCGAACTAAACGGCGAACGCGAACAAAGTCGTAGGAAGCTACGGCGCACGGCTGCCTACTCTCCCGCGAATACTTAGCAGGGTCGCCACCAGTAGCGCTTCCGTCGGCTTGCACGAGGCGTATAGCCATGGAGAAGGAGAGCGCAAATACTGCTCAACAGCGCAGAAGAGCGGAGAAGCTTGACTCATCGGATGCCGAAGTAGTTGCCTGGCAATTAGCGGTTGAGCGTAGGAGGAATGAACAGAAGAAGGCTAAACGTGCTGCGGAGACACTGGAGCAAAGGGACGAACGTCTAGCAAAGCGGCGTCGCCAGGAGGCTGAGCGACGTGCCCGACCACCCCTGCAGCAACAACAAAACGCCGTCGATGACGTCAAGGCTCGCCGATCGACTGAATATACTGTGAAACTCAGCGAAAGCGCCAGTGCGACTCGGACCTTCCAGACGGACTTCGTAAACAATCCGTTTGGATATGTGTGCGACGTGTGCGAAAGACTATGGCACATGAAAGACGTGACGCCGCTGAGTAGTGCCATGCGTGAAACGTTGAGTTTAGCGGCGGCGCCGCAGTGGGCTGAAACCGTGGCATGTGCCACATAATACGTATATCGCGCGTGTGTCATTGGAGCAGCAGTAAGCATGACAATCAAGCTAATCCTAGACAATCTAGACAGAAAGCTAAGAATAATCAGCTGAACCTTTGCTAACGCTACGTATATCCTGGCATAGCCGAGCTAAGCCACTGCAACATTTTTATAGATTAAGTTCATTCTGCTTTTTCGCCAACTGTCCGGTATTTGCCGCTTCTGTAAGCATTTTTCTACGGCTTTCAATAGTGCTTCTTTAGTGTTCTGTCCTAATTCGTTAATGAGGCTAACGGGGACCCCATCCAAACCCAGAGCAGTGCGCTTTGGAATTTTTCCTTCGGCCTTCTTCCAGTTGCAATTCTCAAGTTCTAGCTCTTCCTTAGTTTCGCTCTCCGTCTTGGTTTTATCCACTGGGGGAATCTCTTGGACGATCTTTTTAAACGAACCGGCTGTTACCTTCTGGATGTAACCCAACGCTTCGTACCCTTCCAATTGATTTCCTCTTTCATCAACAATATGCTGTTGCAATGTGGCAGACTTTTTACCTAGCGCTTTTATGTGGTTCCAAAATATCCTAGGCGCTTTTTGTCATGAATTTCTGTCACCCAGCGTTCGCTTTCACCTTTAATTTTTGCCTCGACCAATTTCTGTACAATAGATTTTTTCTCTAAATATATATCCCATCTTTCCGTGACTTCGACTTGCGGCCGCTTCTCCCTTTTTGCCTGCCTGTGCTCCCTTGATGCTTTACGTCGCTTTTCGATCGCTTCCCGGATTTCCTTGTTCCACCATCTTTTTGGCGTTCTCTTTCCTTTCCAGCAAACAGCTTTCTTCTCTTTACTTATTTCTTTCGTCATTGCATGAACTAGCTCATTATACCCCCAGTCCTTGCCTCGTATTTTGCCTACTTCTTCCTCTACTCTTCCGGCTATCTTTTTTATTTGTTTGTCATTTAAATACGAGCTGCCAAACTTCGACTCTACGTTATTAATTTCAGTTTTATATCCCAGTTGTAACGTTACGCGTTTATGATCACTACCCAAGCTGTTCATCCCGTCCTCGTCTATTCTCATTTCTCTCAGTCTTTCATAGATTCCTTCTGTCATAAGACAATAATCAATGTTCGATTGTCTGTTTCTATCCTCCCGCGTGATCTGTCCATCACACTTGGGCCCTGTGTTAACTATCACAAGACTATGGTGCTCGCAAAGATCGAGCAATAACCTCCCATTGGTGTCTGTATATCCGTCAAGGTAGTGGATGTGGGCATTCATATCCGCTAGGAGGATGATTTCGGCCCCATGACCAAATTCTTTAATATCGGTGTTTATGCAATGCTTTATCTCCAGATTCTTCTCCTTAGAGTTATTTCCCGTCCACATGTAAGCTACACCTAGCCACGTTTTCTTTCCACCTACCGTGCCCGAAAGCCAGAGGTGCTCTGAACACGTTTGTTTTCATCATCATCATCATCATCATCATCAGCCTGTTTAGGTCCACTGCAGCACTCTAAGTGCAGGACGAAGGCCTCTCCCAACGATTTCCACTCCACCCTATCCTGAGCGAGTTGGTTCCACTTTATGCCCGCAAACTTTTTAATTTCATCGCTCCATCTAACCTTTTTCCGGCCTCTGTTGCGTTTTCCCTCTCTTGGTATCCATTCCGTCGCTCTTACAGTCCATCTGTTATCTTTCCTCCTCATGACATGTCCTGCCCAGGTCCACTCCTTTCTTTTAATTGATATAATAATATCGGCTACTCCTGTCTGTTCTCTGATCCATTCTGCTCGTTTTTTATCTCTTAGCGTTACCCCTATCATTTTTCTTTCCATTGCACGTTGTGCGCTCCTTAGTTTCATCTCTAGTTTTTTCGTTATCCTCCACGTTTCTGCCCCGTACTTTATTACTGGGAGAATGCAGTGATTGAATACTTTTCGCTTTAGTGCGAGCGGTAAGTTTCTAGTCATGATTTCATAATTCCTTCCGAATGCGCTCCAGCCCATCCTTATTCTACGGAGAATTTCTTTTTCATGGTTAGGAGTTCCTGTTATTAACTGTCCCAGGTATATGTATTCGTTAACACATTGTAAGGGTTCACTGTCGATTTTAAATTCCTGTTCCTTAGCTAGGCTATTGAGCATCACTTTGGTCTTTTGCCTATTCATTTTTAACCCAATTTTAATACTTTCCTTGTTTAGGTCATCAATCATGTTTTGTAGTTCGTCTCCATCATTGCTAAAGAGTACAATGTCGTCTGCAAATCTTAAATTGTTTAGATATTCTCCGTCTATTCGAATGCCCTTTTCATCCCAGTCTAGACGTTTAAAGACTTCCTCTAAACATGCAGTGAATAGCATCGGGGATATCGTATCTCCCTGTCTCACACCTCTCCCGATCGGGATTTCTCTGCTTTTCTCATGTAGGAGTAGTGTGGCTGTGCAATCTTTGTATATGTTGTTTATGGTTTTCACGTATACGCCAGGTACCCCTTGTCGTCGTAGAGCTTCTAGAACTGCTTGTATTTCTACGGAGTCAAATGCTGGCTGTGGTCCATTGTCGAGTAACCTTTCCTAAAACCAGCTTGTGCTCTCGGTTGGTTGAAGTCGAGGGTTTCTCTTATCCTCGTAGAAATTACTTTTGTAAATAGCTTGTATATTACTGGGAGTAGGCTAATTGGTCTGTAATTCTTTAAAGGAGTACTGACACGATTTTGCGGCGACGCAAAACATACATTTCTCGTTTTCTAGTTATATATTGTTAACGCCCTCCGCACACGGAAGCCAGGAAACACGTACAAAATATTTTAGTTTGGTTTTGAAGTTTTCGTCGAATACCACTAGAAGCCTGCCCCAGCGCAATGGACACTACGATGACGTAAGAGCACAGTCTCTTAAAAATCGCTGAAATCGCTGTCAGAATCGCTGGACGACCGTGGAATTGTTGTTTGCTTGCCCCACGTGTAACTGACCACAGACGACAGAGTTGCAGCGACGCTCTCACGAATTACTGTCCCTACGTGACTTAAACGCACGACCGACTCTGTTCACACGTCACTAGGGGACCGCCCCTTCGAAATCGAAACCGAAAGTGGGCTTTAAAGGGAATCGTATTAAAAATATATTCATTGCGTTGCGAGGCACCATGATACTCTTTTTGGGGTTCTCCCCGCCGGTGCTTTCATTTACAGCAACAATATGAGAATGTCAAAAATTCGTGTCAGTACTCCTTTAACTCCTTTATGTCACCTTTCTCGTGGATAAGGATTATACGTGAAAAAATGTTCCAGAAGCCAGGGGAATTCATATTCAAACGTATAGCTTCACTGGCTTTACTCAACAATAAAACAATAACAAAGCATAGACGTTTCGCCACCTATGCGGGTGGCATCGTCAGTACACAAATGGCGTCCCATGAAAGAGTACATCAACTTATATCTTGCCGTAAACATCCGGCAAAGGACCACGATTACTGTTGCATGCATTTTGATGAACAGTAATCGTGGTCCTTTGCCGGATGTTTACGGCAAGATATAAGTTGATGTACTCTTTCATGGGACGCCATTTGTGTACTGACGATGCCACCCGCATAGGTGGCGAAACGTCTATGCTTTGTTATTATTTTATTGTTGAGTAAAGCCAGTGAAGCTATACGTTTGAATATAAGGATTATGTTAGCATTTTTCCAGCTGCGCGGTACACTACATGTCCTGATACATTTCGCGAAGAGCGATGCAAGTTTTTCAAGTACAATATCTCCTCCGTCTTTGATCAAGTCGGCTGTTATACCATCTTCACCAGCTGCTTTACCGCGGGACATGCCTTTGGCAGCTTTTTTGACTTCGTCAGCGGTTATACATGGAATTGCGGTGTCCTCCTCTGGTTCTATTTCTATTAAAGGAGTACTGACACCAAATTTCGAAGCTGAGTTTACTCGACTATACAACTCTCCTATATGCGTAGACAGCTCTGAGCAAATGTTAAGCTCAGGAAATGCTGATAAGATATTTTAATTGGACGTCAAAATCAATATTCACATGGCGTGCCTACTGACATCGACACTAGTATGACGTCAGGCTACAGTACGAATTTTGGTGACTTCAGGCAGCAGTATGGTAGAGTGTACTAGAACTTTTGAGTGGCGCGAGCGCCTGCCTGTGCGCGGCCGTTTCAGCGTGGAAAGATGCGGTGGCGCTGGCGTCGACCAATCTACCCGGGCGGATGGCTGGCAGGCGTTCCGCGTACGCGTTGGTACCTCTCCGTCGCACCCAGGATGATCTTTTTCATTCCTCGTTATACCCCCCCCCCCCCTTTTCAAAAATTTTAATGCAAATAAATATTATTTGACATTATTGTTAGTGAAGTTGCCGCCGACTGTATTGCAGCCTGAAGTAGCGTAGCACATCGTACCGCATAACGAGCGCGTTCCCCCCCCCCTTTTATGGTGTACACTTACACGAGAAACCAGCTAGCCGGTACACATCGGAAGCCTCCCTCATCCCCCCTCCCCAACGAAAAAAAAAGGAAAGTGTTGCGCATAAGTCGACGAACTCCTCGCCCGTTCCACGCATATAAAACACCAATGTTGAAATCAAATAAAGGGAGCGTTGCTTGTGGTTGCGTTCACTCACAACAAAAGCAGGCTTTATTGACATTGTCACTGTCTGAAGAACAGCAGAGTTTTTCCAAAGCTCAATTTCATCATTTTAATATGGGAATGCGTTTATTGTTGTAGGACCCACAAAAATGCACATACGTAATACTGCATAAAAACGCCTTCAGTGAACACAGCAGTGCAAGATTTCGAGAGTTTAAATAAGCAACAGCACGGCAAAGCAAAGTCGTATTAACAATCGATAACGCGAAAATACAATTGGTTCGCATACTTATACAAACAATACATTTGCAATTAAAATTATAAAAAGCATAAAATTATAGAGCCAGGATACACCATATAACTTAAAACAAAACAAAATGCAGAGCTTAGGTTGTCTTCCTTAAATGCATTTAAGTAAAAAAAGATATTATCGTTGCAAAATCGTTTAAACAGACTCTAAAGCGGAACAATGAATCGGCTTAGTTCGAGTAATTATACTCTGAGAACCCTAAAGTTGCCCCGCCACGGTGGTCTAGTGGTTATGGCACTCGGCTGCAGATCCGAAGGTCGCGGGATCGAATCCCGGCCGCGGCGGCTTCATTTCGATGGAGGCGAAATGCTGAGGCCCGTGTGCTGTGCGATGTCAGTGCACGTTAAAGAACCCCAGGTGGTCGAAATTTCCGGAGACCTCCACTACGGCGTCTCTCATAATCAGAGCTGGTTTTGGGACGTTAAACACCACAAATCAATCAACCCTAAAGCTGCTGAATTAACCATCACAGGTTTATTAATACAAAAAGATTCAAGAACAAATTTTATTTTCAGATTTCGCGTCAGAATTTGCACGTTTTCTTGCTTACAAACCTCTTCTCGGAAGAATCTCTCTTCTTGGTGCCCCTTTAAAAAATTAAGAGTGCAATAACATATGCACGAAAACTGACATCTTTTTTATGCCAATGCAGCAATTTATAGCCTAAGTTTCAGCTGCTGCTGTGCGCTTCTTCGTTTCTCATCCCGCCACTTGTTAAGACCCTTTATATAGAAATGCATACGCCTGACCACGTAAAAGCTGGTCAACTTAGCAGTTAATGACTTGCAACCAGCACCCCCAATGCTTCTCCTGTTGATCACTGCCAGGGCATCCAAGATGCTATCTTTGTGTAAGTCACTCTTACTAAAGCAACCAGTGAAAATGTCTTCAAGTTCACTAATAAAGACAAAAAGTTTCGGAGAAGGGTACAGAAGACCACCGAAATCACAAGGTTTCACGTCTTTCGATCGGGGCCTTAAAAAGGGATAACTTGCGACTTTGTTGCACACACGGATATCCAGTCGTGCAACCTGGCGCGTAACAATGGCTTAAACGTTGTTTTATTGCCATTTCGCGACCAAAACAGAGATGCCGACTACAGAGGCTACCATGCCGCCGAGCAAACCTGGGTAGATTGGGCGATGGCAGCGCCGCCACTACTTTCGCCGCAAGTTGGGCAAGGGGCAAGCAAGGGAAGAGCGCCGCGGTCGCGCCACTCAAAAGCTTCTAGTACACTCTAAGTATGGCAAGTTGTGATGACGTCACGTACAAAAACATGCGAAATGGCCGCTCGTGCGTCACTCTCGGTCGTATGCTCTCGCCGTTCAGTCGCCGTAGTTGACAGTGCCCGTGAAGCGAGCGAGCGAAGGCGAATTACCCTCTACGTGTGTGCCCGCGTACAATCGGAAGGCAAGCTCTCTATGGCGCCGACATTTTGCCCCTGGAATGCCGCGGAGGTCTCGGACGCCACCTTAGCTTATCGCAGGCTCCGGAGCCACGCCGACACCCACTGTGCGTGCCGTACGTTGCATCTTGCACAGTGCCGAAGTATTTTCTGTCGTCGCGGAGTCAATTCAAAATTTTGTACATTGTTTACCCCGCACTTGCTGCAGGCGCTGTGCGTGAGAGACCACTAGGAGAAAACGTCACGATTTTTTCGGGAGCACGTCACGAGGGCTCATTACTATGCACATGCTGTGTCGTGAGGTCAGGCTATAGTAGGAACCGAAACCGGCTTTTAAAGGCATGCTGTAAATAAATTTTCACGGCGCGCTCACGCTTACCAGTAGGTTTTCTGGGCTCTGGAGGTCTTGGCCTTTCATTTCATGCAAAAAAACGCCAACTGAAAATTTTCGTGGCAGTACTCCTTTAACGTTGTATGGTCTGTCTGGGAGCTGTACAGTTCCGAGTAGAGATCTTCTGCTACCTTTACAATTTCGTTGAAACTGTTGATAACGTTACCTTGTTTATCTTTTAGCGCATGCATTTTGTGTTGTCCTAAGTGCAGTTTCTTTTTGACCGATTTAATGCTGGTGCCTTTTTCTACTGCTTTCTCTATTTCTCTCATGTTAAAGGGGCACTGACACCAAAATTTTCGTCTGCTGTTTTTTCGCTGCAATACGTAGCTGGGGACCTGTTAGCCACGACACGGCACATCATTTGCTCCAGCGCGCGTCGGATAATTATTTACGGCATGTTTATTACCCACTAGTTTCAGTTTTGGTTTGGGAGAGCTCAAAAAACGACGAGGCGCCCGGTGAAACTGGCGCCATCTAGCGCTCGCGATGGAGTAGACGAGTTCGGACACGTGAGCACACATAACTGTGACGCACTTCCGCACGACAACCGCCGCGTGCTCGTTTTCTTTCGCCTGTCGCACGTCCTGCGCGTTGTTGTCGCTGTTGCTGTCATCGTTGTTGGGTGGCAACTATTTTCTTGAGGTCTGGCGTCGCCGGCAGTCTACTAACGCAGCCGCAGCGAATAAGCAATGGCGGCTACGACGTCATCATTGCTAGCTGCACTGTCGGAGCTCGGCTGCCGTGGTGACGTCGCGGAAGTTGGGGGTCCCCTTCAGGTCACCTTTGCTGCTGTCGATGTCGCGATGTACGGCGTCTAGCGCTTGATTGCGCATGCGAACTTCAATATTCATTTAAATTATCTTCGGAGCTGTGTTCGCCATTGAGATTTGGTAGATGACATCTGTATGTCCACGAAAATCGATCTCGCAGGCTATCTTAGCAGCGAAATTTTGGTGTCAGTGCCCCTTTAAAGTTTCTTACATCTCTTTGCCTGGCTTTACTGATCAACTTTGATAGTTCTGCAAATTCTATCTTATATTTTGATGAAGTTACTTTCATTTTTTGGCGTTTCTTTATTAAGTCCTTGGTAGATTGGGACAACTTATTTGTTGCTTGCTTTGCTGTTTTGCCCCCGAGTTCTATCGCTGTTTCAAGGATTGTTTTCGTTAAAGTTTTGTTTATTTCTGCTACATCGTCACCATTTTCGCCTAAGGCCTCGAACTTGTTGCTTAGGGCGACTTTAAATTCTTCGTTCTGATTACCTCTTTACTCTCTCCCATTTTGCTCCGCTATGAATAAGCATTCCAACACCCCCACCTTTTCTTTCTATGATCCTGTTGCACCCTTCCCAAACATAATTGTCAATATGTGGTGGCTCTTCCAGGTCTCTAAGGTGTGTTTATGTAACCGCATAAACGCCTATCTTTTCTTTGTTTAACTGTTCCTCAATCTCTAACCATTTTGCCTTTTTTCTGCCACCCTGCATGTTTATGTAACTAATTGCTACACGTGCCTTCGCTCTTGTCCCGTAGCAGTGGCTCCGCTGCGGCGGCGCGGAGAACTAGGCTCGTCAGACCGGTTTCGGGCGACGTCAGGCCGCACCACGTGCGTTTTTATCCAGCGGCCGTGGTACAGTGCCTAGAAAATATACTTGTAAGTATATTTTCTAGGCACTGTACGACCGTCTCGTTTTAGTTTCATTTAGCACATGAATCGCACCGTGCGACCAGTGTTGCCAGCCGCCTAATGAGAATCGGCTATATGGGTATGAAAACAGAGACTTCTCGTCACAGTACAGAACTCTTTTTTTTAAAGAAAATTTCACCAACAAAAGCCGTTTTGACGCTGATAAATACAAATTAAAATTTAATATTTATGAAATTCAAGGTTTTTCAAGGACTAGTCAGAAATTCAAGGTTTATAAGGGCCTTGAAAACAGACTTTCGAAATTCAAGGGTATTCAAGGTTTTCAAGGACCTGTGCGCACCCTGAATTATTTACGCTCCGAAACCTTCTTTGTCCTAAACATCTACAGCCACCCCCGCGAAGAATCAGCAGATGATCTGCATGCTCTCGCGCGTGCCCTTTCGATCGCAGGTAAAATACAGGTTGTCATAGCAGGTGATTTTAGTGCTCCGCATTTCTAGTGGGGATACCGGGCCTCCTGTGTAAAAGGAAGGCAACATTACAATTATGGCGCACGGGCGGGACCCCCCCCCCCCCCCCCCCCCCGGGCCGCCGTTTTCTCCAGGCGCGCGTCCCAGGGCGCCGCCATTTTTACATAGTGTAAACAAATATACCGGAAATGCGTAGATTGGTTCACGTGGCCTCGCGTAGCCAATAGCGGCGCAGAATGCTCCCTGTGCTACAGTGCCTAGAAATATACTGACCACTGAGTGGTCTCCTCCTGCCTAACTTCACTCCTCGAGGCTGGGAGCCACCGAGGGATTGCCTGCACGCGAAATGCGAGCGGGCAAACAACCGCGCGTGCCTTGGCCGTCACTGCCGCCGTGAAACAGCCAGAGCTGTAAACACGCGGAACGGCTCGGGCTTTCGGCAACGCGCACACACGAGACATGCGAACAAAACTTTGCAGCGAGCGCACGAGGCTCTGCTGCGAAAAGCGAAAGCGAAAAAAGAAAAAGAAAAAGAAAAAAAGAAAGAGAGAGAACCGGTCTCCGGCCGCGGCTAGCGAGCAAGGTCGCGTTGCAGGGGGAGAGAAGGAAAGCTGCCCTCGCGCCTGGCACGCGAAAGCGCGGCGGGCGCGAATGTAAACAAACACAGGCGATTGTAAACAAACACAAAGTAGCGACGGCGAAAGCGGCTGGCACGCGAAGCCGCGTCGCGAAACTCGAAGAGAAGCCATCATCAAAAATTGATGGTTATTGTCCCTCCAGACTCACTAAAAATCACAGCTGGTCTGTGCCAGGTTTCGAGGAACTCCTTCAAGCCAAGGCGATGCCGCTCGCGCATGAGATGGAACCAGAGCTCCTTCCGCACTTTTGCAAGCACTTCATGGAGCCCCGGCGCCGTCCCACCGAAAACGCCAGCGCATAGCTACCCACACTTGGTAGGAGCACTCGACGAGAAGGAGCACGAACTGGTTAACCGCGTGTGATGGCAACGGGTTCAGGAAGCGAACCGATGGAAATGGTACGCCTGGAAGTTGGAATAAGTCTGCTACTCTTCGAAGGAGGGCTTCTGGAAGCACACACTGCGAGAAGATGTGGACCAAGTCCTCGCGAGCGCCACAAAAAGGGCACACCCCACGCAAGGGGATGGCCGTGAAGGGCCTGAAGGTGATAGGCAGGCACCCTCGTGCAAAGCGGTACATAAAAGTAGCGCGCTTCGCGTCGAGGAAGCTGGCTGTTATTAGCTTCCACGACGGTTTGTGGCAGGAAAGGTCCAATCTCCTGTGATGTGCTGGTAATTCCGGTGTTAGTACGTCAACTAGATCTTGGAGTTTGACGGAAGCTACCTCGTAATCTGGATCGACGCGGTGGAGTGCGGCTAATGTTTGGGCGGCACTCGCGTAGAATGGACTTGGAGTTCCCGCGCGAGGAACGCAATGAGAGAGTGCGTTCGGCGAGAACTGCCGCAAACGAGTACTAAGAAAGTAGGAGGCGAAACTTCGAGTCAGGAGCATGTCCGAGTCGAGAGCTGCGCGCGTCCAACGAACGTGGAGCGCACTGGCCATGTAGCCCAGATCGGGAATTCCAAGGCCTCCCTTATGCGCGCGAGACGAAGATACAAGAACCGTTCCACAGAAAGCGGAAGAGAATCTGTTCCAAGCGAAGCTTGGTTCGATTCGCGACCGGCATAACGCTAGCTACATAAGTCAGTAACGAAAAGAGTAACGACCTTACGATCGTTACTCTCGCAGTCAGCGGACATGAGAGAACTTTAATCTCCCGAATCCTGGCTTCCAGCTTTTCTTGCGCCAGCTGCCAGTTTTCCGGAGTCAGTCCTCCCGGTTCAAAGTAGAAACCTAATATGCGCAGCCGGTCCCTCACGGGTAAGCCGTGCACGGGCTGCGCGCTACTTGGAGCTGCATTCAAGTACATCACTGCACTCTTCGACCTATTAACCCGAGCGCCGCTCGCCCTGCAGTACTCCTCCATGACGTCCAGGACGGTGCAGACAGCTGCCTCGTCCGGGACGACAATAGACAAGTCATCTGCATAAGCAAACAGCGCAGCTGGTGGGGCGTCGGGTGGAAGGGGAAAACGGCCAATTCTGCTGTCGCTGGAAAGACGTTGCAGGAGAGGCTCGAACGCGAGCACGTATAGCGCAGGCGAGAGGGGGTCCCCCTGCCTGACGCCTCGACCCACATCGAACGCCTCCGAAACGCGATCCCGTATGACAACAGCAGACATTGGCCCCGAGTACAAGGCCTGAATCATGCTCACGAAACCGTCACTGAAACCTGCGTCGTGTAAAACTTGGAAAAGGAACCTGTGGCTAATGATGTCGAAAGCCTTTTCCTGGTCGAATGAGCAGAGAATGCCCGGAAGATTCCGTGCGTTAGCCCATTCGATGAGGTCCCTAATCGCGAAACCGTGTAGCTGTGTTGATCGCCCCGGAACGCAGCATGCCTGGTACGGACCCAAAACAGTGTTGAGCACTGGAGTGAGTCGCACGGACAGGCACTTTGCTATGAGCTTATAATCGCAGTTCAGGAGTGTGATGGGGCGCCAAGCTCGCAGGTCGGTACGTCTCGACTCGTCCTTGCACAGGAAAGTGATCAGCCCCTTCCTTTGAGTTGTTGACAAAGCCCCTTCACCCAGCAGTCTATTTACTAAAGCAGTGAATGACTTGCCTAAAAACTTCCAGAACTTGGAGTAGAACTCGACTGTCAGCCCGTCGGAACCCGGGCTGCGATTACGCTTCATAGACTTCAATGCTGCACGAATCTCCTCTTCAATAAAGGGAGACTCGTCGATGTCGAACCGCTCAGAGGATCGCACGAATGGAAACGCGAACGGGGAAGGAGGTGTCGCGGCATAAAGGTTCTCGTAGAACTGCCGCGCCAACTCAAGTACTCCGTCAGCTGTTTCCACGAGGCTGCCCGTGTTGGGATCTATAAGGGAGGTCAAAGCTGTGTGCTGTCTAGCTAAATGCCTGCGTAAAACGTTTCGGCTACACCACGCCTCCATTTCCCATCTCTCAGCGCGTGCGACGGCTCGTAGGCCGTCCCAACGTCGCTGGAGCAACACTCTAAGCTCTTTTCGGAGTGAAATCAGCGCCGCGGGAGCCCCAGGACCGCCGGACAGCGGTTTAGAGTACACGAGAATTGCGTCGGAGACGATCTTTATCTCCGCGCGCTCCTCGCGCGCCCGCCGCTTGCCCCACGATTTGAAGCACTCCGCAACGGCTTCCTTCACCCCGTCCCATTCGCGCCCGTCTAGATCTGTTCTACCCTGCAGCGAACGGTTTAAGAGGTTGCCTACATCTTGGAGGATCTCACCATCTTTTAAGAGCCGCGCGTTTAAACGCCACGGTCTCCTACCTTGTGTAACCAAACCCGAGTCGGCAAAGCGCAAAACCAGCATGCGGTGGTCGCTCAAGGCGGTGGAACACAGCCACATCGAGTGCGCACTGGGAGCGAGTGACGGCGAGACATAGAAGCGGTCGATCCTGCTTTTCGCAGCCCGCCCTATCCGAGTCATTCCTGACTGGCCAGGGCGAAGGGCGCGCCAGGCGTCGACCAGTCCAAGCTCGTCAACAAGCTCGCGCAGTACAGGCTCTCCTGACTTATCCCTGCTCGATCTAACGCCTCTGTACGAAACACGATCCTGCGTCTCGAGCACACAATTGAAATCACCTACCAGTATGACCCGCGAGGGGCCAACTAGGTAGGAGTCCAATGTGGCGAAAAATTCTTTCTTCAACCGCCACTGGCAAGGAGCGTAGATGTTTACCAAGCGAACGCCGCAATCAAAGTCCACCGACAGAACACGACCCTCAGAATCCCTGGAGTGGCGCAACACAGTGCCGCTGAAACGAGGCATCAAAATGATGGCAACGCCGCGGGAACCGGTCGCCCCATAGCTCCAGTAGGATCTGGTGCCAAAAGTTCCGTCGAAGAATTTGATCTGTTCCAAACGATGGACGAACGTTTCTTGTAAAACAAGAACGTCTACCTTCCGAGCGCGAGCTAATTGGAAAACTTCGTTCCGCTTAGCATCGCGAGTAAAACCACGGCAGTTAAACGTCGCGATCGTGAGGGTTGGAATTGAAGAGGACGAAGCCATTTTGGATGAAAAAGAAAAACCGATCGAATGAAAACAGGAAACGGAAAAAGACAAAAAAAGAAAGGAAGGAAGGATGGCCAGCATTAAAAAAGGTAATGCTAGCCACACGACCGCCCGACGAGTTAGCTATCAACAGAAGGACCCTCCGTTTTTACGGGAGAGTCCCCCGTTGAGGGGTAGGACATGTCCGAGAGCAAAGAGCACTCGCACATGCTGGAGCCGCACATCGGGCATAGAGCTTTCAGCTCCCCCGATGATGAGGCCCCGTCAACGACAGTCGCTGACGAATCTTCGTCAGATTCCGTAACGGCAGTGCGTTTACGCTCTGGCACACCCCCTGAACCTCCCGACTCGCTGTCCGAGTCCGACGACTCGGGCACCGGAGAAGGCTTGCGCGTCGTTTTGAGACCGCGCTTGCGGCGCGACCGTTTGTTGGTCACGAGGGTAAACAGCTGTTCGCTGTTCCCTTCACCTCCGCCCTCCGAAGCATGCTCGCTTGGGGCGGGCTCGCTCGGCGCGGGCGAAGCCGGTGCTGCGGGAGAGGAGAGGGTGACCTCAACTAACTCCGACGCACCCTCTCTTTTCTCCGCCGCTTCCTCGACTGCTCCTGGAAGCGCGGGGGGGGGGGGGGCAGTCGGCTTTTCTGCCTCTCCCCCTGTTGTGTCGGTGGTGGTGGAAGCTGCCTCGGCGCTCGCACCCCCTTTACCCTCCGTGGCTGCCATTGTAGGACGAGCCGTCACAGACGAGTACGTCCTAGCCCGGCATGCGCTCACAGCATGATCCCCCCCCGCAACGCTTGCACGCCACATCGCATTCGGCGTGGCCAAACTCGGCGCAGCGCGGCGTGGTGCACGCGTCCGCGTGGTGACCGGCGAGGTTGCATCTGCGACACAGACGCACCACACCCTCGTATTCGCACTGAGCGAACCGTCCGTCAACCTTCAAAAGGTTGGGCACGGGACAGTTCATCTCCATGCGAACACGGAGAATTCCGCTGGGAACCAGCGCGAAATCTTTCACGGACTCATGCTGCACCCCCAACACCTTTCCGTACGCGCCTAGCTCTCGGATGAGAGCCTGCTCGCCGTCTTGGCAGGGGTAACCGAGCACGCGGACAATTTTTGTCCGCACTCCACGATATTCAAACTTAATCTCATTCTCTCTAACTTTAAGCACGGGATCCGCTAGGAAGCGATCTACCATAGCCTTCGTCCTAAAAACAATTTCAAAACGGCCGGCTCCGAAATCTTGGACGGCGCGTAGGTCGGTCTGCGCAAAGCGCTTCACAAGCTCTTTGCAGAGGTCGGTGTTGGTCGTGCCACGTGGGGCGCGACCGAAGAATGTAAGCGGGTGAACCCGCGACGGGGCGACCATCGTGGCGAGCTGCCACGTGGCTCCCTTAATCCAAAAAAGAAGGGGTTAGGCTATAGCTAAGTCGTCCTAGTGAATAGCTAATGCAAACACCCCCAAAAAACAAAAAGAGAGAAGCAAAAGAGGAGCCTATACCAAGGGCCTCGTGATGCACACGTGTGTCACACAATGGACCACGTGTTTTTGCCGATCCTCACACGGCTTTGCCACTCGGTTGGGGAGGCATGACTGCGCGATCCGATCTGACTTCGACGGACGACGAGATCAGAACAGAAATTTTGGTCTGTCTGTGTGTGTGTGGGTTAGTGTGTCCGTCCTGCTGCGAAAGGTGAACCCCTTCCTCAACGACCACCCAGCTTGAAGTGGTGGCTACCTTCATACTTCTGAACACAGTCGGCCAAAAAGCAAATATTACGCATACAGAGGCGCAACATCAATACGGATGTATTGGATGGTGTGTCCCTTTAGTAGAAAATACATAGATGCGTAATTCTAAAGACCCTAGTGCTTGTTAGGATGCGCAAAAGCGGACGTTTCCTGTACTAGGCAAGCTTCTTGCGTTTCCCGTAACCATGGCCAGATGGCGCCCTTATCTCGCGCTCGTGCCGAACGGAAGGGAGGGAACGGCCGCCCGCCACTCCGGCCGGTCCCTTTCTCTCCTCGCGTCTCTTCGTTTTCCCTCTCGCTTGCGCAACTCCTCGGGGGGAATAGAAACACGCGAAACGGGACTCATGCAGTACGGCCGGTAGAAGGCTATCGTCTTTCGACGGCATTTGCAGCGAAGCACGGAGATACGCGGCCAATTTCTTGATTGAGAAATACCGACTGCTCGCGTTGGAGAAGCGTTCACCGGCAACCCATATATATATATATATATATATATATATATATATATATATATATATATATATATATAGGCACTGGATCTTGACTTGCAAGGAAGTGCCGGTGGGAGATTTCACTTGTGCATAGTTGAAGCATGAGGATGCGTAGCGTGCGCGTTAACTAAATTAATCCGGAACTCGGCACGATCTACGATGAACCTCCCGAGCTTCGCCCACTCATCATCATTCACTCCGTGGATATACCGTAATTTTTTTAATATGGCTTCCTTAAAAGCCCACTTTCGGTTTCGAGGAGGCGGTTTCCTAGTGACATGTCAGTACAGTCGGACGTGCGTCTAGGCCACGTAAGGACAGCAATTCGTGATGGCGTTGCTGCAGCTCTGTCGTCTGTGGTCGTTTACACGTGGAGCACGCAAACAACGATAATTTCACGGTCGTCGAGCCACTCTGACAGCGATTTCGGCGATTTTTAAAGAGGCTGTGTTAATACCATCGTAGTGTCCATTGTGCTGGGGCTGGCTTGCGGACGCTGGGCAACGAAAACTTTAATACCAAACTAATACTTTGTACGTGTTTCTTCGCTTCGGCGCGTGGACAGCGTTTACAATGCATGACTATAAAACAAAAATGTACATTTTGAGCCGCCGCAAGATTGTGTCAGTACTTCTTTAAAAGATACCAGTGAGGCTGGAAACTTTCTGAGGCGTTTCCATGCAGTTTGTGTGGGTTTTGCTAGCTGGAAACTATTTTTTCGGTATAGGCTGTGGTATTCTGCAGCGATTCATTTTTACGAATCTAACAGCGTACCTTAAGTGTAGCTTTTCACTTATGCGTGCTTCATTCAAAATGCGCTTTGCAAAGCAACGGCGACTTAGTTGATCTTAGAGCGCAACGAATGTGGAAACGGATCTTTGCTTAACATTTATGCTTACTTTATTGAAAAACTATGTTCGGTTAGACTAGATGTATGATTCTTTCTTCGTGCACAAGCTCACTCCCAGTGATTTTGTAGCATTTTTGTAAAATGGGCCCCAGTCGGTCCCTTGTATGCCGATATCGCCTAATTTATGTCATAAAAAATATACTGCTTGTACGCTATTAAAACTGAGCAGCCGGATTGAAAATGATCTATATAACTCCAGAAAATTAACCTCCTTTTCTTGGAAATACTTTAGAGACAATTTGCAGCGAAATTTGACATATTTGGCTCTAGTTAAGACAATAAACAGTAATGCAAAGATGCAACAAGAATTTCCTCCTTACAAGGAACTACATAATTAAAGGTGTTGTGCAAAGAACATCTTGTTGCACTTTTCAAAACTGGATCACAACCGGGACACAGTCAGCCAAAGCTGTACCGGTGGCTCACTGTTGTTCTCTAAATTATCCCTCTTTACCGATTTTTATTATATTTAAAATCTGCAAACATCAAGGTTTTTAATGACCTTCAGGAGGTTTTCAACTTGGCCTTGTTGGTGAATCATCTGGAAGTGGGCTGTATTGCACTGTCTTTTTGTGTTCCTTCTTGTGTCCTTGTTTTTTGTGCGCAACAGTCAACTTACTAGATTTTCAATGACCTATAAAGCAGCTTCGTTAGCAAGCAGAAGAGCTATTGCAGCCATTCGAAAGGCAACTAAAACAGCTTAGTGGAGCCACCGGAGGGAGACCGCCACCTTAAATGAATATCCAAGATGTGAAAATGCTCACTTCCAGCTGTAGTGAACTATGAATTTTCTTCGTAAAATCCATGGTAAATTTCGCAAAAGTCTATTCCTTTCTAAGGAGACACTTGCCTATCTCACAATGTTTATGCGAGTACACCCAGGACTTGAACATAAAGCTCACAGAATACTGGAGGTTACTGAAATGCAGCTCTTGTGTGGTCTATTGATGGTATATCTCAATGCCCCATGTACACGAAAAACACACTACGTATGTGAAAAGTGTTGGCGATTATTACCTTGCAGAGCTGGCAACAGCACCTGCTATGTGATATGGAAATGAAAGCACTCACAGTTTTGGTCATTTATTTATATATGCACCTATGAATGATATAAATATTACTTGGAGCTTGTTTAACACTCCCACCTGAAAAATGACGCATGGTGGCCGCAGTCGGCAACAATAGACCTGTACATGTTCTGCAGACGTGAAACACTTGTGCCAAGCACACTGCGAGAGAAACCTTTTATTCTCGCCCGCATTACAATCCTCCACCACAGCTTGCATAAAGGCACCACAAGTCCGAGCACAGCAGCAGTAGCAGCAGCAGCAGTGTCAACAAAAGATACACTAGCAGGCAGGCCAATCTGCTGTCAGGTGCACATAGGTGGCAGCTAGTCTAGTTACAAGCAAATGTTAATTCCTCCTTCATGGAACTGACCCTTAGTGGCCCCCCTGGGGACACGTGGTAGGGTCACCTTCAAGTGGCTTCAGCTCTCGAATCTGCTTGATGAGGTAGGCCTTCTCGTCATTAAACTGCTCGTCGTCTGACCGGTCGGTGTGGAACTTGCTCAAGAAGTCCACCAGCTTGTCCTTATTGCGCAAGAGGATGTCCAGTATAGGCTTTGGCTTGTTAGGGTTGGCCACAAACACCTGCACCAGCAATTTATTTCCTCGCATTACACAGCACAACCTCCCCGCGTGCTTTTACTACACTCACCTTGAATACATGAAATGCTTCAAACTGAATGTTGCGGCTCTTTTCCTTGAGCATGTTCATCATGAGCTTTAGATTTTCTGGATTACTGATGTACCGTGTCATAATGCTGAAGTTGTGCCTATCCAGGAGGAGCTCGCCTAGAAGCTGTAACCAAGCAGAGCATCGACGTTAAGTGCAAGTTGGTAATTGCAATGCTGCCAACAAAGGCATAGGAAGATGATAAAGTCGCTTGAAAGATCGTAAAATCACTTACTAAAAACAAACCAATAAGTTGGTTGCATAGAAACAGCCATATAAGGCACAAATGGTATTCCCCCTTTTGTTCCTTCAAGGCCAGCAATGTAAATACATCAACAGAAAAAGTAACAATTAAGACCTGTCAGTTAGTGTAAAAACAGTTTAAAAAGAAATGCTATTTCTCCTTTTAGCAATATTCGACCCTTCGAGCAGTGAAGTTGCCGAGGACTTCTGATCAAGAGCAATTTTTGGGGAAGGTAGTTTCCCAGCACTTTGGAACACGTAACGTGATACTTCGGAACATCTTACAGCACAATACTTCGCTAGTGGAGTACTTTCGAAGCAGCAAGTATTTTATGTTGAAGCACCTGAATAATACTATAAAGCTCTCATGAAGAATGACAAACATTTATACTGCAACGAGGCTATGCAGTGGGGAACGAAGCAGACGATGTCATACTTCATCACGGTGCTCCCCGACGACTGCTTACAGACTGAGGCCGCTATTTTCTTTCACAAGTTGTCCACGACCTTTTGGGCTCCTGCGCTACGAAGCACAAATTTACAATGGCTTACCACCCCCAGACCAACGGCCTCACAGAGCGGCTTAATAGAACTATCACAGATATGCTTGCCATGTACGTTTCTGCTGATCACCGTGACTGGGATGCCGCTCTGCCTTTCATTACATTCACTTACAATACCTCCCGCCATGACTCTGCTGGTTTCTCACCATTTTTCCTCTTGTATGGACGAGACCCAATCCTACCTTTCGACACGCTCCTCCCCGCCGTTCTTGACACCACGTCGGAATACGCCCAGGACGCTATCACTAGAGCAGCAGAGGCACGTGAAATTGCTCGCCTGCGGCTGACCACTTCCCAGGAAAAGCAACGTCGCATCTATGACGATCGCCACCGCGATGTGCACTTTAATCCTGGCGACCTTGTACTTCTTTGGAAACCAGCACGTCAAGTTGGTCTATGTGCGAAGTTGATGTCCCCATATTCAGGCCCGTACCGTATCTTACGCCGACGTGACGTACGAGATACGACCTCTCAATGCTCCCACGGCGCGATCATTCTCTGACATCGTCCACGTCACCCGTCTCAAGCGCTATCACCCGACCCTACCGAGCGCCAGGTCGGCGCCTTCGCCGCCAGGGGTCATGCAACGAGGCTATGCAGTGGGGAACGAAGCAGACACAACTGACGAAGACGAAGCTTGCTGATTGTCTCGTGCTCGGGCTCCATTTTGTATGCCCACCTTCGGCCCTTTGTATATATCCTGTCAATATATTGTCAAGCGTCTTCTCTCCCGTAATATTTCCAGTACAAATTTCATGTAGACGTGGGGCACTAAATACTTAACAGAAACACGAAGGCAGTCATACAGTTGGGGATAACCTCCTCGGTTATGAAACAAGAGTATAAGTATTTTCTGCATTGCTCCCAGACAATCATTTGCACATGTCCTCAGTTCAAATGATTAAATGGCTGAACCACTTAATAGCCACACACAGAACAGTGGGTACCACCTAGCGTTGAGCATTTGGCATGCTCACACTATGCTTGAATTGCCAATACAGTTAGAAATGCTGATGCCAAGGCCATCAGCAATGGGCAAGCCAACAACACCAGAATTACGGCTGCTCCAACTGGGAGGCAAACAGGAGTAACAATAAGAGAATCACTTCAACCTAGACCCTTGCAATAACAAGCACAGACATTGTGATGCAGTCGGAAGTGCTGGAGAAGGGCACAGTGAAAGGACTATTATGAAAGAGTACGGCGTAAAGCTGCATATTTGTCGAACTTAAAAAAAACAAACAAAAAGTGCAATGAAGGTCTGATCCCAGCACCAGTAATAGGCAAAAACGACTGCAGTCTGGCACCCGTGGGCGATCGAAGTTGTGGGGATGTCCACATTGTAGCGGCAAATTTGTTCTAAGGTCCCTAGATAAAAAAGTTTCAAGATAGCGACACTCATTGTTCTCTGTGCCGTCCTCCTCACTTTCGCGCTTACTCCTTTTTCTGTCATCCGCGTCTGTGATTGGTGCATTCCTTGCACGTAACGTTAGTGGTGACATTTATTTTTCTGCAAAAAGGTTCAAAACTAGTGCGCATGCGCCTATGGTCCCGATCGGATTGTGGTTGTGATGAAAGACAAAATCCTAGCCAAGACATACGCTGTAGAAGAGAAGCGTTCTAGTTGGCGCCACGTCGGCCAAGCTTGCTACTCGGTGCATGTTGATCGCTGCTTGCTAGTTTTTTTTAACCATGCCGCGTTGCTGTGCTGTCGGCTACAGCCGCAAAGCAGGACGGTTATGCTCTCTTCAACATACCTCGTGGTGTTCGAAATGGAGCACGCCGTGAAGTGTGGCTATGAAACATTTCACGTGTCCGTGCAACGCTGTCGACAGTCGATTTGTCGGCTTTTGTTCGTTGAAAGCAACGTGCGTCTATTGCGAGCCAGTTGTTACAAATATTTGTATGTACGTACGGTTGAATAGGGCTGCAGTGCTTAATGAACGCACTTTCAGGAACATCCTGGCGTCACCGATTGCGAAAATGGTCGTATTTTTCCAGAAAAACTTTCATCGCAGTGCTCTTAGTCAAGCGTTCGTTTCGTAGTCGTCGTAGTCTGGCCGTACGATTGGAGACGCCATGGCTAGTGGTGTAAAATATAGCACTTGCACAACGTTGCCGGTTGGGCAACACATATCATGCTTCTTCTTATGGTGTACTGTTTATATTCAACTAAGTAACAGTTTATTCTATGTCTCACTTCGTTCTATTAAAATATAATTGCTTCCATTCTCCATAATAACTCAAAGGAAACATTGCATTTTTTATGTACGCCTTGAACTTTCTAGGGAGCGCTCCTGGCGAATAAGCGAGGAGGAAAAGGGAGGGTGTCGCTACCTTGAAAACTTTTTATCTAGGGACCTTAGTTCTAACTACATGGCACTGGCTCCAAGCCGGCTTTTCCTCGAGGCTGGGCAGCAGGAGATGATGCCAGAGATCCCATGGTAGCACTAACTGGTGGCGAGGATATGCAGCACCACACGAAAGACTCTTTGGCACGGGGACGATCCCGCGGACGCCTTCTCGTTCTCATGACCTGCAAATGACGTAGGCTTGCTGTTCTGGCATGGGCAAACTTTGATCGCTCTGTATCCCGTGGCGGTGGGTCAAACATCAATCATTTCTGCATTGTGCATTGGCTGTATAATTCGACTAACATACTTGCTATGTAAAACATGCCAACAAATTCCCTTTTGTTTAGTTTGCATAACGGTGTCCCTTGTTCTCTGAGCACAATGGAGACCCCACAGTTTATAGACCAGCCTTTAGCGTTCGGAGAGGCTTTCTGTGCTCAGAGGTGCCGGGAGTGGAGCAGATAACACACTGTGCAAGGCTGCTCACGTCCAAAGTACCAGCTCCTGTTTTCAGCACTAAACATCATCATCATCAGCCTATTTAGGCCCACTGCAGGACGAAGGCCTCTCCCAATGATTTCCAATCCACCCTATCCTGACAAGTTGGTTCCACTTTATGCCTGCAAACTTTTTAATTTCATCGCTCCATCTAACCTTCTGCCTGCCTCTGTCACGCTTTACCTCTCTTGGGATCCACTCCGTCGCTCTTACTTTCCATCTGTTATCTTTCCTCCTCATGACATGTCCTGCCCAGGTCCACTTCTTTCTTTTAATTGATAAGATAATATCGGCTACTCCTGTCTGTTCTCTGATCCATTCCACTCGTTTTTTATCTCTTAGCGTTACCCTATCATTTTTCTTTCCATTGCAGGTTGCGTGCTCCTTAGTTTCATCTCTAGTTTTTTCGTTATCCTCCACGTTTCTGCACCGTACGTTAGTACTGGGAGAATGCAGTGATTGAATACTTTTTGCTTTAGTGAGAGCGGTAAGTTTCCAGTCATGATTTCGTAATGCCTTCCGAATGCACTCAAGCCCATCCTTATTCTACGGAGAATTTCTTTTTCATGGGTAGGAGTTCCTGTTTTTAACTGTCCTAGGTATACGTATTCGTTTACACATTGTAAGGGTTCATTGTTGATTTTAAATTCCTGTTGCTTAGCTAGGCTATTGAGCATAACTATTGTCTCTTGCCCATTCATTTTTAGTCCAATTTTAATACTTTCCCGGCTTAGGTCATCAATCATGTTTTATAATTCGGCACCATCATTGCTAAAGAGCACAATGTCGTCTGCAAATCGTAAATTGCTTAGACATTCTCCGTCTATTCGAATTCCCTTTTCTTCCCAGTCGAGACGTTTAAAGATTTCCTCTAAACATGCAGTGAATAGCATCGGGGATATCGTATCTCCCTGCCTCACACCTCTCCCGATCGGGATTTCTCTGCTTCTCTTATGTAGGAGTAGTGCAGCTGTGCAACTTTTGTATATGTTGCTTATGGTTTTCACGTATATACGCCAGGTATCCCTTGTCGACGTAGAGCTTCTAGAACTGCTTGTATTTCTATGGAGTCAAATGCGTTCTCGCCGTCTATAAACGCCATATAAATGAGTTTGTTATATTCCGCGTACTTCTCAATTGCTAGGTTGATAGCGTGGCTGTGGTCCATTGTCAATTAACCTTTCCTAAAAACAGCTTGTTCTCTCGGTTGGTTAAAGTCGAGTGTTTCTCTTATCCTCGTAGAAATTACTTTTGTAAATAGCTTGTATATTACTGGGAGTAGGCTAACTGGTCTGTAATTCTTTAACTTCTTTATGTCACCTTTCTTGTGGACTAGGATTATATTAGCATTTTTCCAACTGCACGGTACACTACATGTCTTGACACATTTCGAGAAGAGCGATGCAAGTTTTTCAAGTGCAATATCTCCTTCGTCTTTGATCAAGTCAGCTGTTATGCCGTTTTCACTTACTGCTTTACCGTGGGACATCCCTTTGACAGCTTTTTTTTACTTCGTCAGCGGTTATACATGGAAGTTCAGTGTCCTCCTCTTATTCTATTTCTGTTAAGGTTGTAAGGTCTGTCTGAGAGCTGTACAGTTGAGAGTAGATCTTCTGCTACCTTTACTATTTCGTTGAAGCTGTTGGTAACGTTACCTTATCGTTTAGCACGTGCATTTTGTTTTGCCCGAAGTGCAGTTTCTTTTTGACCTATTTAATGCTGGTGCCTTTCTCTACTGCTTTCTCTATTTCTCTCGTGTTAAAGTTTCTTACATCTCTTTGCTTGGCTTTACTGATCAATTTTGATAGTTCTGCGAATTCTATATTATCTTTGGACAAAGTTACTTTCATTTGTTGGTGTTTTTTTTATTATGTCCTTGGCAGATTGGGACAACATAAAAAAAAAAAAGACAGCGCAGCTGTTTAAATGGAGAATGACCATCATCAAGAAATAAGTGCGCATGCGCTTCTGTGAAATGCTCAATGTGCGCCATTTTCATCTATTGCGTTCATGCTCCAAGACCCCCGCTACATGAAGGCAGTGGCTTTTCTCCAGACTTGTCATGCCCACAGCCTAATACTACATAAAAGAGGGTATAACAGCTCCTAACATTGCATCGCCATGCATAGTGCGTAGTATGGTTAGGGGATTAGGAAGTGAAGAGTAGTTATGTGAGGGTGATGAGGAAAGTAATGTGAAGGGGGAGAGAGTGAAGCAAGGAACAGCCTCGCATAGTATAAACTCCAGAGAAAATGGGTATATGCCAAGCAGCTGTCAGCATAGCATAGGTGGTGGGAAAGAAAAGTGGATGAGAGTATGTAATAAACATATATACATAAAAGATGATGTAGAAAGACTAGAGAGAGATAAAGAAACAGGAAAAGAACAGAATTTGTGTTCGTAATGTAAAGAAAAGGCACGCAAAACGCCTTTTGTTTACAAAATCATGATTTCTTACCAACTTGCTCAGATTTCTGTTTAATTTGTCTTCACAGTGGCGGCGCTTGATTGGAAGTTGCGCTGTACTCTGAACTGTACAGCTCTCAGTGAGACCATACTACCTTAATAGAAATAGAATCGGATTGCACAGGCATGGAACAGAATCAATTTTCTTTCTTTCTGAAGGGCGTGTTAGTTAAGAACATTGGTGCATGTCCGAAAAATTCTTTCAATTTTCTAAAAAAGAGATATTTTGCTGCCCGAGTCATTGGATTAACAAAACTGATTTCAGTGTAGTCGAAAAAATTTTGCCACCGCAAAAAGAGAGAGAGACCTGATGTCTCCCTTGACACGAAACCACTTGCCACAGATTGTGCAAAAATGCAATTTTGATGAGGTCCCAGGATTGAATGAATGAATGAAATAAATGTTTATTTATGAGACAGTGCTCTGGGCATGCAAGCTCAGAGTTGTTCTTGGTGGGAAGATCCCTTATTCCAGGAACCCTTTGGTTGGAATCGCATCCCGGGCTCTGGTGGCGAGATGATTTTGGTCGTCCCAGTCCCAGGTGTAGATTCTGGTCTCCCATGTTTTGGCAAGGAGGTTGAAGTCCGCGGGTGCTGCAGGCTTGCTAGTGCCGTCTGCCTGGCACATGGCAGGTCAGGTCGTTATAGGCATAACACCTTGGGTAGAGGCAATGTAACAGGATGCCGTGGGTGTACATATTACTCTGAAGCCTTCGGAATGTGGTACGTTCCTCTTTTGTCAACTTCGGGTGAGGTGGCATTACCACCTGGGACACTCACTGTCCCAAGTGGTAATGCTGGAAAATTGCATTATACAGTCAAACTCCACTACAATGAAATTCACAGTGACCGCGAAAAATTCGTTGTCACGGAAAAACCAGTAAATAAAGAGAAAAAGCTATGCACAGCACTCTGGGAGCAGTTTATTTCCACCATTAAAAAAAAAATCACTCATTTTCGCCTGTTTGCGCTTTCGCATGAGCAACGGGAGAATGCGCTGCTCACACTATGGCAGGAGGTGCATGGCGACATCGTCATCAGAGGCGCCAAGAAAACTATGTATGATGTCTAAGGAGTCCATGACCTGCGATTCGGTAACTGGTGTCGGGACTGCCAAAACACCGTGCGCGACTTCTCCGTCGTCAGGTGAATCGGCGGCAGTGTGAGCACTCTAGAGGATCTCGGCATCGCTCAGCTCCTCGTGGATAGTCACATCTGCATCGGCATTTATGTAATCGCTCAGCGTTGTGTTCTCAGGAACAATGCCAGCTTCCTCGAGAGCTGTCCATCGTATTCACTGCTTCACTCGAAAGGGCGAAGCAGTCAGTGCGATAGTAAGAAATTGTAATGTTATACAATTCTTTTGGATACGATCTCGCATACTCTATGAAACGCTGGTGTAAGAGAACACGGCTGCTCCAGGGACACTTTTCACAGTCTCTTTGCATCAAGAGTGCAGCACGTAGAAGGGCTTACAAGTCATCCGCTGATGGCTACCGAGATAGTGCGCAATGGCGACCACGTGCGAAGTCCACAGTTGGTGCTCGAGCGAGACACCCCCCACCTCCCTCGTTTATTTCCATGTTCGTTAAAGATGGGCGGGGCGCTTCCTCTCTGCTTTGATGGCAGGCGTCCCGATCAGGCTGATGTTATAGCATGCACCCTCTGAGCGATGGAGATGGGCCAGGCTTGTGTGATCTCTTCAGCCGTGTTCATCGGCCCCATTCGCGTGCTTTTACCCGTGGGTAGAAAGTAGGATGCGCAGGGCGTTACCAATCTGGAGGTTATTACGGACGTAGCAGAAACGAGGATGGCAAAAACTCGTCGGGACTATCTATATAATTGCTATCGCAGTAAAACAAAGTGGACAAACGCACAGGACAACCACACTCATGTATACTTTTCATTCTTTTTCGCACCGTTCTTAACGATGAGAAATGTAGTTACTATAACTTACATTGTCAGAGGTTATTAGAACTAGTTAGCATGGTTCAATCCATGGTAGATCGAGTGACTTGTGTCCCGGGAAAGCTTCGCCGAACCGGCAGAACTATGAAAAAGTGATTCATTGTGGAGGAAGTTTTGATACATTGGAGCCTATGGGATGCGGACGGGGGATTGAAAAACCGTCGTTGAAGTGGGAATTTCATTGTAGCGGAGTTTGACTGTATGTAATCTGTACGCTCTATGGCTCTGCTTCAACGTCAAAAGACCATGGTTCTTGTGAGGCGGGAAGAAAAAAGAAAGAAAAGCTCTTGGAGCTGTGGGTGTCAAAATTTTTTTGGCCCATACCATGTGTAGAAAAAAAAAAGGAATAAAGATTCATAGGTTAGCACTGCAGATATGAGGTAGGAGTTGGAACGCCCTTGCAGACAGCTGGCTGGTATTTACAAGCCCTCGTGCGGAATCATTCCCTTTATTGCACGGCTCAAGGGACCTTCTATCCCAAGAGCTGCACGGATGCATTCGCTGAAGGCCAAGTGAAGGCTGGTGAGCACAGTATACAAAGATCTGGCAGGAAGCACGGCCGCTACTAAGTGACACCATCGTGGATGAGGCTAGGCTCTTGAGTATTTACGACCACTTATCATAAAGCAACGCCGAGCTCTCGAGCCTTAACGACGCACTTCAAGGGCATCTTGCTGCCGACAAGCTTGCAGATGAATATCTAACCGCGGCAGGTTAACAGCCAGGCCATCAGCAGGCTTGCACAGAGATTTGCTGCAAAATCAGTGCTTTGGGATGTGTGGACAGCACAGCACTGACTGCTTCTCAGCGTGCAACCTTTACAAACATTTAATAAGAGAAGCAGTAATTACGGAGGACTTCAGTGGTAAGGAAATACAGTAGAACCTTGTTATAACGAACCCGGATATAACGAACTATCGGACATAACAAAGTAATCGCAATTCCCCTTGAAATTCCTATAGATGAAGTTGATAATGGTTATAACGAACTAATGGTTATAACAAAGTAATTACCACTCCCCCTTCAACTTCATTATAAGGAGGTTTTACTGTAGTAAGATAATGACATGCTTTGATACTACACAAACTTGTTTGGGAACTGCACCTTCTAGCAGCTTAATGAGGTGTGGTCCTCAGATGAGAGTGTCTACCAAGTTGGCATTGCTAAATTCCCTGCGATTTCCAGGTTTTCCCCGAGTATTTTTGCTAAATTGCCTGAGTGGCACAATTTTTTTTCATGTCGATGCGGGTAGGCACCAAGTCACCCAATGTCGTCACTAGTAAGCATGTTTAACTCTTTGAGGGTCAAACCTTAAAAACACAAACAAACAAACAAACAAACAAACAAACAAACAAAAGAAGCTTTCCCAGATGGTCAGATTGTGATTGCATATTTTGAATGTACGAAATGCGCTAGGTCGGAAAAAAATTGTAAAAAGAATCAGGAGCAGTATTTTGGTGCCGGCATCACTTTATACCGTATTTACTCAAATCTAACACGCACTATTTTTTCAATAATACGGGTCCAAAAATCGTATGCGAGTTAGAATCAAGTGCGAACGAACGATACCGCTACCATATCGAAGCGCGTAGGAAAATGGCCGCCTCCTACGCGCTTTGGGCGCTGTCGAACGGTCACAGCCGAAAAAACAAACTAGCGGCGCGGCAGTCTTTGGCGCGGATAGTTTCTGCAGCTTCTTTGTCGCCGCCGGTCCCTCGCGTAACGACTCCACGAAGCACATGATGCGTATACCGATGATAATCGCCGCGCCAGCTTGGCCATCTTGCGGTCAACTGAAGTCGTTATGTCGCCGTGCAATCTCCGAGATGCCCAGCTGCACGAGCTTTCGATAGCTTTTGCGGGTGGCCTAACAGGAGAATAGATGTTTCCCATCGCCGTATGCAAAACGGCTCCTCACTGCATTACTCCCTCATATCCGTGCTGAGCACGAGCCTCTCACTCGTGCGTGCTGCTTGACATCCGAGATTGCATTGCGGCAATCTCGGAGACCACATCCCAACCGTGCTTAGGCTTAGCTGCGCCAGCCTGCGCAGCACTCAAGGCAGCACGCAGCAGCGGGAGTGAGGGAACCGCGATAGCACAAAGGAATCCAGCACTGCGAGTAAATGATGTTACTGCTGCTTGCACGCAGCTACGCCAGGCAAGGTGCGGCAGTTTTATCGGGACACAGGAGCTATGAATCGGGGCACCAAACGTCTTCGAGATGCCGCGGATCAAGTGAACGGGAAAGCCACAGCGCGGCTGTTCACATGACTACAGGGGTTCTAAGTTAGCGGTGCTCTTATTATGCGGCTGCATTCATTACGTGAGTACGGCATTTGATTTTATGAATGTGAGAAGGTTGACCACTAAGGACTTTTTATTTTTCTTGTGTAACGAAAAATGGGTACGCGTTACAATCGATGTCTCACTTTTTTTTTTTGTCGCAGGAAACTGGTGCGCGTTACAATCGAGGGCGCGGTAGAATCAAGCAAGTACTTCAAATTGTTCAATGGTATTTTACAATGTGGTGTTCCTTGAAAAACGGGTCTAGCACTGAGCCTTATCGCAGTCTTCGCACATAAAATGCATCTCTGTTCTCCTCTTCGAGCAACCAACTGTATTGGCAAACCATGGAGGAAGAAACATTTAGGAGGTGCAACTGCGCTCCTTGAGGCGACCAGATAACGTCACTGTAGTGGGAGAGTGTCTTCGGCGCACTAGAAGCGAAGAAGATGAAGAGTGCGCGCTTGAGCACGCGGAACGTGATCCGCGTGGCTTCGGTGCTTTGGAACGCTGAAGGCGGATCGAGCGTACCAGCGACCGAGCGGTGGCACGTTCGGCCCAGGAGAACACACGCACCGAGCTGGTGCCACCAGACCAGCCGGGACGTACCGGGCGTTCTCCTGTGGCAGGTGTCCTGGACCTTGCTGGCTGTTCCTGCGGTGGACGAGCGAGCGGGCCAGGGCGAGCGGCTGGAGCAGTGGTGTGGCCGGGACCATCTACCGACCTGTGGTCACGGTGCCACGCAGGTTCGAGTCCGGCACAACCACCTGCCGAGAGCGTGGTCACGGTGCCGCGCAAGTTCCAGTGCCGCACAACCGCGTGCTGAGAGTGTGGTCACGGTGCCGCGTTGCCGTCTGGCGCAAGTGTTGCTGAGGGCATGGCCTCGGTGCCACGTCAGATATGAATCGTACCCCGACGCGCTCCTGAGCGGGTACCTCGGGATCTGCTTGTATCCGCGCACGACTCTTCGTGCCTCCTCTTCTGATGCAAGCGTGCGCCGCCTTGAAGATCCACAGTATTGTGAGTGGTGTCAACAGACCTCTGACGTCACGTCAGGCAGAACGCGCCGTTTAGTTTCGTGATATTAGGGAACAGACTGTCTTGTTTGTATTGTTTGTCCATTGAGAGTGTATGTGCTGTCTCGTCCTGTCGATAAATGTTTCCTTGTCTGTGACTTAGCTGTCTGTGTTTGAGTCCTGGGCCCACGAACCACCACAGTCACATTGCCGGAGAGCCACTTCATGGTGGCGGCGTCTGGCGGCAAAAATGCGAAATGCCCCCGTTTTTGTTTCCGAAGGAACCGGTCGCGCGCGCTCGCTCCTGTTCCGCCGCAGTCACGGAGCGTGGACGCGGAGCGCGTTCGGCCACTGTTGCAAGTCTCAACAAAACACCTGCGCCCCATCTTCCACTAACGGATGCCGAAGAAGAGCGTGCTGTGCAGTGCAGTGCTATTACAGCCATCTAACAGACGCTGACCTTAGCTGTTACCACGGCCATGGGCTGTCACTGAGAAGGCAATAAAAAAAATTTAACGCGCCTGCTGAAGCTAACGCCACTCGCATCTCCTCACAAACGCTGCTAGAGGGAACGCGCGTGGGCGTGCTCGCCCGGCCAGTAGCGCTTCCTTTTATATTTTTCAGGGTGTCTACCAAGTTGGCATTGCTAAATTCCCTGAGATTTCCAGGTTTTCCCTGAGTATTTTTGCGAAATTCCCTGAGTGGCACATAACTTTCTTCATGTCGATGCGGGTAGGCACCATGTCACCCAATGTCATCACTAATAAGGATTTTGAGCTCTTTCACGGTCAAATAAAGAAAACCAAAAAAACCAAACAAACAAAAAGAAATAAGCTTTCCCAGACGGTCAATTTGTGAAATTGCGGATTTTGAATGTACGAAATGCGTAAGGTCCGAAAAACCTTTTTTTTAAAAAAAGAATCAGGGGCTATATTTTCGTGTCAGCATCACTTAAACCGTATTTAATCTAATGCACACTTCTTTTTCTATAAAACGGGTCCAAAAATCATATGCGAACGAACGACGCCGTTACCATACTGAGGCGCGTAGGAAAATGGCCGCCTCCTACGCGCTTCGGGCGCTGCCGAACGGTTACTGCCGAAAAAACAAACTAGCGGCGCGGCGGTCTTTGGCGCGCATAGTTTCTGTAGTTTCTATGTCGCCGCCGGTCCCCCACGCAACGTTGCCACGACGCACATTACGCTAGGCCGTTGATAATCGCCGCGCCAGCTTGGACATTTTGCGGCCAACCGAAGCCCAGCGGCGCGAACTTTCAATAGCGTTTGCGGGTGGCCGTAACGGGAGAATAGATGTTTCCCATCGCCATACGCAAAACGGCTCATCATGCATTTCTCCCTCGTATCCGTGCTGAGGCAGAGCCTCTCATCCGTGCGCGCTGCTTGACGTCCGAGATTGCCGCGATGCAATCTCGGAGATCACGCCCCGACCATGCTTAGGCTTAGCTGCGCGAGCTTCCGCAGAACGCATGGCAGCATGCGGTAGCAGGTGTGAGGGAACTGCGATTGCACGGAAGAATGCACCACTGCGAGCTTGCATGCGGCTGCGCCCGGCAACGTGCGGAAGTTTCATCGAGACGCAGGAGCTATGAATCGGCGCGTCGAACGTCTTCGAGACGCCGCGGATCAACTACTGCAGTAGTTTAAAGTTAGCGGTGCTTTTATTATGCGAGTGCGTTCATTACGCGAGTACGGCATCTGGTTTTATTAATGTGAAAAGGTTGATTACTAAGCTCTCCCTTTTTCCTGTGTCCCGAAAAATAGGTGTGCACTACAATCGATGTTTGACTTTCTTTTTGTCGTGGGAAACTGGTGCGCGTTACAATCGAGGGCGCGGTAAAATCGAGCAAATACTGCAAATTGTTCAATATTATTTTAGAACGTGGTATTCCTTGAAAAACGGGTCTACACACAGCGCCTTATCGCAGTTGCGCACATAAAACGCATCTCTGTTCTCATCTTGGAGCAACCAGCAGCTGTGTTGGCACACACACGGTATCTTCTCAGCGTGTGGCTGCCTTGGGCAGAATAAACTCGGTAATTAAGAACAGCAAGAATCCCTCGTAAGCGTAGATAATTGATTGATTTGTAGGGTTTTACGTCACAAAACCAGCTATGATTATGAGAGGCCGTAGTGGAGAACTCCGTAAATTTTGACCTCCCGAGGTTTCTTAACTGACGTCGTACAGTACACGGTCCTAAAACATTTCGCCTCCATCGAGATGCATCCGCCGCGGCCGGGATTCGATCCAGCGACCCTCGGATCATAAGCGTCGACAATCAACAAGCTGAAAGCTACGCCAATAAAGATGAAAATCAACTTCCGCCGCCTCTAGAAAGGGGTGCTGTGCCGACGAAGATAAACATCAAGTTTCACGCGCCTCCGTTGCAACCACGCTGAGAAACCGAAACCACGAAATGGCGTTGCCCAGCGGCGTTGCTACAAACCGCACGACGCGTCACGCGTCACCGCGTGGCGTGTAGAATCGGCACCGCGTCCTCTCCCTATGGAGAGGGCGCGCAGCTTCGTGTAGCCGCGCGTCCCCTACCTCCACACAGTCTTTTCCGCATATTTGTGGAAAAGACTGCTTGCAAGCAAACGAATATAACAACGCTCGGCGCACACACGGGATGTGTGTGCGCCGTAGCGCGTCCAGACACATACAGCGGACTTTACATAGAACAAGACGCGACAAGCAAATTAAGCCAATAATTAAAAAAGCAGCTGATTCGCGCGACGAAGAACGATGAGGAAAGGGGGGGGGGGGCACTCTTCCCTTCAATTACTGCGAGTTGCGCTATAAACTCAATCGCAAGGTCCATTGTTAGATCCAGCGTTACCGCGACTTTCGTACTTGAGCTGATTTTCCCTGAGAGAAGCCCAAATTCCCTGAGATTTTCCAGACTGATCATATTCCCTGAGATTTCCCGGTTTTCCCGGTTGGTAGACACGCTGATTTTTAGCAGCTGTGGGTACGCGCCGCCAGACGCCGCCAATCGAAGTGCCTCCGTCGGCGCATGTTTTCTTTGTATTTTTTGTGACGTTATCTGGACGCCCGCCAACGCTCGTTCTAGCGGGAGTTTCACCTCCTAAGCATTTCTTCCTCCATGTGGCAAACACACAGTATCTTCTCTGCATGCGGCTGCCTTGGGCAGAGTAAACTCAGTAATCAAGAACAGCAAGAATCCCTCGTAAGCGTTGATAATAGACAAGCTGAAAGCCACGCCAATCAAGATGAAAATCAACTTCTGCCACCTCTGCAAAGGGGTGCCGATGAACATAAGCATCAAGTTTCACGCGCCTCCGTTGCGATCACACGGAGAAACTGAAACCGCAAAATGGCGCTGCCCACCGGCGTTGCTGCAGACCGCACGACACGCCCAAGCTAGAAATCAGTTCTGTTTATCTCCGCAAGAAAGTGAAGCCCTAACCACACGTATGCGGTACAACGCATCACAGCGTGGCGTGTAGAATCGGCGCCGCGTCTTTTCCCTGTGGAGAGGGCGCACAGCTTCGTGTAGCCGCGCGCCCTCTACCTCCACACAGTCTTTTCCACAATATTTGTCAATATTTGTGGAAAAGACTGCGTGCTTGCAAACGCATAAGATAACGTTCGGCGCACACATGGGCTGTGTGTACACTGTAGTGCATCCAGACACATAGAGTGGACTTTACATAGAACAAGACGCGACAAGCAAAGCCAAAAATAAGGAAAGCCGGTGCGCGCAGACGAAGAGCGGGGAGGAAGGGGGGCACTCTTCCCTTCAGTTACTGCGGGTTGAGCGATAACCTCCCTCTCAAGGTGCACAGTTAGAGCCAGTGTTACGCGACTTTCGTACTCAAGCTGATTTTCCCTGAGAGAAGCCCGAATTCCCTAAGTTTTCCGTTAGATTTTCCAGACTAATCATATTCCCTGAGATTTCCCGGTTATCTCGGTTGGTAGACACGCTGTAAGATAGTGGCAGGTCATCACAGCCCAATTATTTCGGCCATGCTCATTTTATCCCCAATATCCTACTGTAATAAAATTGAACACTAGCGCTTCGATTATGTCTTTTGAAGCAAGGCATATATATGTTTTGCAAGCACACAATGCATGTCACGCTAGCCCAGTCTATGGCGACGTCTTGGTTACTGTTGCTGTGGTATGTCAACATTAAAGCTTTCTTTCACAATGACAGAGACAAGGACATCAGGGTGTGCACTTTCTTTTTAAACTTGATCGTCCCAGCATGGGTGCACCCTTCACCTTGACAGGACATACTGCATTTGACTCCAACGGTGGCTCATTACCAGCAATCTCTATTGCTGCTGCTCACCTCATCAACAGATGAAAATATACTCCTGCAAATAGATGCAAATATAGTCCTGCGTGGAAGGTCAGGGCAGGGTGTTGTCAGTCAAAAAGGAAAATAGTTTACCATATTCACCAAAAGTACTCAGAGAAAAGCAGAGTGAATAACGTACTTCATCCAAGATTATATCCTCTGAAAAGTAGTGCATGTCAGAAGCTGTTATGCACATTTAGGGGTATGAATATCAAGTCGATGAATGCAGTATGCAGAAATGCCACCTCATCACTTATGCAGTTAGGTACTGGGCTGCATAAGTCGGGAACTTTTTTACTGCTTTCAGCAAACGCTTAAAGTGAAATTGCACTTCAATGAAATGTGGCACAGCCTGGCGGTGAAGCCCTTGTACTGCTTTCTGGAGTCTGTTGCACGTCGCCTGCTGCTGTTCATACAACCATAGCTCGGTTTCAAAATTGCAGTCAATAGTACTCGCTTTCTATACAGCAAAAGGAGTCGACACTTACAAGCGTCGCTGCCCTCACAGCAAACGAAATCTGCTTTTAACCGCGGCGCATGCGGGCAGCGTCTCCCAGGCGTAGTGCGCACGCGCTCTGTCTGGGCAGAACCCTGTGCAAACACACACAACAGCTGTCAGCCACTGTTTGTAACAATATATTGCGATAAGACTCCATAAGCAAGAAATCCTGATAAAAAATGATATAAGGTGATTTCCCCGTTGTAACTGCATGATTGGACAATCTGACCAGTAAGCTTTCCGTTCAAATAAAGAAACCAAGTAACTTAGGTACTTTAAAAATTGGTTGTCGGTCCCTTCAATCTTTAAAATACCCCAATTTTTAAAATGGGCTGTAGCTCAGCTGTGCAAGAAAAATAGGGCAAGAAAGATACCGTATGGTATTCAGGTAGGTCCCAAGTTGAGACGTATGATTTCATAACTGGTTTGACTCGAACACATGACCTTTCCATAATATCAGGAAGTCTATTTTGAGTGGTCGCACCTCAGTATAGAGACAGAAACATGCCATTTCAGATTGAATTAGATTCTACATTTTGACAATTACCATGATCTGTTCAACTCGAACCCACAACATTCCCAAGTTTGAGTGGCCACAGATCCGCTTCAAACAGAGTAGAAAGATGCTGTTTAGGATTAAAGTCGATCGTACGTTGAGACATAAAATTCCATAAGTGGTGGGATGTACTATTGTGAGTGTGATAAGGAAGTTCAACCCAACCGCAGTTGTGGATGACGAGGTCGGCACCGACTAGCAGACACGATGGCGTCTAGGCTTAACTAACTAGGGCAGCAAATCACGTTCAGCTCACGCCCCACTACTGCAGCATTGGCGATCCGGCTTCTTCACTACGTGAGCAATATGAAAGGGAACACACGATCGCGTGGCAAGCAGCCTGAAACCCAGGTATCGGTGATACGTGGCGGCAGCCGTCGGAAACATAGTGGAGAGGGGAAGGCTGTTATAACAACTATTGGCATTCCTGCCATGCGTTTGCTTGTATAAAGTGCAGGACTTGGCATTGCGCCGTGCGCTTGTGTGAAGAAAACGAAAAGAACGAAAAATAAACGAATCACTCCATGTTGCTGCGACAATTACCACGTCTTATCAAATATCGGACGATACCGTGTTATCGGTGAAATGGCGTAAGTTGCTGCTTTGTAGAAACAACGCCAGCGTGGTGGGAGTGCCAACAGTTAGTGGAAGAGGGCCCTCCTTTCCACTTGGTTTTTCACAGCGCCATCCGCGTATCGCTCCGAGTCGATTTTCAAGACTGTTTGCAAGTGTTCCTGTGTTCCCTTCCATATTGCTCACGATAGTACACCAATGACATCCCAAAATATAGTGAGGTGTGCGTGAGCACGCATGCACAATCTAGGAGAGTGCGGTTTGGAATGTAGGATCTTGAAGCTCATGGAAATCGAAGCCACAGCCTAGGAAAAGTCAAAACCATCACATTCGGCTGATTTAAAGCAAAGAGGTCGACAGTAGAAGGAGCAAGTGCCGATATTGATGGCTTGTGTATACGTTGTTCCTGTTGGTATTGAGATAGCCAATATTACTTAAACAGGGGGGGAAAAAAAGTGTGACATGTCCATTTTGTACTTAAGTGTCCTCTGTATATCTGCAAAAGCATGCTGCCTGGGCAAGCAACACCGCGCTGCACACCAGCGCCTCTGCTTTGTGGTTACGTGCCCTCTTCCTCCACCGGCCTAGGTCCTTTTGAAGCAGCTTTCGGAGAAGGCCAAACTACTTTTTGTAGCAGCAAAACTGTCTTTCTGGGCACGCAAGTAATTTAAAAAAAACATACAAGCTGCCTTCACTGCAGGCAACCAATAAGAGCACGACGTGCTACGCACTGTTCAAGCAAAAAAAAAAAATTTTTTTTTTCACGTTCAGCTCTTTTCTGTTGACCTGCAACTCTGCAGAAGCCTGCCAATGAATAAACGCGAGCGCCGAGTCTCATATACCGGCGTGGCAGGTATAAAACTTAACATTAATGTTCACACTAAAAATAAAAAAATATTGCAAATGTTCGACAGCCAAAAAACCACACAAGTGTGTCTTTTTTTTCTTTTCTTTTTTTCTTTCCAACATACAGCTGTCTTTTGAATGGCGGCCTCAAGTTGCAATTAGCCTCCAGTCAGAACGGAAATGCTGCTTTCACATTCACATACGTCTTTTACCTTTAAACCACTACACCTTTGACCTTTAAACCACCATTTCAGCACTTGCGAGCATCTTAACAGTCTCCACTCCCTTTCCAAAACCTCTATCCATCTGGCTCGTTAATTGCATTTCAGAGGTCCAGGAAAAAATGTCCAGATTACTGAGAACGCCATGAAAAGAAACAAAAGTGCCACATCGATGCAATTTTTGTTTTATGAATGAATAAGTCAATCCTGTTACTTTCCTTAAAGTCAGTGTAAAAGATGCCGTCCTGTCACTTCCCTCTCATAGTGAGCCCCCTCCCCCCCCCCACCTCCACATGTGTTGGCACCACCACTAATAAAACGACGTGCTCCTGACGCAGCTCCAAAAGCATGCACGCACGGACAAATAAAATGAAACTATACCGAGTGCCAAATCCGCGATGTTACGTGACCTTGGTGTCATGAGTAAGAGGGGCCCACGAACACAAGGCTAGCAGACGAAATGGAGAGATCGGCGAAGTGGCGCGGGAAAGCACGCGCAGTGGACACGTCGGTGTTCATAATTGGATGTCAGCGGGCTCGCGGCACGCGACCCGAGGAGAGATCGGTGATCGAGAAGGCTGAGCTGGCATTCTCTGCGCGGCACCGGTCGACGAAGGGTGTCTGGCCAGCTACGGTCTGGTGACGAGGAGACGAGGGCGTCGGGCTCCGGGGTGCCGTCGATCTGGCTGACGATCGAGTACGGACTTCGGAGTGGCAGCGGCTGAACTTCAACAGTTCCCGGCGTACCCGCAGCGCTCCACCTTCGCCGGCAGAACGGGACGACCGGCAGAAGAATCGCTGCAGAGGGCCGGTCTTGGTTGGAGACCGAGCACTACATATGAGGAGGCCTAGGCTGGGCTAGGCCTAAGCGGTGACTCGCCACATCACAGGCGAAGCAAGGCGGCGGACGAGGACGGACCTTGCATGAGCGGCGGTCACCACCAGCAGCATCATCCTCGACGACGGCTACGGGACACGACTCGCCAAGAGAGCATCGACTCTGAAACGCACCGCGTCGAAGGCAAAGTAAGAGCGTCTAACTGCACCTTGACCGGCAGGCAGCTGACGCGGACTTGAACGCGAGGCCCAAGGTTGAGGGACTCCCATGGGAACTGCGCCCTACGCGGAGGATTTTTAGTTAGACCTCTTAGGCTGAGTAACATTTAGGTTCTCTTTTTGTGCGAATTGGTGGTTTACTTATTTTTGATGTTTGTTTTATAAAGTAACGACTTTGTTGTTTTTGTTAACGCTTCTCGCCTCTCGCCTCCGTCACTCTCTCTCAATCCATCGGAGCAAGCGCTCCCGAGATCCTCCCACACAAACTCGTGACAAATAATTGGCGAGCCTGCCAGGATTAACATCTCCAGGCCCAGTCACGAATGATCGTCGGGGGTTGCGAAGATGGATTTGGAGCGTTTGGCGGTGATAGCGAAGAGTAGAAAGCTGTCAGGAAAGGAGGTGCTGAGGTTATTTGAAGATGCCCAAAAAGAACGGGAGCGAGAGCATGAAGCAATGGTAGCTCTACTAAAACAACAGATAGCTGAGGCCGAAGGGAAGCTGATGTACCGGAAAAGGGAGGAGACATCATGTGTAAATTTGCCAGTAGTGCAATCAGTCGATATCGGTGAACATGAGGCGGAAGTTATCGAAATTCCGGAAATTCAGGCGAGTCAGGAGATCGTCTCGGTGGAGTCGGAGGAGTGCGGCGCGGTTACCGCAAGTCTAGAGGAGCTCGAGTCGGAGGTTGAGGATGCGGGCGTAGGCGCCCAAGAGTTTATGGATGATGCGGGCGTAGGCGCCCAAGAGCTGTTGAGCGCAGCGGAGGAGAGAGCGCACCCACTGCTGGTGCAGGAGGACAACGTAGAGTGCATTGCAGGTCGCTGCAAGCACATACTTGACGGAGGGCGTATTGCAGGTTGCTGCAAATGGAGTTTTGACGGGGTTTGTTCCGATGTGTGCGCCACAGTGAAGGACGTGACATCGAGTCACGATCCGTGCGAAAATTGTGCCGTGCTCGAGAGCGAGCACAGTGAAGGTGAAGTCCGCGATCGTAGCGGTACAAGTGGGAGTGAGGAAGTCAAACTTGAGGAAAAGGCAGACGCGGACGCTGCCAACGAAGGACTTGACGCTAAGACGCGTCAAAGAGCGCGAGTTCAAGGGAAGCGGAAAGTGAGCGAACACGGCGGGGTTAAGGAGAGTCGATCATGTAGACGCCGTAGAGAAGTTCGCAGCAAGCGTTCAATGAGTACTGAGATGCAAAGGCGCAGGGGACTGCGAGCGCGACAGCGAGAGAGGGTTCGGAAGACGCGTTTGAGACAGAAAGAGCACAAACGCAACACCCGCGGAGGGAGTTCGCGAGGGCAGAGATGCACGCCAAAATGTAGTTTCAGGAAGCATCGAACACGTGGGAAGAACAAACGCGGCGGATGTTGGAGGCGTTTGCGACCCCGTCTGGCCGATAAGCGCAAGGGATTGGTTGGGTTGAAGAAGCGTTTCATGAACGATAGGATAAGGAAACGCCGCGGGCTGGCGAAGCGTTTGCGGCCGAGTGCAGGAGATGGAGGCAGGGGAAAGAGAGTTTGGAGGGCGCGTTTGACATTACAAGAAGACAAACGCAGCGGCCGCACCAGCCGTTCGCGCGCGAGTCTAAAGGGCAAAGTGAAGAAACGCTTGAGAATGTTTGACAGTGGGAACAAACGCAGCAGTTGTAGCGAGCGTTTGAAGCTACATGCACGAGCAAGGAGACACACGAGTGTTTTGCTCGGATTGCTGATCAAGAGGAGGCACAAAATTAAGGCGGAAAGATTATTTTTGTGGCCACTGAAGAAAAGAGATTATTGGTTTATGAACAGGATGGCTCATAAGGGAAATGAACAGTGACAGGTTAAAGGAAATAGATAGACACAAGGAAACAGCAGAACAGGTAAAGTAGGCAGTGCTCGATATAAAATTCAATAATTTAAAGCGATAGGGAAACTATTGTCTTTGCTAAAAGAGGGTAGAGAAATGGTGATTTAAAAGGACCAGGAGCAGATGATGGCATAGAAAAACAAAAAACCGGAGGTCTTAAGGAATATTAGTTTTTGAAAGGAAAGAGAACGTGTTGATTGCCAAGCTTGTATATAGAGGTAGTGGAGAAAGCAAAATAGCAAAGGTTAATAGAGTAATGAGGAAGTTCGCATAGATCGGAACGATAGAGAGAGGAAAGAAAAATTATATGTGTCGTTAGCTAGTGTTGCGAGAAGGACTGCTGTGTGGTATGTGGTACGTTGGGAGAGCAGAGTGTGCTTCCGTGGTGGAGTGTACAGCATGTATAGTTGTGTGTTGGTAGGGACCTGGTGTATTGATATACGGTATGATAGTGATAGGGTATAGGGCAGTGATAGTGACATAGTGTTACAGGGTGCTGATATTGTGAAATACTGATTTAGTGTATTGATGTAGTGTATCGTAGTGCGCTGTTCAGTGGACACAAACTCGGACTGAACAAACATTACCTTTTGTGCGTGTGAACATTGTGTGGAGTGATTACTGTTAGTGTTGTGTGTGGTGACGAGCAGACCAAAAGATGTATGAAGGTGTGTCAGTGTATGCGTGAAGAGTGTGGTGGTGACCAGTGCTACGGTGGGCCCAAAATTAAAGGCATCATAAGTTTATTTACAAGAAAGAGAAGATTTGGCAAGGTACCGAAGAATTCAGAAGAGGAGGCGGAAGCAGTTTTTTAAGAAAAAACTCTTAAAAGGGGGGCCAATGTCATGAGTAAGGGGGGCCCACGAACACAAGGCTAGCAGACGAAATGGAGAGATCGGCGAAGTGGCGCGGGAAAGCACGCGCAGTGGACACGTCGGTGTTCATAATTGGATGTCAGCGGGCTCGCGGCACGCGACCCGAGGAGAGATCGGTGATCGAGAAGGCTGAGCTGGCATTCTCTGCGCGGCACCGGTCGACGAAGGGTGTCTGGCCAGCTACGGTCTGGTGACGAGGAGACGAGGGCGTCGGGCTCCGGGGTGCCGTCGATCTGGCTGACGATCGAGTACGGACTTCGGAGTGGCAGCGGCTGAACTTCAACAGTTCCCGGCGTACCCGCAGCGCTCCACCTTCGCCGGCAGAACGGGACGACCGGCAGAAGAATCGCTGCAGAGGGCCGGTCTTGGTTGGAGACCGAGCACTACATATGAGGAGGCCTAGGCTGGGCTAGGCCTAAGCGGTGACTCGCCACATCACAGGCGAAGCAAGGCGGCGGACGAGGACGGACCTTGCATGAGCGGCGGTCACCACCAGCAGCATCATCCTCGACGACGGCTACGGGACACGACTCGCCAAGAGAGCATCGACTCTGAAACGCACCGCGTCGAAGGCAAAGTAAGAGCGTCTAACTGCACCTTGACCGGCAGGCAGCTGACGCGGACTTGAACGCGAGGCCCAAGGTTGAGGGACTCCCGTGGGAACTGCGCCCTACGCGGAGGATTTTTAGTTAGACCTCTTAGGCTGAGTAACATTTAGGTTCTCTTTTTGTGCGAATTGGTGGTTTGCTTATTTTTGATGTTTGATTTATAAAGTAACGACTTTGTTGTTTTTGTTAACGCTTCTCGCCTCTCGCCTCCGTCACTCTCTCTCAATCCATCGGAGCAAGCGCTCCCGAGATCCTCACACACAAACTCGTGACAATAATTGGCGAGCCTTTGCCAGGATTTAACATCTCCAGGCCCAGTCACGAATGATCGTCGGGGGTTGCAAAGATGGATTGGGAGCGTTTGGCGGCGATAGCTAAGAGTAGAAACCTGTCAGGAAAGGAGGTGCTGAGGTTATTTGAAGATGCCCAAAAAGAACGGGAGCGAGAGCATGAAGCAATGGTAGCTCTACTAAAACAGCAGATAGCTGAGGCCGAAGGGAAGCTGATGTACCGGAAAAGGGAGGAGACATCATGTGTAAATTCGCCAGTAGTGCAATCAGTCGAAATCGGTGAACATGAGGCGGAAGTTATCGAAATTCCGGAAATTCAGGCGAGTCAGGAGATCGTCTCGGTGGAGTCGGAGGAGTGCGGCGCGGTTACCGCAAGTCTAGAGGAGCTCGAGTCGGAGGTTGAGGATGCGGGCGTAGGCGCCCAAGAGTTTATTGATGATGCGGGCGTAGGCGCCCAAGAGCTGTTGAGCGCAGCGGAGGAGAAAGCGCGCCCACCGCTGGTGCAGGAGGACAACGTAGAGTGCATTGCAGGTCGCTGCAAGCACATACTTGACGGAGGGCGTATTGCAGGTTGCTGCAAATGGAGTTTTGACGGGGTTTGTTCCGATGTGTGCGCCACAGTGAAGGACGTGACATCGAGTCACGATCCGTGCGAAAATTGTGCAGTGCTCGAGAGCGAGCACTGTGAAGGGGGAGTCCGCGATCGGAGCGGTACAAGTAGAAGTGAGGACGTCACAGGGGAGGAAGAGGCAGACGCATACACTGCCAATGGCCTTGACACTAAGACGCGTCAAAGAACGCGAGTTCGAAAGAATCGAAAAGTGAGTGAAGACCGAGGTCTTGGCGCTAACCTGCGTCCAAGAAGGCGCGTTCGAAAGGAGCATAAGGTGCACGAACGCGACTGGGTTACTGAGCGTCGATCGAGTGGACGCCGGGGGAAGGTCGGTTGCAAGAGGTGTTTGAAGAGGCGAAAACGTAGGGGCGCGAGAAAAATGATTCAGAAGAAGCGTTTTCGTTTGAAAGAGGACGAACGCAGGCGTCGCACAAGGCGGGCGCGACGGTGCGCAATGAATAGACGCGCGAGAGAATGTTGGTTGAGGATGCATTTGACCTTGAAAGATACTAAGTGCGACAGCCACACCAGGGGTTCGCAAGCGAATTCAGCTAGGAAGGGACGCGTGAGAAGGGTTGGCAATGCTAACAAACGCCGCCGCCGTAGCGAGCGTTTGAGGCGACGAGCACATGCGAGGAGGCGCGCAAGAGAGTGGCGCGAGCTGCCGACTGGGAGAAAGCCCAGAGTTAAAGCGGAGAGGTTTTTTCTGTGGCCGTTAAAGAAAAAGGAACGCGTTTCTATTATCTGATGGCCTTTCACGGAAAAGGATTTCGGCAAGGAAATCAAGTAGATAGACTGGAAAAAGAAAGTTGACCAGAAAGTTAGAAGAGACACAGGCATGATAGTAGAGCCTGAGAAAGTGCAGAACAGAGAAGTTAATAGACCTGTCCCTGTTTGTCAACAATGTGACGTCACGCAGAGCATCGCCATCGACATCGCGGCGGGCCAGTTTCGCAGTGGTTGGCAAAAAGCTCCGGCGGCTCCAGCAGTTTGCTCGGGCTTTGCACGCGATGGTAATGTCCCTTCCCGAGGTTGCGTGCCGGCGGTTTGTCGAAGAGAAGCTGCAAGTTCGTGGAATGCAGTATCTATACCCCTGCACCATTTCGGAATGGAATAACGACCTTAAAACCTTGACCAAACGTTCAGCTGTGTGTGTACCTCGCGAGCATGCCTGGCCCGTACAATGCAGAGGCCATGGAGCGTTACTGATCGCTCAAAGCGTACGGCTTAGTGAAAGGCCACGTGCACCTAGTGCTTGTCTCGAACTAGGGCACCAACGCTTTCCGTCGACTGCTGTCATTCGGAAATCCAGAAAAAAAAAATATTGCGATGCGCTGCCTTAATTTTGTTGCGCGTTTGGCACATCCTACAGCGCAAAAGCTAACCACCGTGTCAAAGAGGCCAGGTAACGCGCACAAAAACCAGTACGCACACGGTCCATCCGTACGGCAGCACGGAACCACGCCGAACACTGCGACTTTTGCCAACCAGGCATGGAATGCATGTTTTTCAAAGCGAACACCATCGCAGAGAACCACCACCATGGCTTACGAGCTGCAGGCAGCGTCCACACTGCGCACTGTACTTGCATGGCCGTTTGAGTTGTAGCGCTCATGTGCATTTCCTTCCGTTCTTTCTGCTCAGGAACTAAACTTTTATACGGTCGAAAGACTGGTACTGCTATCGCGTCCGAAAACACAAACAAAATTTTCCTTTGGAGTGCCAGCCCGACGCAAGTTACAGCGAAGTGAGCGCGAAATGAGAAAATCTGCACAGCATTCGGAACTACCGCTTACTGAAGGAATGCTTCCGTTTCAAAGCGCGTTCAAAACGCTCACACTTTTTGCTTTGTGTTTCAACGCTAGTCCTCTTAGCAAACACCTTAGCTACCCACTCCGGGAGCTCAGAAAATCGAGACGGGGCACCCGAGTTGATAAAATATACATGCTCACAAATGCTGCGGAAGCACAAATAACAAAACGCCTAGGAGCTCTAGGTAACAGGCTAGCACCTACCAGCGATGAAATGTAATCCAAAAATCCTCTTGCTGTCCGACGGCTGCTGTTTTACACTGCGCACAGCTCGCACCCAGGCTTTCCATCACTGTGTAGTTTGGACTTCGGAAATCGAGGGAAAAAAAAACAAGGACCCGATGCCACTGCTTTTTATCGCGCGTTTGGCATATCCTCCATTGCAAAAGCTAACCACCATGTCAAAGCGGCCACGTGCACGCGCACAAAACAAACGAGTACGAACTCGGTTCACCCGTACGGCAGCATGCAACCACGCCGAACGCTGCAATGTTTTGCCAACCAGTCCGTTCGCACGTGCGCGCTAGGGTCACGTGGCTGACGTCACGGCCCTTTCGTGACGTACCCCAGGAGAGGTCTATAGTTTAAAGTAAAGGAGCAACATCAAAAGATGACGTAGGAGTAAGAAAGAGAAGGAAAACGAAACATGAGGTGTCATGGAATATCGGTTTCTGAAAGGAAAAGAACGAGGAAACATCGGAAGGGGCACACAGAGATGAGGGAAGATGGAGCAGTTATCCAGGCAACGGGAAAGGGAAAAGGATGCGGTGATTGCCAAGCGAATGTATAGAGGTAGTGGTGAAAGACAGAATAGCAAAGACGGATAGAGCAGTGAAGAAGTTACATAACAGGGAATATGGTGGCTAGGTAATGTATATCGTGAATGAGTGCGCAGCCAATGAGTTGGAAAAAAAAAAATGAAGCTTTGCAGAGCAAAGAGTGCTAATGTGATGAAGCCTAGATATGTATAGTTGTGTGTGGGTAGGGATTCAGTAGTGGTTAAGTGATGAATATGTATAGTGATGTATTAGTGTTGTTTGTGGTGTTGTTTGTGAACATTGATGACTATCACGAAAAGTGAACTTCAACTGAAGTGATCATGTATTAGTGTTGTGTGTGTGTGACCAAAAGGTGCGTGAAGGTGTGTCAGTATATGCGTGAAGAGTGTGGTGGTGACCAGTGCTACGGTGGGCCCAAAATTAAAGGCATCATAAGTTTATTTACAAGAAAGAGAAGATTTGGCAAGGTACCGAAGAATTCAGAAGAGGAGGAGGAAGCAGTTTTTTAAGAAAAAACTCTTAAAAGGGGGGCCAATGTCATGAGTAAGAGGGGCCCACAAACACAGGCTAGCAGACGAAACGGAGAGATCGGCGAAGTGGCGCGGCAAAGCACGCGCAGTGGACACGTAGGTGTTCACAATTGGATGTCAGCGGGCTCGCGGCACGCGACCCGAGGAGAGATCGGTGTTCGGGAAGGCTGAGCTGGCATTCTCTGCGCGGCACCGGTCGACGAAGGGTGTCTGGCCAGCTACGGTCTGGTGACGAGGAGACGAGGGCGTCGGGCTCCGGGGTGCCGTCGATCTGGCTGACGATCGAGTACGGACTTCGGAGTGGCAGCGGCTGAACTTCAACAGTTCCCGGCGTACCCGCAGCGCTCCACCTTCGCCGGCAGAACGGGACGACCGGCAGAAGAATCGCTGCAGAGGGCCGGTCTTGGTTGGAGACCGAGCACTACATATGAGGATGCCTAGGCTGGGCTAGGCCTAAGCGGTGACCCGCCACATCACAGGCGAAGCAAGGCGGCGGACAAGGACCTTGCGTGAGCGGCGGCCACCATCAGTAGCATCTTCGACGACAGCTACGGGACACGACACAACAAGAGAGCATCGACTCTGAAACGCACCGCGTCGGATGCAACGTAAGAGTGTCCAAATATACTTTGAGCGGCGGGCAGCTGACGCGCACGTAAACGCGAGGCCCATGGTTGAGTGACTCCTGTGGGAACTGCGCTCAACGCGGAGCATTTGTAATTAGGCTGTTTAGGTTAACTGGGTAACATTTAGGTTTTCTCTTTGTGTGCGAATTGGTGTTTTGCTTATTTTTAATGTTTTGATGTTTGGTTTATAAAGTAACGTCTTTTGTTTTTTTTTTTTTACGCTTCACGCCTCTCGCCTCCGTCACTCTCTCTCAATCCATCGGAGCAAGCGCTCCCGAGATCCTCACACACAAACTCGTGACAATAATTGTCAATGTTCACTGAGTTCACTTCCAGTCCGCTAACCAATACTCCCTTTCGATATCAACACACCTATATACATGGATATACAAAGTCATCACTGCAGCACCTTTCTATGCAGCCCTGTAGCCCTTCTTTCTATCTCCAAATCATTGACTAATATTACTAATACATATTTTACCACCATCGCATTGTCGGCCCTACATACTTTTTACCATTTCCCTACACCTCTAAATCTCTAAAGGCTTGTTCTGTGCCTTATATCTGATACACACAACTATACCCACGCATGTGCCCACGCAATTCTTGGGGCACATGCACGGTCTGACTACTGCACTGCACATCCTCTGCGGACGACAACACAGAGACAGCGAAAGGAAACTACTACTTGCAGAAGCCGCTCCAGAAGAAACGCAGTGACGCAGCTCGCTGTTGCACAGTCACGGATAGCAAGTATGCATTTTTAAAGGCAACCGAGAAAATTCTGCTTGCCGCAGCCACTGTGAAACAAACAAGCCGCTATATAAAAAACGAAACTAGTTTGTCACAACCACCATGAATGTCTTTGCTAATAAGGTGGTCATAGTTGGCGACCCTGCTTTTATAAAAGAGAATAGCCGAAAGCATTCAGGGTAATGTGGTGAAATGGTTTCACATGCAGTGGTAAACATCCACATGATTTACCAGGGTGTCTAGCAAATTGCAACTGACCATAGTTGTCCATGGTCACTGGCAGTGAGCGCGCACGATCTTCCCGCACAAAGTCCGCGATCTTATCCTCCAGCTGTGGATGACCCACACTTCGCCCACGAAACGACGTTTTCCGAGGGTTGCACTTCTGCAGCTTCCCTTTCTGCGCTCTCCACTAGAGCACGCTTTTTTCCGAAATGCCAAAGCGGTGCTGAACGGCCATGTTGCCATTTGCTTCGACGAACTCAACAACATTTAGTTTAAATGCAGCTGAGAACTGCCTCCTCATGCCGCTACTCATATTCAATGGACGAAAAAAAAGAACGCTATAAAAATCAGACGCGACGTCAATCGGAGCGGAAAACTCTGAACAGATCGGAAGCACAGCACGAACAGGGAAACTAAAAAAAAGAAAGAAAAGCCTGCTATTGCATTTGGATGTGGATACGGCCGTATGTGGCTTTTGACACTTGTGCACGCCACATGTAGCCTGGCGGGTACACACTGTCGGCTAAACACCGCTATATAAGACGAGGGGTGACTTTGGCTCGTTTTATTGAAAATATCTAAGACTTATATTCCGGTTTATACGGTATGTCTTCGTGCTCTCCTGGCAGTCTCGTACTTGGTAGACCCAAAGTCGGCATTGATCAGGACACCACCAGTGTGACACTGCCAAACTCTAATACAACAAAATTCACAGGGGCAGTGAAAAATTTTGAAGTGAATATGTTGTCGCGGGAACAACCAAATAAAGAAAAAAAAGACCTGCAAATCACTCTGGGCACAGTTTATTTCCAGAACTTCAAAAAGTCATTAGTAATTTTTGTCTGTTTGATTTTTCTTTCATGCCAGCAGTGGCCTAATGTGTTGCTTGCAGTCTGTGAGAAGTTGCACGGCAACGTCACTGTCATGGGCGCGCGCACACACACACACACACACAAAAAAACCCTGCGTAGTGTACGTCCAGAGTCCATGACCTCCGATGCAGTCAATGGCGCCAGAAGACCATGTGCAAGTTGGTCGTCTTGCGAACTGGTGGCATCTGAAGCGGCACGAGCGCTTTTGCGGATTTTGGCGTAGTTGAGCTCGTCATGTACTGCAACATCCACGTCCATATAGTCATGCAGATCGATGCTTTCTGGCACAATGTGAGCTTCCCTGGGTGTTCTGCGTGCTGCAGCAGTCTCTGTGGCTTCTCTCTGTTCAACGCAGTCTTCGTTGGTAGCAGCATCACTGCGACCAGCCCCGATAAGCTCTCCATGCAGGAAGCCTGCTTATGCAAAAACAGTTCTTGACATTATGAGGCCCCATTGATATCCATGCAGCAGCCAGCATTTGAACCGTGGTGTCGCTGCCAAGCAAGCTTTTTGGAAGGATATCAGCCTGGATCAATAGCCATGCTTCAGGCTTATGTTAAAGGGCAAATCTGGCAATTTCTTTTTTCAGTATGTCAAGGTAATGGCCATTCCATGTTCCTGAGGACCTCCTGTCACATTCTTAATAGTAGAAATACTTAGTAAATGTGAAAATAATTTTTAACGAGCAGAAAGGCGTGAAACCGAAATCCAAATCAGCAGTGACGTCAAATCAGTCAACCCGCCTTTTGCATGGTGCGGCACACTGCATGTGCCCTGGCGCCCTGATGTTGCAAAGGTTGTTGGCGCGCAGATCTCCAAGGCCAGTGCGCTTCTGTCGCTTTGCTGATTGTGATGTCAACACACAGTGTAGTCAATAACTGTAGGAAGCCAGGTGGGTAGCTTCAGGTAATTAGTAAAATTGAATTGCAAACAATCTGCGCATCTCTCAAGCCTGTAATCTTGCACAAATGGCGGAAGCGTGCCAAGGAACGTATCCAGCGAATTTTATTGCAATCTATTGACCTAAAAAAATCGCCTGAGTTTGCTTTTAATCACGCCTTAATCTAAACGCTGGATAATAGAAGTGCAGTTCGGTGACAAAAATTTAAGCTTGATGGTTGTGAGCTTGGCATACTGTGAAGCATTTCTGAGCAAACTTGAGCTACTTCACTGACCGACCGACCGACCCACCCACCTACCTACCTAACCTGTCCAAGCAATGCGCAGAGCAATTATCCATGAGCAAACCAACATTCTGGCCTTGCCTTTTCATTTTCTTGTCGAATGCGACCAGTCATTCAGCGAAAATAGTCTGTGCGATCCATGAATGGCTATTTGTGATGTATTTTACATGCAGGCTTCATGTCCCTTTAAAGCAGTGCAGCTTGGCACTCTTGCCCATGACAAGAAGGGGCCACAGCGGACCCGTCCATATTTGCACACAGACACACCAGTTGCTCTGCTTGCCTCCGTGGCACTTTTTTTTCCTTTCAAATTGGGCCTCTTGGCCGGCAGCATTTTGTAAAAAGGCCAGTCTTGTCAGCATTTTGCACATCAGAGACAGGGTACCTTTTCAAGATGCTGGCGACGTTGGTCACAATCACGCACTGTCAGAGTTGGGGGGACTCGCTGCATAACACCTTGCCGACGATATCGTGGCGCTCCTTAAGTGGCTTAGCCACTCAGCACTAGCTTTGAAATTGTTAGGTACTGCTAAAAGGCAAGCCTTCTGCAGGAGCAGAGCGCTGTTGATTGGAATCTTCTTTGCCCTTGTCTCGTAAAACCACGTATAAATAAATGGTACTGTTCGTGCCATCATGGCTGGGCTGTGTTGTTTTCTTTTGTTGCGCAGACGTGCTCGACGTTAGCGCTTTTGAGATGCTCGCTTCGGACTTCAGTATGGTCAACAAAAAAAGCTTGGTGAGATGCCATAGTCTTTGCTTCCTCTTTTTTTCTTCCAGTTGCTCCGGTGGCAATAATTTAAGCCTTCTGCTCCAATGAAAGAAACTTCAGTTTCCTACTTTGAGGCGTTGTTATTAGCTCTTGCTAGTGACAAGAAAACACACAAAACAAGCACTGGTCTGGGCTCATGCGGTGAAGTACATGTGCACCGGTGTTCAAGTGAAGCGAGGACTATAAAAGCACAGAAAGTATGACCAAGTAGGAGATTCGGCTAGGCTTTGGATTTTGTCAAGGTTGCTTATCTCAAGCTCGGCGCTGTCACAGAACGCTGCACTGCATTGTCATCAACAGCAAGCAATGCAGTCCCCACCTCGGGTTTGTCAGCATATTGCAGGGTGCATGCGACTTCGGTGGGCACATGACCATTTAAACTGTCAGAAACCAGGAAATAATGTTGCTTCTGTGATGGTCAGAATCGGAGACTATTCAGACGAATTTCCCTGACCCCCCCCCCCCCCTCTTCTTTTTTTTTTTTCCTAATCTGGTCGATCAAGTGACTTGTGCCTCATGAAAATCTCACTGAACCAGAAGAACAACGAAAAAGGGGTTCGTTGCAGAGGAACTATGATATGCTGGAGTATAAGGGATGCAGTCAGAGAATGAGAAACACTTTGTTGAAGCGGAGATTTCGTTGTGGCGGGGTTCGACTGTACACTTGTCCTGTGCGTCACCATTAACAACAATAATCACAGCAACGATTCCCTAAAACTAAACATTAATGAAACTGATAAGGTTGTTTCGTTTCACCCGTGCCACACACGAGTCGACTTTTCCACCGTTCCACTCAGAAAATGAAACTGTAAAAAGCTTCAAATCATTACGCGAGCACCTCTCACAAAAACTTGACATGCCATGATCACGTGAATCACAGTAGTAACTGTATTTTCCGTTGTATAAGACGCACCCCCCAATTTTCGCAAGTTTTCAAGCAAAAATTAATATATAAGACGCACCTATATTCACTCACTTCTCGCAAAGAAACTTCATAACGTGGGGCTGAGCGAGCATTGTAAAATGCCGTACTTACGTTTCTGAGCACTTGTCCGTAAGAAAACTTCTACTACACCAAACTTGCGAGAAAAAGTAATGCACACCCACTGAAACGTTCCGCATGACTGCAGGAAAAACATTTTATTCGTTGAAGCCCTAAATGTCCGCGTCCTCCGACGCGCTTAGCTTACAGCTGTGAAGTATGCAGAGGACTACGGGAACCGGGCAGCGGGCCGTCATTTCGACGTCACCGAGAAGATGATCCGCACAAGCGACAGTCAACTGCTAAGCTTCAGGCCATGAAGAGTGACAAGAAAGCTGACTGCGGCAAGAAATCGCAATAGCCAGTCCTTGAGGGACGTCTGCACTCATGGATACTCGAGCAGCGTGCCCAAGGTAGGGCGACGTTGATTTTGTTGGCAGGCCGTCCTGGTGCTCCAGATTTATGTGCCGCAATGCGCTGGCGATGCACAACCACGTGCCAGAATCTGCCAGCAGACTTCAAGGACAAGCTTGAGAGATTCCAGGCTTTCGTTAAGAAAGCCACTGAAGACGATGGCATCGGCAACAGCCATATAATAAATAGGGACGAAGTGTCACTTATGTTTGACATTCCGATGGAAAGGAGTGTGGCACCTAAAGGTGACAAGTCCGTCACCATCAAAACTACCGGCCACGAAAAAGTGCACTTCACGGTTGTGCTCGCATGTTGCGCCGACGGGCAAAAACTTCCGCCAATGATAATATTCAAGCGGAAGACGATGCCGAAAGAGCCCTTCCCGCCTGGCGTCATCATAGAAACTAACGTGAAAGGCTGAATGGACGAAGAGATGATGGGCAAGTGGCTCGAAAAATGCTTTTCTAACGGACCGGATGGTTTCTTTCATGCGAAGAAGGGCCTCCTGGTCTTGGATAGCATGCGGGCGCATATAACGGAGCTCACTTTGAAGCGCATCCAGGCAAAAAAACTGCACCGCTGCGGCTATCCCAGGCGGGATGACAAAAATGCTCCAGCCGTTGGACATCTCAGTGAACCGCAGTTTCAAGGCTCTCCGGATATGTTAGGGAAATACGCTCAGCACGGACCAACCGAACAAATGAAGTTGCAAATTGCGACTAGCCCAACTCGCTGAACGACAGCATTGCCGGCATGGCGGCTGAAGCCGAGCCGAACCCGTCGCGCACCTACCGCCATCTTACGCCGATTTCACTAACTGAGTACAGCTCACTATGGTGCCGCCTCTGAAACTCGCGCAGCTTCAGTGAGCTGAGAACTCGCATGACGACATACTTTTTTTTTTTTCCGTTTTATGTACTTTGGTTTTGTTGTGGAACTGTAGCACCGGCGCGTTGAGTCTTCGTTATTATAATTATGACGCATCATTCGAGTCAGACTGCTCCAGTCGTTAAAAAAAAAAGACTCATCAGCATCAACACGAGTGTCTCTCAAAGGAACCACAAAAAAGTATGTATAAGACGCACCGTTGTATAAGACGCACCTCCGAAAATTTTGGAAAAAAGAACCGTGTCTTATACACCGGAAAATACAGTAGTAAACTGCCTAGGCCAATTGGTATGATATGCTGCCACTGCTACAGCAGAGACCATTTATAACGTAACTGCTTATAGTGCAGGACCGGCTATAATGCGGTTTTTTCTGACCCCCGTTTACCCTCCCATGGAACTCAATGTATACGCATACCGCTTATTGTACAGCTCCATGAAAGGAAAGACCGGTTATAATGTGGCTGCCCGAAAATCAGCGGACAATTGAGGTAGCCAGCAGGCTTCACAACGGAAGTGGGCTGCCCGAGAAGAGCGCAACGAATTGCCATGGGGGAGGAAAAAGCGCAGAACGAATGAACAAGGAGTTAAGGGAAGGAAAAAAAAAGAAGGCCGCAGCAGCAGCGCGTCGCGGGCATGCCCTGTGAAGATAGGATTGATAGGATTGCCAAGGCGACGGAGAATGCTGCTACGGCCATTTGTCAGCTCCTAACGCGCGCTCTGCACGAAATGCGCGCCCGTGATCACATGATATCCGCGTTACTGGTGTTTGTCTCCCAGTTCTTTTTTTTTTTTTTTAATCATTTCACGTGCACTGCCCTTGAATCACCCCACGAGTGTGATATCTCGTGCACCCGATCCCCGTGTTCTCAAGGGCAAGCTTCCCGTGCGGCGCAACGCCCATGACCCCACAAACTAGGCCTAACGAGCGCTACCTTTTCAGTGCTGGCTGCAGGTAGGGTGCCGCGGGCGACTGTGGTTCATTGCGGCCGCGTTTAAAACGCGGATGAATCACTTCAACAATGGAAGCGAAGGCATGGGTTGCAGGCACACCACTCAAATTGCGGTTGCGGTCACTACGTTTTTGCCATCACGCATACACGCATACGTCAGAAAAAACAAAGGATAGCGCGTACAGAAATTGGTTCCCATTTCTGTGCAGTCCAGTTCCGCGGGAAGTCCGCATAAACGGTGGCGTCGCTATAGCGCCTTTTCTTTTTCTTTTTTGCACAGTGCGGCTGCAGACTGAAATGTTTGAAATATCCATCTTTTTCTTTTCTTTTTATTAAGCGGGTGAAAGCAGCCCGGTCGCGCGCTTCGAATGTCTAACACGCGCCGTTACATGTTCGACAGTTTTTACACACGTGTAGACTAAGAAATGTTTTGGTTATAGCGTGGTGCCGCTTATAGTGCAGGTATTCACGATTCTGGCAATTTACGTTATAAGCGGTCTATGCTGTAGTATTTTCCTACTTCTGTTGACACACTCAAATATTACTCATTTTTTTCTTCATTATTGAATTATGGCTATCTTGTGCTGTCAGCAACAATTGTAGACATTAACAAGCTTACCATCTTGCAATAGAAAGCTTTACGCCTGGCCTGTGGAATCTCATGGCAAGGGTTGCAATGTGTCATTTCCACATCATAATGGTGCAGAACGAGGACACAGATAGAAGACGACTGACAAAGCTTATTTCCGTTTTCCAGCAGTACTTAAGTTTTTTTTTTGTGTGTGCTTTTTGTATCAAAATGTTCTTGTGTCATTCGATTTGAGAGGTATAAACGCCACACTGAGTTTTTGCCAACAACAGAGCTGGTGCCCATCTTGGAGCAGTGCTGTGCAGAAGGACAAGCATTGATTTTCAAGAAAATTTTTTTTTTTGCTGTTATTTACCGAGGTGATCAAGACATGGTGTGGGAATGCAAACAAATATGCCTGAGTGCGTATTTTGGAACAATACATGGCTGCATCATGATGTCTCTAGAGAACTTGCAGCAACAAAGATTCTGAGACTTCTGGAGATTTTGACCTACAAGGGCTCTGATGATAAAAATAGTGGGACCCTTAAGCCTGGCCTTGATGGTTGAGCGTGATATCGATGCTTGGTCCCACTCTCATCGCGTTCTTCAGTTGGCTAGATATGTAACTGCCACAACACAACTTGGCAGAAAGTGCGAGTTAGTTGTGTTACTGCGTGGCCTCCCTCAACGTCTTGCGCCACTTGACATAGATGCGCCATCAAACCTTCCCGATGAAGATGGCACCATTGTAATTGAGACTTGAGCTAGTCGGTAATGGTTCACTTTGAGGTGGGTGCAGCGCTACATAAAAAATGGGCAAAGAAGATGCAAGAAGACTGCTTCTTTGTCCGCGTTTCATGTGGCACTGCAGCAACCTTAATACGAAGAAGGCAGGTGGCTGAGTGTGTAGCGCACCGCACTCAGGAGCAAAGGGTCCCAGGCTTCAGTTCGCAAAGGTTTATTTGCATCTACCTTGATTTTTCGCTCACAACCAACGATCTGCAAAACAAGCTCCTTGACGCTATCGCATTACTGCATAAGCAGATGCATTCACTTCCAGGAGCAGCAGAAAGACAACCCCACAGTCCCAGAACTTTCTAGAAGCTCCTGTTTTTGACCAAATAACATTTTTAGAAGAATAAGTTCAGTAAATATTTAAACAAGGTGCAGCTACGTAAGGAGACGTGTCCTAATTCCTTTGGCCTCTGTTACACAGACCAAAAAGAAATATGCAATAAGGAAAAGAAGAAACCGGAAAATGAAAGCAAAACTGATGAAACCGAAAGAAGAAACAAAAGTTTTCTGCTCCACCTGCAAAGTTTGTTATTACTTCCTGCCTTCGTGTGAATGCTGTGCCGAGTGGCACAAACATAGGCAGCTAGAACTGCGGGACACGAAAAATAGAAAACATGGGATGCCAGACATACCGTAAAAGCCCGCATATAGCCCGGGTTTTTTTTTTTCTGAATTTTAGGGTGCGAAATTTCTGCCCCGTACTATACGCGGACCCCAAGAATCTTTGGCCCGAATTCACAGTTTCGGTTTCGGCAAAGCGAGGTGCTATCATCATCATCAGGTGTCTGGGCGCTTCTGCATTAGGTAGTGTGAGCGGCGTTAGTCTTAGAGACTTACAGGCGTGGAACAGCGGCCATTGCTACGATTTGGTGCGCACAACGACGGTCACGATTTTGCTTGTGCGATTTTACACCATGTCAGGACCGTGCAGGCAGTACTCGGCTGCCTTTAAAAGAAAAGTTATCGCTGCTGCCGAAACCATCGGCAACTGTGCTGCGAAGCGGCAGTTTGGAGTCAACGAGCAGAGCACTCGCGGTTGGAGGAAGCAGAAAGAAGCCCTCTTTGCATGCAGCGGCCAGAGAAAAGTTTCCGCGAACCAAAAAATGGAGCGTTTCCCGACGTGGAGCGAGAACTGGTGGACTTTGTTCGGAAGCAACGCGCTGCACATCTCACTGTCAACATCGAACAAGCGAGGGCAAGGGAGATCGCTCGCCACAAAGCCATTCAGCCGGATGACTTCAACGCGAGCAAGCATTGGGTGTCTCGCTTCATGCGCCACGCTGGATTCTCCCTATGTCGGTGTACGTCGATCTCGCAGAAGCTACCAGAGGACTATGAAGAGCAGGTTGTGGCCTTTCAAAAGTGCGTGACTGCGTTGCGAAAGGCAGTCCCCTTTCAGCTGGGCCAGATCAGTAACGCAGATCAAGCGCCTATGTACCTGGATAGGCCCTCGGCGCTAACTGTGCATCAAAAAGGCTCCAGGCGACTGGGAATGAAAAAACGCGGGTGACTGTAATGTCCTGCACGGCAGATGGTCACAAGCTGCCACCCTACGTGGTGTTTAAAAGAAAGATGCGCTGAAAGGGGAGAAGCTTCCAAAAAATGCTGTCGTCCGCTGCCAGGACAAAGGGTGGATGGACGAACTGCGAGTGCTGGACTGGATTAAGTCCGTGTGGAGTCGACGGCCTGGAGCACTGCTGGGGCTCCCTTCGATGCTTGTGCTCGACGGGTTTCGGTGTCACCTGGCCGACTCCATTAAACGGCTGCTGCGTGACTCCCGCACCGAGCTCGTCCCAGTTGCAGCCGCTTTATGTGTGCCTTAATATGCCATTAAAGGACCACATCAAGTGGATGAGGTCTGGAGAGCCAGAAGTGACTCCTACCGGATGGCTGAGACGGGCCTTGCCAGCGATGCTCTGCTCATGGATAGTCGAGGCTTGGGCCTGCATTCCCGACGCGCTTATTCGTCGGGCCTTCAAAAAGTGCTGCATCTCAAAAACGCTTGACGGCACTGAGGATGCTGTGCTGTGGGATTACATTTCCGAAAAGGGAGCTTCGGAAGAGAGCACGTCTGACGACGATGAATAATCAAGGGTGTAAATAAATGCATTTTTCCCTTTTCCTCGGACTATATTCGGGTCGGAATCTTTTTTTCTTGTGTTTGCTATCCCTGAACTACACCCCGGACTATATGCGGGTCCGAGCTATACGTGGGTTTTTACGGTATATAGGCACTGGATTGATAGCTAAGGCAACTAGGAAAATTCGTGTATTTAACAATACTGAAAAGAATTTTTTGCCTTGGTACAATCACTCACTTCTTTCGTGCTTACACATTTTTAGAACTTTCTAATGATTCTCACAGCTATGCCCTTTTGAACATAAAAAGCCAATCATCAAAGGGTAAAAGCGCCAACCACACTATAAAAACAAGAAATTTCGGCCCCTGCCTTGTTCACGGTGAAAGATGAAAAGTATGAAGGGTTGGTTATACACATTTCAATAGGTGGCACAAGCATTGCGAATACACGTGAGGGAAGTTTCCGTCATTTCGGTTGAGGGTTGCACTCTGTCGTCTGTATTGTTAAAGATTCTAGATAAATTTGCGAAGCCAAATTTTTCTCCTTATCAATGGTGTTTGTATTTTCCCAAGAGATTACATGGCCAGTTGTTTCAGTGTGTTCCGCCAATGCATTTGATGCAACTCTTTTTCTTAAAATCATAATGATGTTGTTTCACACGGAAGCATCATGAATACATGCTTCCTTCACGTGTATCTGCGATTGCCGCGCCACCTAATGAAACGTGTATAACCAACCCATCATACTTTTCGTCTTTCACCGTGAACAAGGCTCCTGTACGGGGGCCAAAACATCTTGTTTCGTTTTTATTGTGTGCTCGGCACTTACCCGACCAGATGGGATTCCATCAAACGCTGGACTTCATAAAAAGCCAAGCTAATAAGCTACAATCTGATCTATGGCAGTGCTAAAAATGTCAAGTTGATCAAGGTAAAATTTTTTTTTTCCTGTGTTTTCCACCATAGCAAAAGGGCCCTGACATGCTCACTATGCAACTCAGTGATGCGTGCAATACCAGTGAAACCAGCAAAATCAAAATGAATTATGTTTTCATTTGCGCCACCAGCATAGCAGTGCATCAACCGCTTTTCCTAGCAGATCAAAGCAGTCGATAATACAAATTTGTGTCGCGCAACGTAGCAATAAATTCTAAAATAAAAATCTGTTTTATGCTTGCTAAAATTACTGAAATTTGTGCGTTCAAATTTCGTGCTGTGTGCAAATGGCAAAAGGGTTGCTGTGGTTTGAAGGCCGCATTTTGATTGCAAGTATCATAGCCTCTTTGGGCAAGTGAAATGCTATAAGATATATCTGTCATCTACTTTTATAATTAATTTCTTAGCTCCCTTCTTTTACCCATGTGAATCTTGAAAATTCTTTTTCAATGTATCTCGAGACAATACAAGGAACATGTTTCGACGCAAAGCTCTTCTGAGCAAAATTTGGTTTCAAGGACCCTTAAGGTCTACCAACACAATACCTCAAAATCACCAGGAAAATACATTGAAGCCAGAAAGTGGCTTCAATATTTATTCGTACAAGCAATTCGTACAACGTATGCACTTTATGTTGTGAGAGCTCCAAGCAACTGACGCATTGCAGTGAGCAGAAGTAGCCCAGAACCACTGAACTAGGCCATTAATTAAAGTTTATTCTCTTGATAAAGATGCACACCTCCTTGTTGAGAAAAAAATTCAAGTGGAGCAGCGTCAATAAGCCACAGCTGGGACCGACACACACACACACAAAGGAAGACCTGTTTTGGTTGACAGGCATTTATGCACAGTGACTACCAAAGAGAAGATCCTACCTTGAGGGACTGCCGCCTTGTGACGTAATTCTCAGAGTTGAGGAGGTTCTGATAGTGAGAGAACACCTTGTCATAGTGCTGCTCCAGAAATTCCGCACAGACCATCTTGTGGCGTGTCAGCAGTTCCTGCGTCATACACAACAGGCATGTCAGGTAAGCCTTAGCCTTTCGACACATGTTAAACAATGGATCTTTCTAGAAAGTGTAGTGGTGCGTTGGCCAGAATGCCAGACTTTCACTATTGGCGTGCTGCAACCAAGAGTGCTTGCTGTTGGTGCGCACACAAGTGAGTTTGCACTTCTGAAAATGCAGCTTGAAGATGATCCTTACTGAAGATCATAGTACAGATGCATCATAACAGGAAGCACTGAAGCCAGCCACAGGTGAAGATAACCAGACAACACCAATGAAGACCATTATCTATTTAAAGCTGTCGTGGAAAACAAATGATGCAAAAATACCTGCACCTGCTCAGGTACTCTCAAATCAGGCCCATATGTGCACCTGTCATGCGTTGTTTGAGGTTCGATGATGGTTATGGGATGGAATGAAGCAGTATCAAGCCCTCGAGCACACAACACAGCGTCATGCCCGTTGCCAACCATCTCCGGGGACTGCCTGGCAGACCACTGGTGGCCTGAAGAGGGATCGCTGCCACTACGTCCAGACTCTCCGTGGCTAGCTGCTGTGCCCCTGAGGAGAAATGCCTGATCTTCGTCGAGGTCGCTGGCCATGCCTTGGAATGCAGGCCGCTCCCGTCTCTGGCACGGCGCTAGAAATACGTCCTCCTTCCACCACGTCCAGCCACCGCTCGAGATTTGTCCGTCACTAGTACTTGGGTCACATGCCGTGAACCTCCTGACCAATAACCCCCTGCCATGTTGTCTCTTGCAAACATTTGCCACTTGGTTTGTTTACTCGATACTTCTCCGTTCTTGTTGTGATATCGCTTCTTCCTTCTCTTCATATTTCTTCCTTTGGATCCCATGTTCTCTTGTTTTTCTTCTTTTTTATAATTCGTAAGTTCACTTCCTTCTTATTTTTCTTCATAATCTCTAAGAATCATGACATCCACGCAAGAAATAACTGCTCATGCATTTCGTTTCTCATTTACGAAACTTAGCCAAAGGGCAGTGAGGCCACCATGTTGATTAATAGGGCATAACAGGTTGTTTACTGGCGGGTCTCCACCTGAGCTTCGTTTTAACAGGACTTGTTGCTGGGTTCTTAGTTCATGCTAGTGAAGGGAACTAGCTAGCGCAAACAATAAAGGACAAGACATAGGTGACACAAGTCAAGCACCACTGTCACTACGGACAAACACGGATATATAGAACCCAAAAAGGATTGCGAATCAACTTGATATAAAAAAAATACAGGCCCCAAGACCTCACCAGTGGCGGACAATTGCCAATCAGCGCATTGAAGAATTACAACCAATTCTGCACACACGATGCAACAGAATTCTTTATTTCCTTGAAAAAAAAAATTAGCAGTGTCGCTTATCTTGGCCCGCTTCTTTGTTTCGGAAGTGAAATTTAAGACGCTGACCTTGTTCTTATCAAAGCTGTCCAGATGTGGCAGGCTGGTTCCTTCTGCTGCCGCCCCTTCACTGGCACAGTATGAGAGCGTGCAGTCAGCCCCTTGTCCAAACTATCTTTATCGTCACTCATCAGCCTGGATTCCTGCAGCTACAATGTCCTTGTCAGCGGGGCTAGCAACCGCCTGAACATTGCCGTCAATGTTCACGAGATCGTCAGCAGACACTTCTGCTTGCGGCAGCTGGAGAAAGAGACGTCATTCACGCAGCCATCATTGTTGTCATCACCATTTTTGCATGGTTCAGAAAGTTTGGCTGTCATGAAGCCCGCTTTCCGGAAGCAGGTGGCCACGGTTTCCTTCTTCAGTTCATTCAAGGCAACTGTCATCATTTGAATGGTTGCCAGCAGCAGATCAGCCTCAAGCTCGGTGCCCGTGAGGAGGTTCACCAAAAGCCTATCAAGGCGTCGCCTCTTGTAACCAACCTTGAACGACTTCATTATGCCCTGGTCGAGCGGCTGGAGCTTCGCTGTCGTGTTCAGAGGCAGAAACTTGAGCTCAATGTTTTCGAGCTCGCAGGTGGTGCGATGGGCCGTGCGGTTGTCGAAGAGATGGCGAGCGTGATGCCCAGGCTTCCCAGTCCGGCATCCCATGCTTGCAGCCACTCTGCAAACAGCTGACACGTACATCATCCATGCCTTCTTGTTGAAGGTGTAGTGGACGGGGAGCTGCTTATAGTATTTGAAGCATCACAAAGGACTGGAGCTTTCGCGAGCCATCAATGTTAGCTGCGAGCAGAATGCTCTCGCAGACTCTGCTCAACTTACCCCCATGACACGTGCTGCTCCGGACGCGTGATTTCATTCCAGGGCCTGTAGGAGACCAGGAAAGCGCGTGCTCTTTGAATCCGTAAGCGCTCGCTCACCGATGCAATGACCACCATGCACTCTCATTAGAGTGTACTACCTCTACTCTCACACCACCACCACCGCCGATCCAGGAACACGATGCGGAAAGGCACAGGCTCTGTGGTTTGTAACGGCACTGGGGGGCCAGTTAGCATAGGTCGCCACTTCGCGGTGTGCCTTTGGCGCTCTCACTACAGTGGAAATCCATTCATACGTTGTTCAGTGGACGGGGGAAAAAAAATGTAACAGCTGGGAAAACGCAAGAGTGAGGAAAGCTCTGAAAATGAATGAGAGCTTTGACTTCAAACAATTTATTTCAGCAAGGTGAGCCATCTCCAATTGCCGGATGGCCATCTACAGTCACCGCCCAATAATTCAGACGATAATTCGGACAGCCACACGGTACCGCCAGTGCCCCCATAAAGAATGTGTTAAGACGACCAATATTTCGGACGGTTTCTAGTTCTAAATTCGATAATTCGAACTCCATTCGCGGCTGTCGAGTGCACTGAATGGGCCGCCATTATATCCTCTGGTGCCTCGATGAGAGAAAGGTAGCCTCAGATATCGCATTCAAAACTGATCTCTGAGGCATAGTTTCAGCGCAACGCGCCAATTTTGGAGGCAAGTTACCCCATCAATGAGATCACCTGTTCCAGCACCCGGTGCGTGCATTGCGATTGTGAGTACGGCTAGTCATGTCAGGTCCGCGATCGCTTGATAGCGCTTTCATGTTCCATCTTCAGTGCTTGTTGATTTAATTTGCGTTTCAAGACGTCTTTCTTGTGACGTTAAGCGACAGGTCACATCTAGTGATACGACCTATGGCCTTGCAGTCCGCGCCGAAGAGCATGCCAATGAAAACGAGGCAAGTACACGAGGCTGACAATGTCGCATACCTGTCGATGCCTTGAGAACAGTGCGAGCAGATGTAATCAGCAACCGCTTCAATAACATTGGATTGACCTTTGCTGGTTGCAAATGAGCCCGACTTTGCAACATAAGAGTCTGAACTGCCGCTGATCATGAGCTGAAGTGCAGACATCGTTGACAACCTCGAGACTGCGATGTGACAGTCTTGGCCGAGCGTGACCAAGACTGTCAAAGGTCAAATCAAAATGGCGGTGCCTGGGTGAGTTCGGCGTGCCAGGATGCGACGCATCATGCAGGAACAGGCCCACAGTTGCGACGTAACAGCGGGGCTCGCCATACATGGGATCCTAAGGAAGCCAGGGTTCGCACAGGTTTTGAATGAAAAAATTCAAGGGTTTTCAAGGACTTTCAAGGCCCTATCGGGGGATTTTCAAGGCCCTTAACTCTCGCTGCAAAGCCGAAAGAAAGAAAGGCTTCAGACCATGGGATATCACGCAGGCGCGTGATATTTATGAAATTTCAAGGTTTTTAAGGGCCTTGAAAACAGACTTTCGAAATTCAAGGGTATTCAAGGTTTTCAAGGACCTGTGCGCACCCTGGGAAGCTATGCTGAGGCCGATGAAAAACAATGTAACAGCCGGGAAAATGCACCAGTGAGGAACGTAACAGCGGGTTCCACTGTATTTTGCTCGTGTCAATACTGCCAGAGCCAGCAGTTGGCACCAGCGTGCCCGCCGCTGGCAGCAACGCCGATTCAGTAGTATGTGCTCGCCGTTTTAGCGAGCACATACTTGTCATGAGTAAAGGGGACTGAGGCACAGACCCCATGGCAAGAAGAAGCGATGGTGCGCGAAGGAGTAAAGAAGTGCGAGAGAGCATGTGCCGTGGACACGTCCGTGCCCGTAAGAGGTGGGTAGCTGGCTCGTGGTGCACAACCCGAGCTGCGATCGAAGATAGAGAACGTTGAGCTGGCACCGCCTGCGTGGCACCGGTAGGTGAAAATGGTCGAGCCAACATCACACTGGTGACGAGAGCAAGGCTGCGGCAATTGAAGTTGATGGCGTGGCCGTAGACCTTGACCGAAACTAGTAGCTATCTCATCACAGCAGTTCTGGTGCACCCGCGACGCTTCATCTTCAGTGACAGAACGATCCTCGGGGTGACACATCACTTGGAACCCGCGGCTGAGGTCAAGACTAAGCCTAACCAAGAAGGCTTCTCTGCAACGGCTTCAACGACCTGGTAACGGCGACGGAGGTAGGCGGTGGAGTCCAGCTGCCTCAAACAAGGAGAGCAACGTCTTCGAATCGTCAACAAGGAGTTTGTCCCAAGACCGGCATCGGCAAACGTAAGAATACTCCAGTCGGGCAGCTAATGCACACGCGAACACGAGGCCCATCGTTGACAGAATCCCGTGTGGACTGAGCCTAACGTGGAGCAGCACGTAATGTCACAGACAAATTAGGTTCAGTTAGTTTTAGTTGCTTTTTTTTTTGTGTGAATTGGCTCCTATCTTTGTCTTGTGTTTTGGGTTGTTATGTTTCTCATGTATAAAGTAACGTTCATTCCGCCAACGTTACTTTACTTCTGTCACTTCAGTTAGGGATATGATGCGGGGGGGGGGGTGTCTTGGTGGACCTCAGCGAAAGACACTTTCGTGTTAAAATAACATCAATAAGGTTTTTAAAGGTTTAATCTTGGTGAACAGCGCAAGCAGCTACCATCATTTCAAGGTGCGCCGGTCCAACACACTGTGATAAGTGACAAAAAGCTACAACACCCTTCCTGCCACCGCACCTTGTCCAAACCTCGGGGTGTGGCCAGATAAGATGGTGATGCTGATGTTACGTTCATTAAACCACTTGCTCTCCGCTTTCTTCAATGAACACATCACATTGAAAAAGCCGCGAAGAAAAGGGTGCTTCGGTCTAAAATCGGATGAAAACAGGGAAACAACTTCAACTTCAGCCAAGTTTTCTCTTTCAACATACCGAGCGTGCAAAGAATGCACAAGGCCCGGCATGGCATCGCAAATTTTGGTCGTCGCTGTGCATTGGGTCAATAGAACTCTAGAAAGTCGCATTTAAAGGGACCCTGAAATGGTTTTGACCATTTTGTGCAAGCATGGTGATCCGGTAGAGCGAGCCATTAGGATCATTAGAGGACAGATTTCAGCGCTATGCATAAAGTGTGTAATTTACAATAAGGTTTCGAACATGCACATCGCAAAAGATCACAGCGGCTCGCTAAAAGGAGTTCTCAAATGATCCCGCCATCGAACGATGGATGAGGAGGCCGCTGATTGGTCCCTAACCAGTAACGTGCACATAATTTTCCCAACCTAACTGCGAACAACGTGCTCCTTTGTTTCAGCCAACGGTATCGTCGCAGCATCTGGCGGCGTACACACGAGTCGCCGGCGCTCTATTACAGAGGCTAGCACTGCCGAGACGGGTGACCTCAGTAAATATATCAGGGTGCTATGTCGCTACGGAGGGCTCAGCAGAGCGCCTGAGGCGGGAGGCCCATTCGTTGCTAGCGCGCACTCCACAGCTGGTTGAGTTAAGGAACAGCAGTGGTAAGGAGGGAGGCGACAGAAATAAGCCCATAGCTGCCTTAGCGCATGGTGTTTCGCTTTATCTATGGTGTGAATGATTTCACGATTGTGTTGCCTAATCAGTGATGCAATGTCAAAAAAACATTTCAGGGACCCTTTAAAGGGCCACTAAACAGGCCTCGTCTTTTTTTTATGGCTCCCAAACCTATTCGAAGAGAAGGTCGCTGTGATCACATTTTCCAAATGCCACAGCGCTGCATACTCTGCAGACGCTGCATTTTGAAAAACAATTCCAGTGTCTCTCTCCGGCAGTTGACCAGTCCTCTTCACCCTCGGGGTGTCATCATGTACTACTGTGAACAACTTTGCGCAGCTCTAGCTCATTGATTGGTCCAAACCAGGTCTACACCAGCGCCTGTGGCCATACCACCGAGCTACGAAACCGCACGGTTGCGCCGAATCAGCTTGACCAAAATGTGATGCAATTTCGGCCACATAGATGTTGCGCATACTTGCACAACCACCACGAGTCCGGCTTGCCTATCCGCACTGCGCTTTTCACCAAGACCAGTGTTCGTGCCGAGCACACCATCAGTGCCTCACACCGCGCTTGTTTACAGACCTACCTACATTGAGCAGCATCTGCAGAAAACATCGCTCGGTCGTTAGCTGCAAGACCAGCGACTGGGAACACGGGAGGCGTCGTCACCATTTGCCTCACGTTGAGGCCCTGAGCCTTGCTTACTCCCTCAACGTCCGTTGACGGCACATCACTCCAGAGGACTCAACCTGCGATTGCTTGAGGAGATGAAGAGTGACCTGAACCCAATGCTGACACTGAAAGCTCTGCTGACGCTGTTTGTTCCGAGAGGGGCGAAGGAGGAACAAATAAAAAAAAAAGGAACGGTGAGTGCTATGATTGCTGTGTACAATGATTTCATCTTGGGTTTCATGTCCGATATCACGTCTGGCTTTTGCGAATGCGTGTTGTCACCAATTAGCATTTCCTTCTGATTGCATCATTTGTCATGACTTCCACAGCGCGCACGTGATAACTAATCACAGTGCTGGCTTTAGCATGCACACAGTGGCCAGTTCGTTTTCTCTCAACGCCAGTGATAATGCATTTTCGAGCATGGGCCATGCATAGACGAGGCGTTTCGATGCTGGTCGCTTTTCCGAACGCATGACCACATTGATAAACGCATATCGCTCATATGAAGAAAATTCTGGATTGTGATTGTACGTGTGGACAAGAGTAGGAGCAGTGCTTATGCTTCCTGGTAGTTTATCACTCGTAGGAGCTACAAAAAAGGCTGTCACCATGTGTACTGCGATTTCCTACTGCAGCTGAATTATCGAATATCCCTGACAAGGCGTGCACTTCCCACGATATAGACTACTCAGTAAGTACACACTGATAATGTGTTAGATGTATTAATTAGCAACTATTTATGCCTTGAACTTAGCACCAGTAGAAGTAGTAGTTACACAAACAGTTGCATAGGTATTAATGACTTTCTCCTTTCTTTTGTTGGAAGCAAGTACACACTGTGATTGAGTTGTAATATCTCTTTACAGCTCTCACTCTTATGTGTCAATTTACCTACAGGTAAGGCCCGTGGCCCCTGGATCGAACTCGTGTCCTTCAACTCAGCAGCCAAGCACCACAGCGGACCACATTTGCGTTCAAACATTGGCGACTCGTTATATCGGCCTCAAACATGCCTTTGACTTGTTTTTTTTGTGGATGTACGCCAGCTAGTTATCAGAGTCAACTTTCTTGTCGCACCATTGACGCAGCTGATCAATGCTGACCAATCATTGCCTGCATATTTCAATGCCTGTCACCCAGTGTACCAACGACAAGCCCCAGCTGTTTTGCAAGAGAAGTGTCTTTCTCATGTTTCACGATTATTTGCTTCTTCATTGCGACCCTCGTTTGTGATAAGTTGACTAGATGTGCTGCACATATACCATCATTTAATGCATGCGTGCAAAACAGCGACTCAACACTGCTGGTTATGTTCGGTCATGTGCCAGGCAGCTGTTGACTTCACTCATGAGGAACATGGCTGCCTACTTTTCAAGTTGCTTTGTTTTGCATCAGCAGCGATGAACAGTGTCAGCGAGCATCAGTGCCACTTAGTTGCAACTGTCAACATTGTCCCACTGCGAGAGACCATTGCAAATTATTGTCCTGTGTATGGGTTCCACATTGCAACTGTTACGGCTATGAAAGTATGTGCGTGAGCGGTGGCTGCATTCATGTGCTGTTTCGCTGCCATTTTGATCATAATCAGGCAGCAACCTACTCTGCATGTGACAATGACATTTCGCTGCAAGGCTCTCCTGTAAGCAAACACCTCACCTGGTGCTTCTTAAAGAACACGGTGTTTCGCTTTGCCTCAATGTGAAATTAGGATGTGGAATGTTTCACGAAGCTGAGTATCTACGCAAGCAGCAGGTGTTCCTATACTGGCTGGTGTGCTTTTCATAGGACGTAGTGAACTGTAACAAAACCAGTTACATATGAAATGAGAAGGGCCTACGTTGATGAAACAAGATGTCTCAACAGAAAGTATTTGCGAAATGACCTCCAACATAACGGATCGTGCACTGTGGGGTCATTTTACTCTCATGATGAAGCACGTTCTGTAGCATTTCCATCCAAGAAGCTCTGCTAAACGATTCTTCTCTTCGTAATATACTTTTAATTATACTGAAAAATATGCATTTTAGAAGCAGAAGCATTATTTTTTTGGTCACAGAACCAACTTGCAGAAGTGCTTTCATCATCTGTGCAGAGCCTCGTGAGACTTATGTTGTATGCAACCGCTGAAATGGAGCCCTGCAGCATGCTGCTGAGTCCCGCGGTCGTCTGACAAAAAAAAATGAGAACAAGCCAGTCTCACGTGTTTACAGGACTGATGGGGCACTGTTTTCAGATTGTTAGAAAAGTGTTTAAGGGCCTCATTAACAGCTCATGTTGATGCACTTTCAATGATAACCTGAGCATTTGTGGTTCAAGTTGCATATAATGTTGAAGACGTGCATCTGAGACTGCAGTTGGTGAGTAAAGTTTTACAATCGCTATCTAAGCCCAGGCTATATATGCCAAGCTCAAAGCCTCGTGACCTACCTGGATGGTTTGCCAACATAGCTGGATGGCTTGCACATACATTGGTGAGCTTGATGACACGATTGGTTCAGATAATTCTTGTAAATGTTTCTGAAATCAAACACACTGATTGTTTTGCGACTGGAGGGGGTGCGGGGAGGAGAGGGCCATCAGCACGTTCTGGACAACGCAGTAGTAGTGTGTACACGGCTGGGTGCTTGACAAGTAGCTGGTGTACTTTGAGAGCAGTGGGCCTTTGCATGTGCTTTGCCCACCCTTCAAAAGACTTTAACAGGTTGTCGAAAAGAGAAGGAAATTTTGACTGGACAATATAACCTTGTGGCGGCACGGTGCGGCACCGCTTCTGCGCCTGCGCGCAGCATCGACGTTACTAAGCCGAGCGCCAGCATGATAAGAACACTCTCGCTGGACAGACCATATGTGTGTGCTCGCGCATTCGGGGCAGTTGTTCCGTCTTCCGTGTGGACGCATTAAAGGGGTCCTGAACCACCACTCGGGCTTGGTTTTGAAAACGGCTGGGTGTGTATTGAAGGCCTCTCAGAAGTTCACAGCCGAAAGAATTTTTCAAAACGGTTTGTTGAGCGAAGATATTGCGACCGGAAAACCTCCCTTTCCAGTCCTGTCTCAACTCTGCGGAATAGAGGGTACAGAGCTCCTTAGGGCGGTGTCGAAGGAGGTGCCCCGCCCACCGCGTTACGTCACCAGACTTCAGCGACGTGTGAGAGTGGCTGACGAAAAGCGCGCGACTACCGGGGACTGTTTGTCCGCAGCGCGCTTGTGGCCGCCTGCTCGCTCCGCGCCTGGGCTCTGTCGCGTGCCCCCGCGATCACCACATTTTTTTTTTTTTTCGATTCTTCGAAGCTTTGTTTTCGTTCGTCACACACGTTTAGGCTCGCAGGTGTGTGCGCTTACTTTGTCAGTGCGCTGCTTGTCGTCGATATTGCGCATAAGACGGCGTCAGGACAAACAGCGCAACTATAAACGCTGCTCCACCTTGTCATGCATAACCCCAAGTTAGTTAATTGTTGATTAGTGATTGTAGACGGGTTAATCATCCTGTCGGGCTCGAACGTGTGACTACTATGACTCGAAAGGAAGGCCTTCGCAACTCGAACCCCTGCCGACAGATTAATGTGGAATAAGGTGCGTTGACATGCGCAAAGAAGGGTGGATGAATTTAATGTGTGAATACACTAGTCGAATTTTAACAATGAAACTGTGAGCTATTGGTGAAACTGGGAAATTTGCAGAAAGCTCCGCTAAGCTACGTAATGCTAGCATAACAATGCCACGCTGTAGTAAAGACAAAGCTTCGTAGGACTAGTCAGGTAAGGCTAAGTCTAATTCAATGGAGCCTAATTAAGATTCCTAGGAGTAGTTAGGTAAAGCTAAGTCTAATTCAAAGGAGCCTGATTAGGAATAATTAATTGAAGCCTAGTTCAGACAGGACTAATCCAACTAAGTCAAACCAAGCCAAACTATACTAATTCAAGCTTAATTGAGCTATGACAAGTGACCTCTAATTAAGCGGATACTATATATTTACTGTTAATTAAGCCACCATACTAATTAAACCAAGTCTAATTGGAGAAGGGCTATTTATGCGAAGCCTAATTTAGCTGATATGATCAAGTTTAGCGTAAGCAAGCTTCTAATAGGACCACATTTAATTAACCAGTACTAATTAAACCATGCATAGCTAGGTTATTACTAGTTAAGTCAAACCTAAGCTAGCACTTATTAATCCAAGGTAAATTATGCTAAGACTTAAAGGCAAAGGCCTCATTAAGCTGAGACTGAATATTTCAGGCGTAATTAGGCTAACACTGATTAAATCAGGCCTAATTAAGGTAATACTCACCAAGCGATACCTAATTACTGAATTATATCAAAGCACAGCATAACTAGGCCTAAACTAATTAGGTCATGTATAATTAAGATATGGCTAATTAATTCAAGCATAATTATATCATGACTAATGAAGCCCAGCTTACTAAGTCATGTGTGATTAGGTTTCAGTTAATTAGACCGAGCCTAATTAGTGTAACTCTAGTTAGGTGCTGACTGATTAAGTTAAGGCTAAGTCAAGTCTCAATAAGCTCAGACTATTAAGTTACGCCAAATTAAGCTGAACATTACAGATGTAATGATTTTAATCCACACTAATTTACCTTACTCAACCCTAATCTGGTGTAATCCTTAATTCGCCCTAATCTAAGTCTAGCGTAATCTGCTCTGTATGCCATAGTCCACCTTAATGCACCTCAGTCTGTCTTAATCCACCCTAATGCGCCTTAATGAGCTCTAATCCACCCAAATGTACCCAATCAGACCTAGTCCTTTAATCCACCTTATAAAAGAAATATTTTGGGTTCGACTCCAGCCATGTTACTGAGTATGAGTACTAGAAGGTGGCACATCGGGGTACCATAGGGAATAAACCCATCTACAATCACTGATGAATTGTTAATTAAAGTTTGGGAATAATTTGTGATTTATTACAGGCTGCTGGCATGCATTTGTTGCCTTCTTGGAAAACTATATTTATGGTGACTTTTGCACCGCACCGTTCGCGTCCACACCGAGGTAGTTTACGGACGCCTTCCAATGGCATCTATGAGACTTGCGAATTAACAAATATATTTTTACATATTTCCAGCAACTATTTTGCCTATATAGGGGCTCACAACGCAAGGAAAAGCGAGCGCACGGCACGCACGCGCTTATGGTTTTAAAAAACGCGCGCTGCGAAGGGCCCGCACACAGGCGCGGCGGGCGTGTCTGCCATCGGCCAATAGCAGCGACGCTTCTTGTAAATGCTCTATGACGAAATAGAGCATATACAAGGAGCGTGAGGAGAAGCCGCTTTTTGAGTTGAGGGCTCCTGAGGAAGTGGAAGCTTTGTGCTCCGCTTGTGAACGCTACACTTTGCGGATGACTACAGCATTTGGCTGAGATGTTCATCACGGCGTAGGCAAGCCGTAGAATATGTTTTTCCACCAAGCGCGGAGGGTGGCTCAGGACCCCTTTAAAGTTATGTGTACCCACATCTGGTGACCCGGAAAACGAACTTACCGCACCACCATGGCCGACCAGGAAGCCCTCGCCGCTCTTCGCCAACAAGTACAACATCTTCAAGAGCAATTTCAGGCCCAACAACAGGTAATCAAGAACCAAGAGCAGCAACTCCACGAACAGCAGCAACGCACCCAGAATGAACCACACTCATCTGACAATTCTGCACAGCCGCGCACGGGCCACGCCCCCCGAAGCTCTGCTCCAGTGGGCGCCACCACTCCCACGGCCACCGCCAACACGGACGTCTGTCGCGTCGCCGTCAGGCTCCCACCCTTTTGGGCAGAGCCACCTGAGGTGTGGTTTGCTAAAGTCGAGGTGCAGTTTTCCCTGGCACATACCACTCAGGACCGGACGCGCTATGACTACGTCGTCGCCCACCTAGACTCTCGCTACGCAGCTGAGCTCCACGACGTACTCGCAAGTCTTCCAGCTGACGACTGCTACCTGCACCCTAAGAGGGAACTAATTCGGCGGCTTTCACCTTCAGATGACGAGAGAGTACGTGAACTCCTTCAGCACGAAGCGATCGGTGACCACAAGTCATCGCAACTCTTGCGCTTTATGCGTGCCCTCGCAGGCAGCACACCTGTTGACGACTCCCTCCTCCAAATAATGTGCTTGACCATTTACCCTCTCGTGCTCAGGCCATCCTCCAGTTGAGCTGAATCTGCCACTGGATCAGCTTGCCGAAATCGCCGACCGAGTCGCCAAAGCCTCTTACTGCCGCCACCTCTTTACGTCCATGCCGCCGACACCCCACAGCCCACCCCCGAGCTTGCTAGCCGTATCGACGAAATCGCCCTTCAGGTGGATTCTATTCAAAGGCATCTGGATCAACGCCCGACGTTGCGTCCCGGAAAACGCCCCCAAAGCCGAAACACCGATTCATCGCAAGAAAACGACGGCCACTGCTACTACCATCATTGCTTCGGTGACAGATCCCGGAAATGCCAACCACCCTGCTCAGTTGGATGTCAGGGAAACTTCAACAGCAGCCCGTAGAGACGGCCGCGAGCTGCCAACTTAGAAGCCGTCGCATTTTTGTCACTGACCAAGTCAGTAAGCGAAGGTTCCTCATCGACTGCGGTTTTGACATCTGCTGCTTTCCCTGAGCATTCCTGCACGACAAGTGCCCTTCGAGCTAAGTGCGGCAAACCATTCAAGCATTAAGACTTACGGCGCGCTCTGCCTCAACATCACCCTCAAAAACCTACGTCGTGAATTCCCATGGAATTTCGTCATTGCCGACGTCGCAGAGCCAATCATCGGGTCCGATTTCCTGGCGTACTACCGTCTCTTACCCGACTGCCAGCATGACCGACTTGTTGACGCCACAACAGGCCTCTCCGCGCCGGGCCAACGCATGACCATCCAACAGCCCAGCGTTAAAGCTTTCGCCGTTGAAGATCAATAGCCATACCACGCTATCCTCGCAGAATTTCCCTACCTGACATGACAGAGCGGGCGTCCTCGAGAGGTACGCCACTCAACCATGCACTACATCCGCACTACTCCAGGCCCCCCGGTCGCTTGTCGTGCCCGTCGCCTAGCTCCGGACCGCCTTCGAATTGCCCAAGCAGAGTTTGAAGCGATGCTCCGCGAGGGTACCGCCCGCCGCTCGGAGGGGCCTTGCGTCTCACCGCTTCACTTGGTGCGGAAGAAGGCTAATGGCTGGCGCCCCCGTGGAGATTATCGCGCCCTCAACGCCCGTACCATCCCAGACAAGTACCCTGTTCGTCATATACAGGATTTTGGCCACCGCTTACACAGAAGCACCATATTCTCAACTTTTGACCTGGTAAAGGCCTACACACAAATTACTGTGAACCCAGATGACGTCCCGAAGACCGCGATCATCACGCCCTTCGGCTTATTCGAATTTCCTTTCATGAGCTTTGGCCTCTGCAATGCGGAACAAACCTTCCAACGCTTCATCGACGACGACGTCCACGTCCTAGACTTCTGTTTTGTCTACCTAGACGACATCCTGGTCTTCTTCCCAGCGAAAAGGATCACCGCCAACACCTTCGCCAACTGTTTCAACGCCTCGACGACCATGGCTTACTCATAAACGTCCAGAAGAGCATGCTTGGCACACCCGTCATCATGTTTCTTGGCCATCACATTTCTTCAGAAGGGACTACACCCTTGCGTGGCCGCATCTCGGCCCTTAAGAACTACGCGCGGCCTGTCACAGTCAAAGACCTCCACCGTTTCCTGGGCATGCTCAACTTTTACAGGCGCTTCGTGCCTAAAGCGGCCCCATATTGTCACGTGACACACACGAGACTGTGATAACAGAGACCGCACCGTCAGGTAGGCAAGAACTGCTAGCTGAGCAAGATGGCTCCGACTGGGGCGCGCGCCGAGCCAAAAGCAACTTCTTCCTTTTCTTTCTTTGTGTCCATGCTGGCTCGCGCCCGCCATGCATGTCCCGGTGGCATTATTCCCCCCTTGAAAACGGCATCGTCCCGATGCACAAGAGTTTTGACAGGCACAGCCGAATAAAATTTAAAAAAAACTAACAGGAAGTGGACGGAAGATGAAAAATGACTAAGGCGGAAGTTCTCTCATCCTAACGCGTAAAATAAGGCTTCAGTCGTACAACATGCACAATCTCGGAGTGGTGCTTTCGAAGATGTGGCGACATAACGCCATCCGGAACAACCTCGTAATTGACGTCACTAACGCGGCGCAACACCTTGTAGGGTCCGAAGTAGTGACTAAGCAGCTTCTCGGACAACCCTTTGAGGCGAACCGGAGTCCACACCCAAACGTGATCGCCCGGGCGGTATTGCACATGTCGATGGCGAAGATTGTAGCGCCGTGCGTCTGTGCCTTGCTGCTGCGTGATGTGCAGGCGTGCTAATTGGCGAGCTTCTTCGGCGAACTGGGTAAGCTCCTCAGCGTCGGGGGTGAGTGAAGCGTCTAGGTCGTGTGGGAGCATGGCATCTAACATGGTTTGAACTTCACGTCCGTAAACAAGACGAAACGGTGTAAATCGCATTGTCGTTCAATCAAGTCGGTAGCGGTTAAGGCCCCAAGGAAGCCGCTATCATCCTCATCCTCAGGATTATACGCCTCAGTTGGTGCGCGCGACAACGAATCAGCATCCTCGTGCTTGCGACCGGATTTGTACACGATGGTGAGGTCGAATTCCTGCAAGCGAAGGCTCCAGCGTGCTAGTCGTCCCGACGGATCGCGTAAATTGGTTAACCAGCACAATGAGTGGTGGTCGGTCACCACTTTGAACGGACGACCATAGATGTAAGGGCGAAATTTCATTGTTGCCCATACCACTGCGAGGCATTCCTTCTCCGAGGTGGAATAGTTCTTTTCGGCACGTGATAGAGTACAACTAGCGTATGCTATCACACGCTCTGTGCCGTCTTGGTGTTGGACAAGGACGGCGCCAATATCAGGCCCCTCTTAATGACACGTTGGTTGGCCTACGAGGCAACCATCATGTCACTTGGACACCACTTTTGACTCAAGCATTCGAAGACTGCAAAACTGCCCTCTGCAACGCCACCCTACTTTCGCATCCCAAAACAGAGGCTCCCTTGGGCCTTTTCACGGACGCCTCTAGCACCGCCGTCGGAGCCTCCCTAATGCATGTGGGCCAAAACTGGTGCCCGTTGGTATTTTTTTCGAAGAAACTCTCTAGCCCGAAAACACCCTCGTCTACAGGCATCACCGATGAAATTTCCACCGCTGCGGAGACAACATGGCTAGCCTACCACAGAGAACTCCTCGCCATCTACGAAGTGCATGATTGACGCAGCGCTAAAGACGAAGACGTAAGAAAACAGAGTGCACAGGACGAGCGCTGTCTCGCAACTGAAAGATTTATTTCGAAAAACCAAAACGGGAAATTAACAGCAAGGCATAACAGACACGCGCATAAGAAGGACAGTAAAGTACATTAATGAGCAACAACACGTGGACATTCTTAAGAACATATTCAAAACATGTCACTTGACGCTGCATGTGCCAAGCAGATAAGCATACTCCTTGTCTGTCAAATAAATCGACGGTTGGCTCACGCATGCGTCCCCCATGCGTGGGACAGAATTAGTGACCACAGACTAGTAAAGGCGAAGATAACCCTCAATCAAAAGCACACAAGGACAAAGTTAATCACGCAGAAGAAGGCCAACCTCGATGTCGTCAGGGCGAAAACAGAAGAATTTAAACTTGCACTTAAAAACAAGTATGAGGCTTTAGGACAGGAAGAACTTGAGGACATAGGGAAGATGAACGAAGACATTACTAAGCTGATCACCGAAGCAGCGATCGAAGTAGGGGGCAAAGCACTCAGACAAGATGTAAATAAGCTCTCTGAATCTACTAAAAATTTGAGCAAACAACGCCAACATATGGGAATAACTAACTCAAGAGACAGGATAGAATTTGCCGAGCTGTCTAAGCTTATCTGTAAAAGTAGAGTCAGGGACATACGTAACCATAACGTGAAAGAAATAGAAGCAGCCGTGAAAAAAGGAGTCAGCATCAAAACAACTAAAAGGAGGCTTTGCGCGGGAAAGAACACAATGCATGCCGTGAAAGATAAGCAGGGCAACACCGTTACTAACTTCAGTGATATAACCAAAGTGGCCGAGGACTTCTATTCTGAACTATACAGCTCAAATACGAGTCCCCCCACCATGAGGGTAATAAATGTCGATCAGGACACCGAAATTCCATGCGTTACTACGGACGAGGTTAGAAAAGCAATTCAGGGCATGTCCCGCCGAAGAGCAGCTGGAGAAGACGGCATAACAGCCGACTTGATCAAAGACGGAGGAGACCTCCTAGCTAGAAAGCTCGCCACACTATACACACAATGCCTCAAAACTTCAAATGTACCAGTCAGCTGGAAAAACGCAAATATTCTACTATTACATAAGAAGGGAGATGTTAAAGACTTGAGGAACTACAGGCCGATCAGTCTACTGTCAACACTTTACAATATTTTCACAAAGGTTATCTCCAACAGAATAAGGGCCACACTTGAATTCAATCAACCAAGAGAACAAGCAGGGTTCAGGAAAGGATTCTCCACCATAGACCACTTTCCTGTGATAAATCAAATAATTGAAAAGTCCACAGAATACAACAAACCCCTCTATATGGCTTTCATAGACTACGAAAAGGCTTTCGACTCGGTAGAGTTACCAGCAGTTCTAGAGGCATTAAGACGACAAGGAATATGCAATAGATACGTAAACATAATAGCTAACATCTATAAAGATTCTACAGCCACCCTGCTCCTCCATAAGAAAAGCAGAAAAATCCCAATACAGAAAGGTGTCAGACAAGGAGATACAATTTCTCCAATGCTGTTTACTGCATGTTTGGAAGAAATCTTCAAAAGACTAGACTGGGATGAGACAGGGCTAAGGATTAACGGCGAATATCTAAGTAACTTACGATTTGCAGACGACATAGTACTCTTTAGCAATGATGGCGACGAAATGCAAAAGATGATTGAAGACTTAAGCCGAGAAAGCTCTAAAGTAGGATTAAGGATGAACATGCAGAAAACAAAGATAATGCTAAGTGGCACGGCGAAGAAACATGGCTTCACGATCGGAAACCAGACATTAGAGGTCGTAGAAGAATACCTATATCTAGGACAGCTACTGACAGGAGAACCCGCCCATACAAAAGAAATCAACCGTAGAATAAACATGGGATGGCGCGCGTACGGGAGACATTCCCAACTCATGAAAGGAAATCTACCACTATCACTCAAGCGGAAACTATATAACTACTGCATTTTGCCAGTACTGACATACGGGGCAGAAACTTGGAGAATCACGAAGAAGCTCGAGAGGAAGTTAAGAACCGCGCAGTGGGCGATGGAACGAAAAATGATAGGCGTTACATTAAGAGATAGAAAGAGAGCCGAGTGGGTCAGAGAACAGACGGGAGTCGCCGACATAATAACCGACGTTAAGAACAAAAAATGGACATGGGCAGGGCACGTGATGAGAAGGATAGATAACCGATGGTCAGTTAGAACAATGGAATGGATACCAAGAGAGGGCAAACGTAGCCGCGGACGACAGAGTAAGATGGGGGGACGAAATCAGGAAATTCGCAGGCGTCAAATGGAATGAGCTCGCGCAGGACAGGCAAGAATGGAGAGGATTGGGAGAGGCCTTCGTCCTGCAGTGGACATAAGACAGGCTGCTGCTGCTGATGATGATGAAACAAAAAAACTACGTAGCGTCAGTACCACGTGGCGAAAGCTTTTATGGTGGCTGTGTTTTGTTCCAATGCAATGGCTTTTCGGTTCTGATTAACTCTTGCTTAGCTCACAGTGCCACGAAGCCAGAGAAATGGTGACGCTGTCGAATGGTCAATAGCGAAAAAATAAACGAGCGGCACGCGGCAATCGTCGGCGTGCATATGGTTTCTATGTCACCGCAGGGTCCCTCCCGTAACGACGCACACGATGTGTAGGCCCAATGATATTCTCGCAGATGCAATCTTGGAGACGCCCAGCCGCGTCAGCGTTCAGTCGCGTTCGTGGGTGGCTGTAACAGGAAAATAAATGTTTCCCACAACAGCATGTAAAACGGCTCACCATCACTCATATCTCCCCGATATCTGTCTTCATCCTTTCAGTCGTGCGCGTTAAAGCATGACGTCCGCAATTTCATTGTGGCAGTCTCGGAGACCACACCCTGACCGTCCTTAAGGCTTAGCAGCGCCAGCCTGTGCAACACACCGCAGTGCGAGTAAACGATGTTACCGTTGCTTGCACGCGGCTATGCGCGGCAGTTTTATCGTGATGCGGGAGTTTTAAATCGCCGCGAAAGGCGCCCGTACACTGCGGATCGAGCGCAGTGGGAAAGCCACAACGTGGTCGTTCACAGGTCTGCAGGGTTTCCAAGTTTGGGGGGAGCATTTATTACGTGGAAGAAAAAAAAGTTTGCAATGGCGATGCAAAGTCGCCCATGATCTCGTGCTAACGCAGCGACGGCTAAACACTCACGACAAGGCCTTTTCTTTTTTTTTTCTATAGCGTGGAAGAAATTCCGACTCTTGTGGAGCGGCCCATGTGCGTGTCGCGCACAGCAGCCTTCTACGGCAAAAGAACCGGCGCTGCTTGAGGTTTCATTATCAAAATGTAGTCGATGCCGCATGAAGCCAGTCCCCCCGGCCTAGTTACGTGCACTGCGCTGACTGCCCACACGGGCACCACCACGGAGGTGTTTGGTGTACAGTCCTTGCCGTCGAAGCGTTCTTTGTACATGCTCTTCTGACTATACAGGATTGCGGGACTGCGGCGACAGCACGCGGCTTCCGTTTGATCCAGTGAAGTGCAATTTGTGTTGCCGCGATACACTTCGCATTCCCACACCGGCGTTCCCACACTGTACTTTGTGTTCCCGCACGCTTACAGCAGCGCTGTTTTACATGCGATGCCGATCAGACGGATGAAGATCTGTTATCGCAATCAGTTGCCGTTCAGTACTGGTGTGTCCATGGTTTTGTCGCCGCTGTTGAATAATCACCACTTTTGCCGAATATTCGGCGAATTTCGAATATTCCGGAATATTCGAGCATGCATTTTTCGAATTGAATACGTTTCGAATATGGAAAATATTCTCCGAGTACTAACGTACAGTGCAGAAACGTGGAGGATAACAGGAAAACTAGGGACGGAATGGATACCAAGAGAGGGAAAACGCAACATAGGCAGGTAAAAGGTTAGATGGAGCGATTAAATTAAAGCGTATGCGGGCACAAAGTGGAACCAGCTCACTCAGGATAGGGTGCATTAGAAATAGTTGGGAGATGCCTTCGTCCTGCAGTGGATTTAACTCTTTCGCGACCACAAGAAATTGGCCGTTTTTTGTTTCAGTTCAGAATTTTTCGTGCCGTGGCTACTAAGTGTACAGCGTCATGCAACACACCGAAGTAAAGGAAAATCAACGTTCTTTCAGAAACGTTTTATTTTATGAAAGTAGAAAAAAAAAATCTTGCCCCCCCCCCCAAAATCGAACAAAACATATTTTTGAGAAATTCTAGAATATACAAATTATGTAACAATGACTTGGAAATATTTGTGCGAAGAAATATAGAAATAGGTCTAATATTACTCGAGCTACAAAAATTTACATGACACGTATTGAAATATGCATGTTTTTGGTTGGTCGTGCTTCAGATTTTTTTTTTTCAAGAAATAAATTTATTTACAGCATAATATTACATGTGAAGTACAAAAACTAACTGCACTTTATATAGGAGTATTCCACAAAAAAAATGATAAAGCAAACTACGTAATAATAATTAACGAAGTCCAAAAATGAAGTAAGTTCACGAGAAACATCGCAAAAATGGAGTAATAATTTCTGAGAAAAAGAATTCGTAAAAGAATATGAGACGTACACAATGTTTAAAACATCATAGCAAAATAACACTGAAAAAAAAATCCGTTCTAGCAAGTGTACAAGAAGCGATATCAATGTGTAGAAATTGTCCATGTAAACAACATACCCACGGTCAAGGTACTTGTCACAGAGCTTCGTAACCACATCAAAGGCCAGCCCCCATTTGCATTAGGTTTCTCCCGCTTCCCCGTGTAAACTATAAACTGAATGGTGTAGCCGGTCTTTGGATCTGCAAGAACCCATAATTTATGCCCCCATTTTACGACCTTGTCTCGAATATACTGCCGAATTCCGGAACACGCTTTGGATTTGACCATTCGTTCATCTACTGAAAGTTCACGAGATGGCTGGAACAACTTCGCAGAGCAGTCGTCGATGTGCTGGATGAGCCAGGACACCTTGTCCAATTTTTGTGCGGCAGCGTCACTGTTCATTTCGGGGTTGGAAATGTGCAGCATGGCCAATAGTGCGACGAAACGAAGCCTTGACATGATTTTTGGTGGTAGAAGACCAGAAATCAATTGGCTTGTGCTCCAATACAAATGGATCCGCGGTAGTTCCAACACGCCCATATATAACAGCAGTGCGATGAACTTGATCATCTCCGTGGGGGTCACTTCTGTATGTTTGTTTCTCAAGAATATGCGACCACGCATATCTGTTTGTGTTTAGGCAAATCTTGCGGATGACCTCAGTTGTAAAGAGGTAAAAAAAATCCACAGCTCTCGTCATCTGCTTCAGGTTACTGCGCAGCGTCATGCCGAGGTGGATACCCGGATCTCTCTGTTGCGCTGGCGGCAACACGTCTCAGCCGAATGAAGTGAGGACTCTATAAATAAAAAGTAATAGCAGATGGAACAGATTCACGGCAAATGAACTGGCTCTAGAGCACGATAAACAAAACGGCAAGCGAAACTTATTGGCGGCTGACAGCTGATGTTCCCGGCTGGTTTAGCGAAATTTTCTCATCTGAGCTAAACTCCGATGTTGCGACGTCGTTGTCCGAGTCATCGCTGCTAGCGTCGGGATCAAGCGGAACCGCTTTTTTTCGAGCGCGCGTCGTTCCGGATGTCGACGCCAGTGCAGCGCACAAGTGCGCTTTAAACCTTCGAACGGGCGCGCCCTTTAAAAATCGCCACCTCGCGGTAGAGATGTGAAACGCTCAGGAACGGCAATTCTAGTTTGCTTGGAGTCGCCGAGATGGCGCAGCAAGTCCAGCAGCGCATAGTTTTTTTGAAATAGTGATCGATGTTTCGAAACGTGGTCGTCAAAGAGTTAAAATAGGCTGATGATGATGATGCTAAGTTGCACAAGAGCCTCATTTAACTATGTACATTCATTCGCGTTGTCCTTTTTCTTCTGTTATAACATAGTTTGTCCATCAATGACCGCATTCATGCCAGGTAGTACACTGCCTATAAAAATATAATCCCTTTCAGGATGCTCTCTTCTATATTAAAGCCCTCCAGAACTGTAAAATAACTGTGGCACCTTGTTATTTTGGTGCAAAGGAACATTAGAAGCAAAACAGCAGCCCTCTCAATAAAGTTTATTTTTCATACAAGGCACCTAGCTGTAAAGAGCTTAGAACACATGCACCAAGACAGTGTAAAAAAATGGCCCCGCCCACGGACCTGTCCCTGTCTGTCAACAATGTGACGTCACGCAGAGCATTGCCATCGACATCGTGGAAGACCAGTTTCGCAGTAGTTGGCAAAAAGCTCCGGAGGCTCCAGCAGTTTGCTTGGACTTGGCACGCGATGGTGCTGTCCCTTCCCGAGATTGCGCCAGCGGTTTGCCCAAAAGCTGCAAGTTCGTGGAATACAGTATCCGTACCCCTACACCATTTTGGAATGGAAGAATGACCCTAAACCTTGGCCAAACATTGGGTTCTGTATGTACCTTGCGAATATGCCCTGCCCGCACAATGCAGAGGCCATGAAGCGTTACTGATCGCTTAAAGCGTACGGCTTAGTAAAAGGGCACGTGCATCTAGTGCTTGTCTCGAACTGGGGCACCAACGCTTTCTGTCGACTGCTGTCATTTGGAAATCCAAGAGGGGAAAGAAAACGATGCCGCTGTCTTAATTTTGCCGCGCGTTTGGCACATCCAAGAGCGTCAAAGCTAACCATTATGTCAAAGCGGCCAGGTAACGCGCACAGAAACCAGTACGCACACGGTTCATCCGTATGGCAGCATGGAACCACGCCGAACACTGCAATCTTTTCGTCAACCAGGCATGGCATGCATGTTTTTCAAAGCAAACACCGTTACGGAGAACCACCGCCATGTCCTACGAGCGTCCACACTGCGCACTGTACCTTCATGGCCGGTTGAGTTGTAGCGCTCATTTGCATTTCCCTCTGTTCTTTTTGATCAGGAACTAAGCTTTGATACGGTCGAAAACAGGAGAGACTGGTTCCGTCTATTGCGTCCGAAAACACTAACAAATTTTTCCTTTGGTGTGCTAGCCCGACGCAAGTTGCAGTAAACTGAGCGCAAAATGAGAAAATCTGCACAACGTTCGGAATCACCGCATACTGGAGGAATGCTTTCGTTTCAAAGTGCCTTCAAAACGCTCACACTTCTTCCTTTGTGTTTCAGGGCTAGTCCTCTTGAAATCAAACACGCTAGCTACCTGCTCCGGGTGCTCAGAAAATCATGATGGGGCACCCGAGTTGATAAAATATACATGCTCAAAAATTCCGCGGAAGCACAAATAAAATGCCTAAAAGTTCTAGGTAATGGGCTAGCACTTACCAGCGATGAAATTTAATCCAAAAATCCTGTTGCTGTCTGACGGCCGCTGTTTTACAAAGCGCACAGTTCGCACCCATGCGTCGACTGTGTCGTTCGGACTTCACAAATCGAAGAGTAAAATAAAAAAGGAACGACGCCGCTGCCCTTTATCGCCCTTTTGGCACATCCTCCAATGTAAAAGCTAACCACCATGTGAAAGCGGTCAGGTGCACGCGCACAAAACAAACGAGTACAAACTTGGTTCACCCGTACGGCAGCATGCAACCACGCCGAACGCTTCCAATGTTTTGCCAACCAGTCCGTTCGCACGTGCGCGCTAGGGTCACGTGGCTGACATCACTGCCCTTTCGTGACGTACCCCAGGACAGGTCTATTGGAACAAGGGAAACGTTGCGCTGAAATATAAAAGGCGCTTTGTTGGTCCGGTAAAGCAGAACGTCCGAGCGGAAAGGGTGCGGACCGTAGAAATGGTTTCGTTTATCTAAAATATAAGGAAATCTACAATTCTCTAGAATCTAATTGGAACCAGGAACGCACTCCTTGTACTATGTCTGGGGGTTTACTGTATGCAGTGTTATTTACCTTTGGCCCCAACGCGGGCACCGTGTTATCATCGTCAAACAGCCAACCCTTGTGCACATATGTCGAAGAACAACTATGTTTAAGTGAACTGACGACAGCATTGGGCCTTTCTTCAGCGGTTACAGTGCCTGCGAGAGTTGGCGTACATATGCCATATTTAATACCATATTTGCTCGTGTAATAAATGCATTCGCATAATAAACGCACCCCCAAACTTTAGTAGTCAAATTCCGTAGAGTTTCTCTTTTTTTTTGTCCGATGTAATAAGCACACCCCAACTTGGACTCCTGGGGCCGTATTCTGAGATGTGTTGCCAAAGCCCGAAGTACCACTGGTGACGCAATTGTGTTGCCTTTGCCATCTCCTGCGGTGATGATTGGCTGGTTGGACATTTCCAGTTTGTGTAACCAACCAATCACCACCACAAGAGGCAGCAAAGGTGACACAGTTATGAGACCAGCGATACTACCGCCTTTGGCGACACATTTTAGAATACGGCCCCTGCAGTCCTGTGAACAGCTGTGCTCGATCCACAGTGTTCTCGAGCCTTCGGCGTAGCGATTCACAAGTCCCGCATTCCAACAAAACTGCCACATGTTGCCTGGCATAGCCATGTGCACTGCTGTGTTCCTTGGCGCTATTGCAGTTCCCTCCCGCTCGCCACGGTGTGCCACCATGTGTGCTGCTCAGACTAGCGCAGTTAAGCCTAAGCATCGTTGGGGTGTGGTCTCCGAGACTGCATCATGGCTATCTCGGACGTCGCACTTAACACGCTTGACTGATAAGCTCTATACTGATGTGAGCGAGAAATCCAATGATGAGCCGTTTTGTGTGCGGTTACAGGGAAACATCCATTCGCTCTTTAAAGTGTGCTTGCAAACAATGCCAAACGCTGATGCGGCTAGGTGCCTCCGAGATTGCATTGGTGACGAAGCGACCTTGGTTGGCCGCAAGCAGCCATGGTGAGGTCATTGGCCTATGCATCGTGCGCGTCGTGGCGTCGTCATTACAGGTGCGACCCGTGGCGACTATAAAAACTCAATGTGTGACGAAGACCGCCGCTTTCCACTCGTTCATTTTTTCGCTGCTAACTGTTCGACAGCGATGCCAAGAAGCGTGCCGAGCAGACGCTGGCGCAACGTGCGCAAGTACCAGGGGAGACGTGCACTATGTACATAGAGGAAGTTCTGAAGTTGTGCAAAAGTGTGCACCCGGCCATGACAGATGAGGATAAGGTCGGGCATCTCCACAAAGGTATTGCCGCTACCACTGCCTGATAGGCAAGGACGACTTAAGTTCGGCAAAAGACATTATCCGACATTGCCGCACATTCGAGGCTCTTAAGGCTCGGCGCATTTCAGCAAAGGTCGCGATACATAGGCGTCTATGGGTAAACCAACTGATTAGTTCTTGCGCGCATCGGCTCCTCTAACGATAATTCGAACTGCGCGCCGCCGTGTGGTGGTGTTTCATACTGGCGCTGCAAGCTTTCTTGGTGTAACAATAGATGGCGCGACCGCTCAGCGTAGTGCCCGGATGTGTGGTGTGGCCGGCGTGGCGTCCCCACGTGATCCGCGCTCTTTCTTCGCATCGTGTGGTGCTCCGTGTCGGACGTACTCTGTAGTCTCCCTGTCCAGTTTGTGCTGCAGACGTTCGTTCAACTTTGTTCCGGTGCCGGCACACTCGGTCGCTAGGCCTTGGGTTCATCAGAGCTGCGAAGTCGTTCTGTGCCGTGTCGTGGGTTTTGGAAGTGGTGTGTCGCCTTCGGCTGTTGGGCCTAGCGTCACCGCAGTTCACTATGACTTCTCGTGGCAGAGGACACAGTGCAAAAACACTCAAGGAGAAAGTGGAAATCCTTCGTGAAGTGGATGCTGGCAAGGCAAGCAAACTAGAAATCGCAAGAAAACGTGAGATCCCTAAAAGCACTCTCTCAACTTACATTAAGAATAAGAGAACGATTGAGGAGGCTTACGCGACTGATGCCTTCACCAGCAGTCGCAAGAGACTTCGCTTGGCGAAGCACCCGGAATTGGAGCGCGCAGTGCTTATGTGGATCAAAGAAATGAGAAGCGAGAACATCCCGCTGAGCGGCCCGATCGTTATGGCGAAGGCAGCGGACTTAGCGCTTCGCCTGAACATCGACGATTTTAAAGCTTCGGAGGGCTGGCTCCATCGTTTCCGGGAGAGGCACGAGATCGTGTTCCACACCGTGTCTGGCAAAGGCAAAGAGGTGGATGGTGATACGTGCGCGAACTGGTAAAGCAATGCTTTGAAAGAGTACCTTAACGCCTATTTGGCGCGTGATATTTTCAATGCGGACGAAACCGCACTATTTTACAAGTTGCTGCCGAGCAAAACCCTGACTTACAAAGGTGACAATTGTGCTGGCGGGAAGCGGAGCAAAGAACGCGTTACTGTCTTGGTCGCAGCAAATATGACCGGGACGGAAAAACTTCCCCTCCTCATCATAGGGAAGGCCCTGAAGCCTCGTTACTTCAAAAATATTCGTACGCTGCCGGCGGAATACACAGCCAACAGCAAGGCGTGGATGACGCGGGAGATCTTCAAACAGTGGCTGATCAAGCTCGACCGCAAGTTTGAATTGGCCAACAGACGGGTGCTTCTGATAGTGGACAACTGCTCTGCGCACGCGGTTGATGTGGACCTAAAGCTGATCAAGCTCGCGTTTCTGCTGCCGAACACAACAGCGGCCCTGCAACCAATGGACCAGGGCGTCATTAAGAACCTGAAGTGTTTCTACAGGCGCCACATGCTCGAGCGTTTGGTGTTGTGCGCCAGTATGAAAGACTACGATGTGACGCTGCTCACGGCCCTGCATATGTTGGTGCGTACCTGGGATCTGGTGACGGCAACAACAGTCGCCAATTGCTTCCGCCTCAGTGGCTTTTGCACAACTGACGAAAGCCCAGGCACAGAATGCGAGGCCGAGGTCATCCCTGCCGGACTGAGTGATGCGCTGGACAATGTCAGCTTCGATGACTACGTTGACGTAGATAACAGTGCAGTGGTCTGCGGCACTATCACCGACGATGACATCATAGCGCAGGTGACTGGCGGAGAAGAGCCCGTCGTCGAAGCAGATAAGAACGACGAACAGGAAGAGGCGCCGACGCGGCCCTCAGCTTCCCAACTATTGGAGGCAATGGGTGTCGCGCGCCTCTTTTTTAGCTTCGAGGAGGGCGAAGAGGATGCTTTCTGACACATTCACGCTTTAGAGAACAAAGCCATGGCCATCGCATTTAAAGAAAAGAAACAGAAAGTCATAACGGATTATTTTCACCAATAAATATTTCTGTTGATTTCAAGCAACCAGACCTCAATTCACGCTGCTTCTTTCAATGAATTTCGTTAGTTCGAATTCGGTTTAATTCGAACTCGTTGAGCATCCCCATGAAATTCGAATTAATGAGCTTTTACTGTAGTGCATGACGAACTTGATCAACGGGACGCTGCCGGTAAATCGAATGCACATGTCCGCGGTGCTTTCACGCCGTGCACCGCCCTGCCGGTGTCCATCAATGCTGCGGGCTTCAACTACTCAAGGGAGCCGGCACAGCCGCGTCATCATTCTTACAATTATGAGCCCCGGAGCGACTCCGTCTAGAGGTCACCCTCCTACATTGCGGCGTAGCAAAGTCCCACTGACCGTCTTCAGCAGCGTGTGACGCGTGAAGCACCTGTGTGCTTTTAGTGTGGCGTCCGCGGACATATAGCACGCTTCTGCTCGTAGCGCCGTCGTGCCCCTCTACCGCAGTACAAATGACCACCGGCACCCTTGCGCCGCACAAGTATGCATACGCATGGGAACTATCGCGGGCCGCCACAGAACCGCTACTACAGCAGCTACTACCATCGGAACTTCCGAAACGATTCGCCTGATTCTGTGTGGAGTGTGACACCATTCTCCCGTTTTCCGAAGAGGAAAAACGACCGCTTGCCGAGACATTGTCGCGCAGAGGAGGCGCGGCGCATCGCGCGTCTCCACACTTTTGCATCACAGGACCGCTCAAAGGCTCGTTACGACAGGTGACATCGACATGTATCGTACAAAAAAGGAGATTTGGTATGGCTGTGGACTCCGTACGACAAGCGTGGGTTGTACCAAAAGTTCCTCGCCCGCTACACAGGTCCTTTTGTCGTCTTGTCGAGTTTTAGTGACATTACGTACGTCATTTCCTGGCTCACATCTACCGGCCGTCGTTCCAGAAGAACTAACGCCGTTCATGTTGCCAGATTGAAGTCATACTACGTGCTACACTGACTGACTCGCCCGGTGGGCATCGTCTGCAATGGGGGAATTGATACCACACCTCGGATGAAGAATGAAAGAGGACAACGAAGTGAGGCTCAATCGTGGGCTGAGTGCTAAGCCTTCCGCGACCGTTCGTCACCCCGCTCTGTAAAATAAACATCTCTCACTGTAACAATGAGCAAGGAAGGACACAAACCACAGCACTGTCTCACCACTAACTTTTATTAGGCAACACACGCATATTATAAGCACTGGCCAAACCCACGTGATCCCATGAAGACGGAAAAGTGTACAAAAGTGTGCATATCGCATGAATAAAAATATTTCTCACTGCGTCAGTATGCCATCGATAGCCCTGCAAGACAAATGTCATTTCTGAATCGTTTCCTTACATAGCAGATGTTGTTTGGTTCTTACCAGGTTTATTATATCTTGTTGTTGCACACTTTTCCATCTTCGCCATGGGATCATGTGGGTTTGGTCAGTGCTTATAATATGCGTGTGCTGCCTAATAAACAGTGGTGGAAGTGGCTTTTGGCATTTCGGAGCAGCTTTCGGAGCAGGAAAAATGGAAGTTTGGAGCAAGAATTAGTGCGCTTGGAGCACAAAAACGTCCTGTTTGTAGCAAGCTAACTACTGTTTGGAGCAGTCTCACCGCAGCAGGTAGGTACTGATATGTGCATGGAACACGACAAATAAATTTTATTTTAAAAATAATTGCATTTATTATTGATCATATACTGCACTTAACAAATTTACCAACTAAAATATGAACACATTTACGGAACACACAACATTTGCAGAATGCCTGCCATTTTTGCACTATCAGGTATCATTTTACAGTTATTACAATGCAATACTATCACAGGAAAACTCTCACATGAGTCTTTAAACAGAGTACTTCAGCTCTAAAAAAGAAGTAAACGTCACAGTGAAATTCACATGCAAACCTCATAACAGACTAGTCCTATAGGCGTGCACAGGTTTTTTTTTTTTCTTTGAATCTTCAAGCTTGCTAAGACTGCTAGCAAGTTTTGCCTGACCCTCCTTGAGCAATGCTTGTCCACTTTCAATACCATCAAACTTCTTGGCCTTCATCCCTTTTGCAATAAGCAGTTCTGCATTGGCTAGCATCTTCTTAGCAGAATCGATATCCATCTGTATACTTCGCTGCTCATCCACTTTGTTTCCTACGGAGTCTTGGTGAAGCTTGGCTTTCTTGGCTGAGGGTTCACATTCTGCAGACACACGTTCCTGGTACTTTTTAAGTGAGCCCTTTAGCGCTTTGATCATATCAGGCTTTAGAGGAACGGCTGAGGCATCTTGGCCATAACGGCTACAAGATGATTTAGTAGCACGCAATCCATTTACACTTGCGATTGAAAGGTTACTTCGCTCATGGAGAAGACGGCGATTTTCACTGAATCCCCTTTCAACATCGGCATTACCATGCGCAAGCGACAGCATAGCTTTGACAAATTTCACTGTTCGGGGGTACTTGGGACCACCGTCTTTTGACAAGAGGCTGAGTTGCCACGCATCGTCGAGACGCTCATGTGGATTAGAGGAAAACTCCTCTGTAGAGAGGAGCGTTAGTTCGTCCATCAGAGCAGACACTTCCTGCGGTGGTACCACTTCTGGCACTTGTACCAAATTCCTGAGTGCCACAATGGCACTCTCCTCCTTGACAGCACTTGGATGAAGGCTCTTGAGATCTTTAAGCACCTGATTGCCAAAGGGCAGCCTTCAAAGCAGATACTTCGCAACCTGAATGTAAAAGCTACGTGCACCTAGTCTAAACATCATCTCTTCAGGCGTGAAAGAATTAATGGAATTTTCAGTGTCTGCACCAATTTCAACTACCTGTTTCCAATTCGCAGAGCACTCTACATTAAGGGATTGAAGTTCCACTCCTGCGAAGTCCCTGTATGCACCGATCAGTAGGAAACGTCCCAGAATTCTTTTTACAAGCTTCACCATTTCTTCATACAATATATGGAGGAGTGGCTCACATCGTTGAAATAACGTCAAGAATTCAACAAACACATCTGCGACATTTCGAAGAAAGATTGCCTTCGGAAGTAAATCCTTTTTCATTAGATTTTCTTTCAGACGCCTATAAATATTGCCACCCGCTTGACTTTTTTGTTGGGCACCTAGAACTGTTTCCTTGACAGCTTCATGTTGCTGGATAAATCGATCCAAAGCTGAACTCAGCGTCAGACATCGCGAGCTCACATGCCGCAGAAGGACATTTTCAGGCAAGCCTAGGAATCTCTGTGTTGCCTTCAGCATAGCACTTTGTACGGCTGAAAAAGTGATATATGTCAAGCAACGTTGTTTCTACAGTATCACCAAATGCTTCGAGACATTTTGCAAATGCATTATGCACCTTGCGCAAACTACATTCACTAATGTCCAGCAAAGATGGATTCACATCTTCTTTCAAACGTTTTTTTTCAAACTTCGCATGACGTTGGGCCCGTCACTGCAAAAGCAGAGCATGTTTCTTGCAGGCAAATCTTGCAGGGCTTCTTTGACATGTGCCAGCAAGATTTCTGATGTTGCAGAGCCCAAGTGACAAGAGCACAAATGCTCAATGACAACACGCTTCTGTGAATCAGAAAAATATCTGGCCATCACATCCAGCTGTTGGCAGCGTTGCTCTGGGAGCGGTGTTTCGTCGATATGAATTGTGTAATATGTGTGTGGCTTGTTTAGTTTGTCTGTGACTGCCTTCTTAAAATATGGACCTAGGCCATCTGAAATTATGTATGATAGCTTCTTCCTACCACACTGGAACTCCTTGGCTATTTTAGAGTCTGGAAACATCAACGGCATTATCTTCGTTGCTGCATCCTCGTATGTATAAGGGATCCCAGACAACACCACTCCAAGCGCAAAATAAGTATCCGCTCGAGCAGCACGGTCTGCCTCCAAAAGTCCTGGCCCAGTTGAAAAGCATGATTCCAGCTGAACTTGCTTAGCAGCAGGCTTCTTTAGAACACCAGAAGCATCTCTATGTTGATTGCACAACTCAACGTGACTCTTACTGGCAGCATGACGCTTGACAGCCGCTACACCATGCTGTGCACAGTTTATGACAGTGTTGCAGATGGCGCAGAACGCTTCCTCTTGTTTTATTCCTTGTCTGCACCAAACAGAGATGACGTCACCGTTGGAATCAATCTGGTTGAACACTTGGACATTAAACTTGCTTTGGCGACCTGAAAGAAAATGTTGCCTTGGTTACACAAACTTCTGATAATACAACTTCGCACAAACTTGCATATCTATTTTTGCAAATGCACGGTAAATTGAGCAAGAGAAAATAGTGTCTGAAATTTCTAGGCAAAACCAGCATTGTAAGAATCGCCTTCTACAGAATTAAAACAACGAAAAAATCGCCGCGTCAAAGGCGCCCAAGGTGCCTCTCCGCGAACGGAAAGTCGGGCATGCGCCTTATTACGTCCCACTCCCCTCAGACGCTCGCGCACGGTCCTGCCTGGTACAAATGCGTGCAATTGCTTTCATATTAGGAGGCGCAATTCCGACCGACATCAAACCCCGCTGCGTGCACACCGCTCCACCGCAACCGATGTACTTTAAAGGTCTATTGCCCACTCGGATATTCGACTGAATTCAAGCTCTGGTGTTCCCTGCTTGGTGATGCGCTGCCACACTATAGCACAAAGAATAATTGAAATAGGTATCGCAAGGCGCGGTAATATCATTACACAATGCTATGATTATATAAAAATCCACGGCGACAGGCGCGCTGTTAATTTTCACAACCGCGTTTCATATGCTACCGACCAATTTTAAAAAATCCAAAATTCGATATATTATAATGAGTTCAGTCAGTACAGATAAGCGCGATATGGCCCAGATCAAGATTACACGACAATAACTTTGTGCGCACATCAATACATAACACGTGGCTGCTGATGCCGCACGGTCACTTCGTACGAACTATTGCCGCTACTGCGCTGAACCGTGCTGCGTGGAGACAGTTACAAATCGCAAACAATGTAAAATAATGAGCTGTGATCCCGCAATACAAGTCTCCACGAATAACTTGCTAATAAATGCACCTATTGGCACTCGTGCCTTTTTGTTTTTTTTTGTTCACGTCAGTTCAGAGCTAATAATGTGCGATATAAAAACAGGACTTAAGTACTTGTGTCGAACAAAGAAAAGACGAGCCCCTCGATAATTCCGGTGCTTTTTGGGGGCTACCGATGTCACAGGAGGGGACATCCAAAGCAAATGCGCTCAAAAACAGCACGAAACGTGCGTCAAAAACGCGACGATAAACGGTAGGTTTAACAGCACAACACCATCAAGGTTTTTACAAAGAATAACAATCCGAGGCTCCAACACTTGAACGTTAACTTTTCAAGCATTACATCCATGTCAGCGAACACAAAACAGGCGTCAACGACACATGTCACAGGCTTACCTTTCCTCGCAAAAGCCATTTCGTCGCCTGCCGGAACGGCCAATGTGCCCAGCACGTGTGACTGGTGCGCTGGTGCGACGTTCTCTGGCCAACGCTTCGCACACAGCTAGCAGTGGCTGAAGATAGGCTTGGCTTGGCTGCTATTGGCCGTGGAGGCGAGCATCACAAAACATTGGCCTCGGCGCAGGCATGGCGCAATGTACGCGAAAAACAGCCATTTGGCGCAGCACTTCCGTCACTGCTAATAAATGTTAGTTGTGAGACAGCACTGTGGTTTGTGTCCTTTCCTGCGTCCTCGTTCATGCTGACCGTTAAAATTCTCCCCAGAGGCACTTGCTCCATGCCAGGAGCATGGAGGAAGGAAGGCCCGGATAGTGAAATCATGGCGCCTGCAGAGCCAATGAAACCACCACCGTTTTCGGGCACAGGGCTTGATGGTGGTTGCACCTTGCAAACCGGGGCGGCGCACGATGGCACGAATGGTGCAGCTGTTCTGCCCCCGTATGCGTTAAAGTCTAAACAACACCTCCTCACTTTCATGTAGCTTTATTACATAATGAATTTCAAGTCTGCTCTGGCTTTCAAGCGACGGGATTTCGAGAGACACAAACGGGAGTGCATGGTTTCACTCGCTGACAGCTCCAAGCAGACAACAGTGCAGTAAAGATGAATTTTGTTGGATGTACGAATACAGAAACTGTACACTCGCCTCTAGTTTCACGTTGCAGGTAGTGTGGCATGCACTTGGCAGCCACGAACATGGCATCATCTTTTACGACCAACTGGGTCCCACAATCGTGGTCTATCAAGTGTTGTGATATGTTGACATTGGCAGTACGAAATAAGCATTTTTCAATGCCCTAAACGTTTCTAAGCCTGCTATGCAATCGACACATGACGCAGCATATGCAGCTGCCGGAAACACATGTGCAAAAGCTGGCACACGCAAAAAGTGGGCGCACCCAGAGGAGGCAAGGGCAAATCATACCAGCTGCCAAAGCAACGCCAGCTTGGCAAGCCTCCTCTATGAAAATTAGCACCTACACATTTGCAGCATGAAGCTACAAAGAAACCCTAGTTGCCGAAAAATTCGTCCTGGTCTGGAACCTGGGACCAACGCTTGTCCAGGGCGTTCGCTCTGCCACTCGAGCTAACCAGGAGGCTAGAGATTCATGGCGCGAGGGTGAATCCATCGACAACCCAAAGCACATGGGCACAAATATGGCAAATGGGTTCTACTGAAACCATGTGCCATATTTCCTCCTCTGAATCTGCATTACTTGTCACGTCGCTATTCCACATGGGATGGACGTGCTATGCAGCAATACTCGCGTTGATCAAACGACTGACCTTGAAGGTCGAAAATGCATCGGAGGCAATGTCGAATGTGGACACCTCGACGTACTTGAAGAAGTTGTAGAACTCGTCCGAGTAGAGGATGATCTTGGCCAGGGCCTCGTACCGTGCACATTCCCGCAGCATGGTGCCACAGTTGAGGGCGATGTCCTGCTTCTCGTACCTGGAAATTATTGAACGCCCATTAAGCCCCAATCCATGTCAGCACAAATCAAACATTCTTGGAAACTGCTTTTATACAAAGCGGTAATCTCGCCCACGGTGGGTGTCTTACAGAGTGGACCCTACTCTCTTTCACATTAAAAGAGAGCTTGTCAAAAGGATCTATGTCCAACAAGGCACACTACAGAGACCTAGGTTTACGTGACAAGAAATTTCACAGACAGCACTTCATACACCATGGCCCCCCAAAAAATTAGCTCTGCCCACTACACACGTTTCCAGTGGAACACCAGGTACCTGGGGACCAGCGAGCCAAGAGGCCTGTTGGCGACAGAGGTCTGCGAGCCACGCCCCCTCTCTATGGAGTCGCTTGTTTATGGAGTGTTGTGCATGCACTGTTTTTTGCTTACTGCAGTCTGATACAACTTAAGAAGACCAGAGGGGCTCCAGCCTGATGACCGAGGTGCGGCAACCTGTTTTTCTTGCGATTAAAGAAACAGTCCCGCTCAGGAGACCCTCTCGTGTTTCTAAATCGCGCATTCCCGTCTATATTAGCATTTCATATCTCGAATACTTGTTTATAGGACTTTCGGGGTGTGAATGTTATGAAACATAACTGTTTGCGAGAAAAAAATGACCCTGCGTCTTCTACAATGCGGCGTGTTGTCTGCTATGGCATGAAATCGGTGACCAAAGACTGTCAGCTTACAGAACCCCAACAAGTTCCTTTAATGTGAACGTGATTCGAAGTACACGGGTGTTCTTGTAGTTCGCTTCCATCAATATGCAACCTCCATGGGCACAGCTGGCGTTCTCAACCTTAGCAGCACAACACTTGCATAGGTAACTGTCCCCGGTGCGCAACTGGTTTTTACACTGGCTTTCGTGTAAGCGCAACATTTACACTAGCTTTCTGAGCTTAAAATATCTTGCCTGCCGAGCTGCACAGTGGATAACCTTAAAATATATGAGCCACTACTTATCAAATCCAAAAAACGAAGCATTGCTCAGAACAACCATCAGAAAAGGAAATGCTTAATTTAAGTAAATACACAAATGCTCGCTCTTTGTTTCAAATAACATACGATGCATTGTTCGTGTTTCATTTTTGTATTTGTAGCAACATTTCTTGTTTCATTCTTTCTCTTTGTCAGTTTCAAACTTTCACAGACTTTTAGCGTCACATTTTCGCACCAGGGGAGAAACACACTTATGGCTACTGACTGAAAAATATTTTAATTTAAGCATCTGCGTAACCAGTAAAAACTGAAGTTTCCTACGTATTATGCATAGTACCTAATACATTTCACATAAGCAAAGAAGCGGCATTTCTGTATACTACAGTCATCAGCATAATATTAATGCCCTGAAATATGCATAACAGCGTCTTACATGCGCCACCTTTGAGAAGCTGCAATCTTCGACCATGCATCACTCCTCTCTCTCCGTACTTTCAAAGAAGGTGGTAAACTATTTTCAATGTTGATTAAAACATCCTGCCTTGACCTTTCACACAACCGTGGATTTTCACCTGTTAATGAGATAAGCAGCACCAACAGATTGGGGTTAAGTAGCCACTGTTGGGGCCAGATTCAAGTTCAACATGTCCTGCCAAGGCAAATAGTACACCCTTTGCAAAGACAGTTAGGCTGACAAAAGAAAGCTATCTTTGTCATTGTCATGAAAAAAGCCTTAATGTTGACAAGGGTCCTACCACAACAGCAGTGACCAAGATGGCAAGCATGACGTATAGACCGCTTTCTTGTGGGCGCCGCCATGTTGCCTAGCGGGCGGAGCAATTTCCAATCTGGCAACCCGCCCGGCTTGTGCAAACGCTCGCTTTTGCATGGTCGGTATGAGGGTGCATGCAGTTTTGTCATTTTCTTTTAAGTTCTGGCAACATTCAATTTCGCCTAAATTGGGGCTATACATAGAGGAAATGAGTCAGTGCAACGTCCTAACACGTTTTGAGCCTGTGATAGTCATTCATTTTAACAGAGGATGCCGAAAGTACCACGGTGCTGGATGTTTACGGCGAGCTCTTTCTGTTTGCAAAGTGCACGCAAGTTTTCACGGTTTGTGGCCGAGCCCTACCACCCTTTAGGGATACAATGAACTTTCTTTTTCCTTAGTTCTATTTTTGCGAGGGGGCGGGGGTGAATGCGGTACGTCTTGCGTAGGTGCGCGGTGGCTGGTTTCGGTTATATTCCTCGGGCAGTTTCTGCTTTTCTTGCTTCTTTTGTCCTTTTTTTTCCTTTCACTCAGTAACACGACTGAAAGGCATGGGCTAGTATTTGTGTCACGAGAAAGGCACGGGAGAGGCGGGAACGAGGGTGACAAACGCGACGATAAGCTGTCGGCTATGGTGAACAGCTAGGCAGAGTCTGCAGGCAAGAGATTGCAGGGAACCCCCCCCCCCCCCTTTTTTTTTGTTACCATACCTAACAGTCAAGACAGCTGGAGTTTCTGCCTCCTGTGAGGCAAATCGTGGTACCCAATATCACACAGTGCGTGCCTGCGCTCAAACCCATGATCAGCCTCGAAAGTGAGCTGGTTTCTTTTTTCTTTTTCTTTCTTTTCCTTCTTTTTTGGTTCTCTTCTACTCAGTGTACTATTGTTGCAAATTTCACCCTGTGATGGGCAATAATAAGTCGAAGTTGTTGAAACACTATTCAATCATTAAAAAAGTACACATTTGCCATTTTTCTTACTTAGCCAAGCTGATTGATTGTTGCGGGACTTGTCGGGCAGGCTTCTTGCGGTCATAGCCGAGGTTGAGCATCGGTGTGCTAGCCAGAAATTATGAGACCCCAATATTCCCGGGAACTTCTCGGTGTACAGAGCTTTTTCCCATTTAAGCATGTAATCCAAGAATGCCGCTGCTCCGTGTTAAGAGGAAAACGATACAACTTGAAAAGTACCCAGCCGCGAACTTTCTGCATCTGGTCATGCACGTCGCATAATTCCTTTGATAAGAGTTTCATTTTCCATGAAAACTGCACAATGGCACGCACAAATTGTTCGAGCCAGGAGAGGAGGAAGGCACGGGCACCTGGGTTGCCAAAGCGCTCCTCCTCGCTCCGTGTAAACAGTCTGCACTGTGCGCTTGCACAACAAAGAAACATGTTATGAAAGCAATAGTGTTCAATCTTACTACAGTACATTATTGGCGATAATGTGAACAAGGCCAAAATAATTGGACTGTGATGACCTGGCACTATCTGAGTAGAGTGTGTCTTCGCCGTTTGCAGCCATGCTGTGCGCAGGAACTGCCGCTCAGGTGCAGATAAACAGGTTGCAACGGCAGCGCCACAGCGTTAGCACTTTTTAGAGATTTATTCAATAGCCAACATAACCAACGTCCTGGGCACCATTTGCTAAATTTATCCCTTCCATTCTCGCAAAACAGCGCTCGAAAAACACCTATTTTTCTTTATCTTGAATTCGTTTATCGCTATTCATTGACACTTTCTTCGACAGATGGTGCCACAAGGCCGTGAGCGAAAAAACATCCTGCAGTAGGCGACGTATTGCTAAAAGCAGCACGATGTTTACCATCGCTGACATTAATTAGAACCATTATCACAGGCGACGTGTTGCCAAAAGCAGCACAATGTTTACCATCGCTGAGATTAATTAGAACCGTTATCGTCATTCAAGTGTACATATTAATTAAATGGTTTTCTGCTGTCCCTGACAAAGCGGCTATAACGCCGCTGTAGTGGACTTGGACCATGATCACACATGTTATGGGGACTTTGTCTGCTGCAAATGTGACATTTGGCTTTCCCCTACACACTGGTTGCTTGCGCGATCTCAACATGGTGAACATACCCACAACTCTGCTCCCACAGGGAACAATTACAGTAACTCTACATCTGAGGGTCACACCTTGTTAAGGCGCGAGAAGATGCAGTTCCCACACAAGTTTATATAGTATTAAAGCATGTCACTTCCTAATATCTCTTACTATATCCTGATCACTGAAGTCCTATGTGACTACAGCCTCTTTTATGTATACATTAGGCATATACAAACATCCTTTCATTTTGCTAAGGTCGTGACTCTGTTACCAACTAGATATATAATGCGGGTGGCTGCCTATCCATACAGTATAAGCAGAAAATCATGGGCGGGTCTCATTTGTAAAGTTCCGTCTGATAGTTTGGGGTCCAGTGTCCTCTAACAACACAAAACAAACCTATCATTGCCTGACACGATAATTATCACTCTTAAAATTCTAATAAAACACTGTTTTAGAATGCCTAGAGAGCTATTCATGGCTGAGGGGTTGTTTACAAACAAAAGGCACGCTTATAATTGTGTGATACAACTACTATCACTTGCAAAATTCTAACCAAGCAATGTTTTCGAATGCTTTGATGGATAGTTGTGATCCACAGGTTGTTTATTAACACAATGCAACTTTTTAGTTGCATGGTGTTACTACTATCACTCATGAAATTCTAAGTAAGCGCTTTACTAGCATGCTCTTGAGGGCTATTCGTGGCCGAGAAGTCTTTCATTAATACAAAATGTGCTTATAATAGTGCGGCGCCAGTACTATTACTACTAAACTTCTAACGAAGCACTGCTCTGTAATGCTGCGAGAGCATTTCATAGTGTAAAAGTCATATTACCAAAAGGTGTGCTTGTAACTGTTTTTGGAATGCTTTGAGAGCTATTCATGGTCAGGCTACTGATTACAAAAATGTGTGTTTGTGACTATTACTTGCATAATCCTAACAAAGTACTGTTTTATCATACCTTTGAGAGTTACTTGTGGCCAAGAGGTCTTTTAATGACAAAAAACACAGCACAAGAGTAAGCAATCATCAGATCGGGCCCGGGCCGGGCCTGCACCTGTCCCCGAAATAGGCCGGGGAGTTGTATATGGTAAATAATAGACGCAGACATGCTACATAAAAGTTCGGTGAGCTGCCAATATAAGATATTCGCCCTGACACAAGTTTGAGCCGCGGGTGTTTTTGGGTCTCTTGGAAAGAAATGGCAGGCAGACAAAGGCACAGTACAATACAGTGCACAGATAATTGCGTATTATGTGGTGGCCGTAGGATTCCCAGGACACAATGTCATGGGGATCGTAGTAGACAAGAAAAAGAGAAGGGTTGATTTACAGGATATACAGTCGATCCCGGATATGTCAAACAGCTGAAAAATCCCCTTCAAAATTCAATGCTAAAGTATAGCGATGACGCGCATGTACAGTTGAACACGGATATATCGAAGGCACATATATCGAATTTTCGGGTATATCGAACTCGTAAGTTATCCCCTTGAAAATCCTTTGTAAAAGTATAGAAAGTCGCACGTTTATATCAAACGGTATTTTTACCCGCCTTCGGATGTATCGAACGCCGCGCAAGCTGGAAGGTGCGCTTCGGCACTCGCAGCACCCGGCGACCTCCGCACGGCACCACGCCTCCGCCGACACGCGAAACGCTCGAAAAAACGTAAGGGCGAGAGGGCTTGGACTGCACGGTCTCCAACTTGCAGAACAGCTTTTTTTAGGGGCGAAGCTCCTTAAGGTTTGGGTCTGTCCGTCCGTTGTAGTAGCGCGTTACCTACTAGGAATGCGCTACTAGGAGGGCGCGTGTGGGAGGCGCACCCTCAGCGCGTGCCTTTCGGCGCGCGAGCTCTCTCACTTTTCCATCTGCTGTCTTGTGAGAGAGAGACAGAGAGAGAGAGCGCGCGCGAAAGGCGCGCGTTGACTATGGAAACGCCCTTTCTTAGATGAACGCTCTACCAGCTCGCAAAGAAGGGGAACGCGCCCTCACCCGCGAGAGACAACGTTGGTGCAGGCAGCGTCTCCTAGCGAGTTTGTTGATTGAAAAATACCGACTGCTCGCGCTGGAGAACCATTCACCGGCCACCCATATATATATATATATATATATAGGCACTGGATCTTGACTTGCAATGAAGTGTCGGTGGGAGATTTCACTTGTGCGTAGTTGAACCATAAGGATTCGTAACGTGTGCGTTAATTAAATTAATGCGGAACTCGGCACGATCTACGATGAACCTCCGGAGCTTCGTCCACTCGTCATCATTCACTACGTGGATATGCTCTGAATTTTTTCTTTTTTTTTTTTCATTTCTCTCTCTCTAATGCTTTCTCCGTGTAACCGTCGGCTCGGAGAGCACGAATGAAGGAGCCGACGTCCTCCCCCTTTCGCCTTTTCTTTTACTTTTTGTTGCTGTTTTGCGAGTTTTGATCAGCCAACCACAGCTCGCACCTTTTGCTGTTGCCCTCGCCGGTGGCCATCGCCTCGCGAGCGCTTTGTTAGCGGAGTCCGCTTCCGTTGTTGCGTCGCCTACGTACCACCGCATGTGCAGCATTCCTCTTTCGCGTGCGTGGTGTGCAAAGCCACTGCGGACTCCTTGAATTGTCGACTTCTCGTGTAGCTATGGCCAGCGTCAAGAAGCGCAAGACCCTTCACTTTGCGACGAAGCTGAAGGCTATTCAGCGTGTTGAGGCGGGCGAGAAATGTTCGACCGTCGCGGACGACTTCGGAATACCACGAAGCACTCTGAGTACCTTGTTGAAGAACAAGGCAGATATCAAGGCAAAGGCGGCGGAGCAGCGAACGTCGGGAGCCTGTCGTGCACGCTCCTGCCCACGGGAATGTAGAAAAGGCACTCTATGCCTGGTTTTTAGAAGTGCGCGCGAAGAACATTCTGGTGGCTGGCCCGATGCTGATGGCCAAGGCCAAATGGTTTGCCGCTGCACTCGGTGAAGACTTCGCCGACAACACCGGGTGGCTTCACCGATTTAAGCAGCGCTACAACATCGTTGGCAAAACCATTTCTGGCGAAAGCGAAGTCGTCAGCAGCCAGGACATCCAGCAGTGGATGACGAAGGAGTGGCTGGATATCTTCGCGAAGTTTTCTCCCGCGGAGATCTTCAACGCCGACGAGACCGGTCTATTTTGGCAAATGTTGCCGAGCAAGACTCTCGACGTCCGCGGTAGCACGTGTCACGGGGGCAAAATCAGTAAAGTTCGCGTGAGTGTTCTGCTGGCGGCCAACATGGATGGGTCTCGGAAGCTCCATCCCTTTGTGATCGGGAAAGCAAGGGCACCGTACTGTTTCAAGAACTGTAAGCAGCTCCCCGTCCGGTACGCCTCAAACAAGAAGGCATGGATGACGCGTCAGCTGTTCACGGAATGGCTGCAAGTGTGGGACGTCGAGCTGGGCAAGTCGGGGCGTCGCGCTTGCCTTCTTGTGGACAACTGCTCGGCCCACCACACCAACTGCGAGCTCAAAAACATCGAGCTGAAGTTTCTGCCGGCCAACACGACGGCGAAGCTGCAACAGCTTGACCAGGCATCATCAAGTCCTTCAAGGTGGGCTACAGGAGGCGACTCCTTGATAGTCTGCTGGTCAACCTCCGCATGGGCACTGAGCTGAAGGTTGACCTTCATGGGTGCCATACAAATGATGATGGGTGCCTGGCGAGATGTGAAGACGGACACAGTGGTCAACTGCTTCTGCAAGGCAGGCTTCAAGACGGCGGAACTTGCGGAAACCGGTGAAGACGGCGACGACGAGCGCATAGACGACGCGTTTTGCGAGTTGTCGTCCCTCTTCCCGGAAGCTGTTCCACCTTAAGTGTCTGCGGACGACTTCGTGGAAGCGGACTGCAATGTTGAGGCCGTTGCGAGCCTCACTGACGAGGACATAGTAGCTGCGGTCGCAGGGACCCAGGAAGCCCAGGCCGACAGCTCAAGTGACGAGGAGGATCGTCCGGACGAGGCGGTGGCTACACGCGCGTACTCCGCCGCTGAAGTGGCGGCAGCGTTCGGCGTCATTCGCCGTTGTTGCGGCGACATGGAGGGAACCGGGTTGTCGCACCTGGACAGCCTTGATAAGATCAAGACTAGCGTCTTCAACTTCATTTCAAAAACGAAGAAGCAGGCCAAGATAAGCGGTTTTTCTTCACGCAAATAAAGCATTCTGTTGCGGCGTGTGTGCGGAATTAGTTGTCATTCTTGAATGTGCCTATTGTAGGTGATGGTCCGCTACAGGTAAGCTCTCGGGGCCTGTATTTTTTCATATATTGAACTAATTCGCGATCCCCTTCGAGTTCGATATATCCGTGTTCGACTGTAGAATGATTGCAAGCTCTTTTGTTTGAATGCAATTTTTCGTCATAAATGACCGATTTTTTTAAAGTAGCAAAGCTATGTGAAGCCACAAGAACGAAAACTAGGAAAATCTATGTCATACCCACCATTCCCATGCTGGCTTAACCGCCTTGTTTGAAACTTCCAGCATGGCCGCTCGATTCGCAACGCACGAGGTGCGGCCTGGTACGTCGTGTGGCAAACAAAAGCGCAGCTGTGGGGGCAAAGTTGACAGTTTTTGCCGCTCTTTCGGAGGGGGGGGGGGGTGCCACTGCTGCGGGAAAAACTCTCCTGGCTCTCGCCACGCGGGCCGCTCCGTAAATCAGTATGGAACGAGTTTTCTGTGTGTGTCGGTGAAAATCTGCACCTCGCTTGCACGCCCTGTGACTGCACACGTGGGTGGCAGTATAAACGTGTCTACGTACTTCTTGTTTTGTGCCAGTGTCTCCTATAATTTTGGTGGTGCGCGGCAACTGTTGCTTGCTGCTGTGGGGTACAAACGCGAGGAAGGACCCTCAGATCCAGTACCACGAGTTTCTGTGTGACGTAGAGCGTCGTAAAGTATGGCTAAAAACATTTCTCGACAGGGAATAATTTGAAAAAGAAACGTGTGGGAGCCAACTGACTGGTCGTTGGTGTGCTCACGTCACATCACTGACGGGAACGTCAGTGAAGTCCACGAAGGTCAAGATATTGCTTCCAACGGCTGTGTTCCAGCGCTTGGTATCTACACTTCTACCACATTTTGTGAAATGTCGGGAACCAACATGTGACAGGGGTGAACAAAGCCACACCGAGGAGACCTGTGAGGTGTTTCTGAACAAACTGTTGCGGCCGCTACTGGCGAAATGGGCCGGAGGCCTGAACGCAACTGTACAGCGGCTCGAACTCGCCTACAAACCTCTGTGACGAAACGTGCTACGACTTTGATGAAACGAGCCGCTTTTTCGTGGATGTACATGTTGTAACTTGTAAGTAAAGAAATTAACCTGACACAACCATCCTCGACCTTTTTTCCCTACCATTGCAGTTACCAGATTCGCTCCCAACTATAGTAGGAGACAACTTAAAAAACCAGCAGTTGGCAACACGGGCAGACTGCCACGAGTGTGTGGGAGAGATCTCAGGAGCGCTTGCTCTGATGGATTGAGAGAGTGACGCTGGCAGCGTTGACAAAACAAAACGTTAGTTTATACAAGCGAACATGACAGACATATCACAGGATAAAACATAAAAGATACACACAGAAAACGAAAAAGTTAACTATCCTCCCAACCTCATTCGAAAAAACTCTAAAGTTCCTCCGCGTTGGGCGCAGTCCCTACGGGAGTCCGCCAACAATGGGCCTCGCGTTCACGTCCGCGGTACTGCTCAAAGCTCAAATTGGACGCTCTTACGTTGGTTGCAGTGCGGGTTCGGAAACAGAGTCCTCTCGGCGATGTCGCATCCACGTAGCAGCCGTCGACAAACGGTGCTTGTGGTAGTCGCTGCTCACTCAGAGTCCCGTCAGTCTCCACTGCCTTCCTTCCCGGATGACGTGGCAGTCACCGGCTCTCTGCTAGGCCTAGCTGCAGCCTCGGCCTCTCCTTTGAAGTGATGCCCGGTCTCCCAAGCGACCTGGCTCTCTGCTGTGATTGCTCTGCTGGAGCGCTGCGGGTATACCGGGAACTGCTGCAGTTCGGCCGCTGCCACTCCGAAGTTCAAGCTCGACCGTAAGCCAGGTCGACGGCCACCCTGGAGTCCGGCGCCCTCGTCTCCTCGTCACCAGTCCGTAGCTGGCAAGACAACCTTCGTTGACCGGTGCCACGCAGAGAATGCCAGCTCAACCCTTTCTAACACCGACCGCTGCTCGAGACACGCGCCACGAGCCCACTGTCCACCAATTATGTGCATCGACGTGTCTACGGCGCGTGCTTTTCCGCATGACTTTGCCAATCGTTTTTTTAAATGCGGAGCATTTCTTCCGTCCACACCCCCACTGCGCATGCTCGGCTCGTCTCGTGCCGGCCCACCGGGCACTCAGCAAGCCGAGCATGCGCAGTGGGGGTGCGGACCTCTCCCCCGTACCCCTCTCCCTCGAACGCGGGTGGTGTGTATATAAGCGGAGGAGCGCGCGTTCGGAATTCAGTCAAGGGCATCTTTGCGGACCTCTCCCTCGAACGCGGGCGGTGTGTATTTAAGCGGCGGAGCACGCGTTCGGAATTCAATCCATCACTCGGGCAGCGCGACGCTTCTGCGAAACGGCAACGCCGAGCTGCGGATTCCGAACTTCGTGCACGAGAAGCAGCGGCGAAATGTGAGCAGTGAGCTTTAAGACCCCAGGTACGTGAGCAAGAAGCGGCGTGCAAACGTCATCAACGAGACGCGGCTCCGGACGCTGCTCGTGGACGCAAGCGCCCACCTTGGTGCCGTCCAATACGACGGCACCAAGCAATAAAGATACACTTCAACTTTACACTCCTTGCCTTCGCTTCTCCTTCATTCAATAAATAAGAATAATAAAGACGAAATAACAATTAAGCATTCCCAAACCATACCCAATCAAGCAACATTCACGCGATACCCCCATCACTCTGCGACGCATTTACTCGAGTTCCCCCCGTGGGAAGTTGCGGGCAGCATTTTTTTTTTTTTCCCACCGTGTGGCCTGCGTTTTGGGCCCCTTTACTCATGATACAGATGGACCACGCGAGTCAGTGTTACTCCACCAGCCAATCATAGAAGCAAGCAAAGTTGTCGTCATGCGACCTTTTCAAAATGCCGCCGTGTTTATGCCTTTGCTACCTGCGAAGTGTCTGCTCTTCCTTTCATAGGTAGAAGCCATGAGACGTGCAAGAAGCATGTGTGTGGAGCCAGAGCATTTCAATCTTCTAAAGGCAGTTCATTTCGCTTCCGAGCCCTTTTTAAGCATGAAACTTCACCGAACTGTGTTGAAAAACTAAGTGGCAGCGCTTGTGGCACGCGCCTGGCTTTTGCATTGCAAGTGTTTAATTTCAGCTCAATAAGCAATTGGTCTCTTCACGTTCCACTCTAATAAACGAATGAATGCATGTAAATTTACGCACTCCTCTTTTATTTTTACCGTTAGTGTTTTATTTGAGTTGTACATAAAGTTCAAAGTAGGAACTATTTGCAGCCTCGCGGAGGAACAATGGCTGGCGGTTATGAGGGGCTTCACTAAAGACTTGAGTTGTACCCGAGTGGTTCGTCACAGCATCGTCTGTACATAGAAATGAAAAGACATTTACAAAGCAGCTGAATATTCAGTTTGTTCTAGACGTTTACCTCATTTTTTACAAAAGCTGGAACTAAAACACTCTATAAGAAAATTGTCTGGCCAATCCAGTAAGTAGTATGCACACATTTGTAAGAACGTCGTTTAACAGGTTTTTCTTTCAACAGCAAACAAGCGCATCATGTGAAGCAAGTAGTCATGCAAGCAATAAGGAAGTTGCCAGTTACACTAAACGGTGATCTCGTGTCGAAACCTGCTGCAAAAGTGCGCAGTTCGGGCTCGCGCGAGTCCATTAGCGGCCCAATACCGACCTCATGGGTTCATTATGACCTTGCAGGCAGCGTGGAAATGTTATTTTGACAAAGTAATACACAATCTCGAGTGAATAAAATGCAAACTTGCAGCGTGCCCCTGTGCGAAACACGCAGAACCAGCCGAACCAGCGGCTCCTCCCGCGCGCGCTTGTCCCATAGCAGTGGCGCCGTTGCAGTGGCGCCGTTGCAGTGCCGCAGAGAACTAGGCTCATCACGGCGGCTTGGGGCGACGTCGCAGGCCACCCCACATGCGTTTTTATCGAGCAGCCGTGCTCCCACAGACACTAGCGCCACATTTCCCTCTAGTATTTTAGGAGGAAACTATGGTATCAACAACCTTGCCCACGAAGAGGAGCTCATTGTAATTATGACGATCTATAATAACACATCAGATGCACTGCCTTCATTTAACCTTGTGAACTTGAGGTCAATGCGCACACCTGCTTCGTGGACATGGCGCGTACTTCTACGGTCGGCTAAGGAGTGCACCCGTCGTGCCTGAGAATGGTTCGTACCCAGCGACAGGGGAACTTGTAAACCGGCAGGATGAACTTGAAGAAAATAGCATATAATATTAAGTGTTCTTTGCTTTTAAGCATGCATCCTGCTACTGTCTGCACATCATGGATTTCCCCTTTGCATCGTTACACAAGCAGAGCGTTTCAATATACAGTTTCCCAGGAGCACACAAGTGGGATACCACAAGAGGCAAGACCTGAAAAATTACTTCCATGCCAAGGGCACACTTATATTGTGTCGTTTATCTTGTCATTCCCTTGGCAGGGAATGACAAGTTCACATACGTAATGGCTTGAGGGGCTAGATGGACGTAATCCGCATAACGTACACATGATTGTTGTGTTTATTATCTACCCTACTAATGAGGTAAAGTGATTCCGAATCATTGGAGCTTCTTACCGACGGACGCACGGAATTAATTCTTAGCCATTCCCTGGTTCTGCTTGTCTGGGTCACAGCTTGCAAACGTGACTACGCTGCTGGCACTTCACAGAGCAAGATATGTGGGACCCTTAAGCTTTGCCTTAAAGTGTTCCACGCGATAGCAATCCATAGCCCCATCCTCATCGAGCTCTTTCGCTTGCCGTGCTCTTGAGTCGCCTAGCCACGTAACTGTCATGACACCACAATTGTTATTGTGTGTCCTTACTCATGGAGTTGAGATTTTGAATTACTGCGATGTAACAGGCAAAGTACAAAGTGGCGATGCGCCATCAAAACCGCCGATGAAGAAGGCACCCAGTTCGCCTGGGGCTTGTGCACAGTACAGAATCGATCACAAACATGTCAACATGGTGTGAATGAACATCTACATGCTCTTGAGCACAGGCGCAAACACACGTGACCACGCACTTAAGCCAAAGTGCGAGCGCCCTACTGCGTGCTTCATGCATGTGGGGCAGCGAAACACGGCGCCGTTAGCGTTCTTGTAAATTTTCTCCCAACTAGGCGCCGTTAGGGTGCCTCGATACGCACTACTCTGTACCGGGTGGTGACAACTATTGGCCGCTGCAATGCCAATCTGAAATACAGCGAGCAGTTACGTGCCTGTTTCGTGCCCGTTCTTCATTCGAGATGCAATGCGCGTCTGTTTCGTGCCTGTTCTTCATTTGAGACCCAGATGCATGCTGCGACCTGTTTATGAACGCCAGTGCAGCTAAGTGCCAGGGCGCATGTTATTCAATATGGCAGGAGGTTGTCACCACCCTGTGTAGAGTAGTGTGTATCGAGGCACCCTAGATGCCGTGGACCCTTTACGCCATCTCGCAGGAGACAGTCAAGCTTCTTCCACGCTAAAGCACCAAGACACACCTTCGAGATGCGCGCATCACCAACGGGAAATGATGTACATAAAAGACTGAAAATGCGATGTGGAAAGACTCGCTATACGGGTCTTTCCAGATCTGAAACGTGGTGCATTTATGTTTGTTAAAGGGTCCCTGAAACGTTTTTTTTGACATTGTGTCATTGATTAGGCAACACAATTGTGAAATCATTCACACCATAAATGAAGCGAAGCACCCTGCGCTAAGGTAGCTACGAGCTTATTTCTGCCGCCTTCCTCCTTACCACTGCTGTTCCTCCTCAACTCGATCAGCTGCAGAGTGCGCGCCAGCGCCGACTGCGCCTCCCACGTCAGCCGCTGTGCAGAGCCCTCCATAGCGCCACGAAGTCTTTACTGAGGTCACCGCCCTCTGCAGTGCTAGCCTCTGTAATAGTGCATCGGCGACTCGTGTGCGCACTGCCAGATGCCGCGACGATACCGTTGGCTGCCCTTCAGTGCTCGTGACGTGTCACGAGTGTGTGGGATCTCGGGAACGCTTGCTCCGATGGATTGAGAGAGAGTGAGGAGGCTTAGGCGTTAAAAAAGACTAAGACGTTACTTTATGCACTGGACCACCAAAACACGAAAAACATGTAACACCAACTCGCACACAAAGAGAAAACTAAACAGTTAGGTAAACAAACTAAATATCCAAACTACAAATCCTCCGCGTTGGGCACAGTTCCAACAGGAGGCAATCAACCCTGGGCCTCGTGTTTATGTCCGCGGTCGCTGCTCAAACGGAAGTTTGACGCCCTTACGTTGATTTCGGTGCGGTGCGGTTCAGAATCGGTGTTCTCTCGGCATGTCGTGTCCTCGTAGCCGTCGTCGACAGATGCTGCTAGTGGTGGCCGCCGCTCACGCCAAGTCCGTCCATGTCTGCCGCCTTGCTTCTTGGGTGATGTGGCGAATCACCGGCCCGCTGTTAGGCCTAGCCTCGGCCTCCTCATAAGTTATGCCTGGCCTCCAAAAAGACCTGGCCCTCTGCCGCGATTCTTCTGCTGGTCGTCCCGTTCTGCCGGCGAAGGTGGAGCACTGCGGGTACCCCGGGAACTGCTACAGTTTGGCCGCTGCCACTCCGAAGTCCGCGCTCAATCGTAAGTCAGATCGACGGTCCCCAGATCGACGTAAGCCAGATCGACGGTCACTGCTCTCCTTGTGTCCGTGTCCTGCACGCCTCTTCTTTTGATTATGGACTGTTACCAACTCGCTCAACTTTCTGTCCTTTTGATACTATCATGCCCCAGTTTCAACACTGCACTTTTTAGCTCCTCTGGAACCATCAGCTGGTGCACTTCCCTGCCGGAACTAAAAATACACTTTCTATACACCAATCCATTCCGTTTAACAAACTCTGCTACTGTCCGACTCTTCTTCCTTCTAATTATCTGGCCCACCTTTGCTCCGCAAGCCTTAATAGATGGATCCTTATTCTGAAATTCCTTGAATTCGGCCGCTGTTATATTTAAACCATCGACAGCTGCCACCTGTAGTGCTTTCAAAGGCTCTGGTACCTTACTTACGGCTCTAGTCTGTACCACCGCTGCTATGTCTTTCTTAAGCTCTTGCCCCTTCTCTGGGTTTTCCGTCAGTTCAGGACCCTTCTTGGTCCCTCTCCATTTTGGATCCGGATCATCTGCTTTCCTAACTCCTGGTACGTTCCCCACGATCAAGTCATAGAGGGGGTTCTCCACACATTTTGCTGTCACAAGCCCTGTGTAATACGGTGTTGATATTTGAATTCGGGCCTCTCGAAGGTATCTGATCGACCTGTCCACAAATGTGACCAGTTTTGTCAGTCCTGTCATCCTCTCCGGCGACACTAAGCTTCTCCTTACTATAACTGCGTTAGCTCCCGTATCTCTCAATACCGTAGCCTTATGTCCCTGTACTTCTCCTTCCGCTACGTGCACATCGTGTTCTTTTTGTCCTACTCTTGATCTTACTACATATGTGGTATTTTCCACCGTTTTGGTCCTACACTCATCTGCCTTATGTCCCTTCCTTGGACACAACTGGCAGGTCACAGAGCGTTGTTGCACACTGCTTCTCGACATGCAGTTCATGGCTAAATGTCCAGGTCCATTGCATAAGAAGCATCTCTGTTGGACCTTAGAATTACAACCTGAGACCCGGCTCCTTGCTTCTCCCTCTGCTGCCGTGGGAACATCCTTATCCCCTTTTGCCGGATTCTTTAGTCCTTGGGCTTCCATAAACTGGTCTGCCTGCTGGGCCAATTCCTCCACCGAGCTCTGTTTACGCTCTTTCAAGAATATGGCCAGCTTATTACTACACCGACTCAGGAACTGCTCTCCCACTAATCTATCCCTCACTCCTTCGTACGTTTTCTCAGTTTCAGATAAATCTACCCATCGATCAAAATAGTTTGTCAACCTGGCCGCAAACTGCTGACCAGTCTCAGAATCCTCTGGCTTACTTGTGCGAAACTTCTCTCTAAACCATTCGGCTGTTAGCTGGAACAGTTTCAATAAAGTGTTTTTGACCTTGTCATGGTCCATTGAATCATCTGCAGGCATTCTGCCAAACGCACTCAATGCCTCCCCTACCAAACAGAGGCTTAAGGCACTCGCCCACTCGCTTTTCTCCCAGCCTTGCCCTACTGCTATTCTCTCGAATCGACGTAGATACGCGTCCAAGTCATCCCTTCTTTCATCAAAGGGAGTCATCAGTTTCCTGGGGAGAATTTGTCTAGGCCTGGCAGAAGGCGAGCCGGGCGACTGCCTTGCACGACTCATGACATGACGTCACGTGGGTTCCGCTTCGTAGCATCCATCGCATGTGTCGTGGAAAGGGGCGGTTTAAAACGCTTCGAGTCGAGTCGCGTCGATCTCTCAAGATGTGGGTATTTAAAACTTTGTAGTAAATTACACACTTAACGCAGAGTGCTGATACTGTTACGCTAACAATCAGAAGGACTCGGGCTATCGTTGCAACGCATTTGTACAAAATCACCAAAACCATTTCAGGGTCCCTTTAACATGTGTAAGCCTTCCCCTAATTCGGGCGAAGTCTTCGTGTTCACGTTTTCTTTTGCCATTTCCTCTGCTTCGCTTCTTGTTAGGGATACTTTCACAAGGGGTTGACTGAGAAAGCGCCGTACTGAGTTATTTTGCAAGCCAGAAACTATCTGGTCTCATAGCATCCTGTCCAATGAAGTCCCCAAGTTTCAGGTATCAACCAATTGCTCAATGGCTTCAAAAAATCTGACTGGCTCACCTGGCATCTGGTTGCATGACAAACATTTGTAGGATTGGGCTCTTTCACTCTGGCTGGGCGAAAAATGCTGCTGCAGTATCTTGCACGCTTCTTTGTACGACAGCTTGTTCCCCTTTGTTCATATAGCATCCACTCACGACGGCCACATTATAGGTGCTCAGCCCTGCTAAGAGCGATGGTCGCTTCCATTCTTCCGCAATGCCACCGCCTTCAAGGGAAGCCGCACCAGATATGCCGGCCAGTGGCCCATGGCTTCCTCGAACTGTGTGTGGAAGGCTTGCGTATCTGGCCACGGCTTACAGGGGCAATGCCGGTAGGGCGGCAAGTTCATCCCACCCCCGTCGCCACTGAAGTGACCACTTACTCACAAGCAGAGTAACCAAGCAAAGAACCTTTATTGTTGGCATACAGCAGGAAACAGGGAAAGAATTGAAAGTGGGTGATGGAAGAAGGTGACACAGCAGGTGTGCACTGAATTCAAAGGCAAGTGTGGTGCATGAAGGTACAACACGTTTCTGCTGCAATGCTTGTCGCTTTCTTATGAGCTCCTGAACTCGGCGCTTTAACACGCTCCTTGTCAGGCCGGTTGGGATCGACTTTACAGAATACACACCGTGTGATGTCAGTTGTTGCCAAATGAGTAATTCATGCTTCGTTGTCATTATAGCACGCCACAGTATTGGAAGTTGAAAGTTTCAATGTGTCCATCACAACAAACTCTTTCCGTTTCCTGCAGCGCACATACTAACAAAGAAGAAAAAGGACAGACAGATGGTAAGGGTGCTGACTTCCAAATGAAATTTTATTGGCGGTATATATGTGGTCAAAGAGAAGGGCATCCAGGCAGATAAATTGGCACAAGGATGACACATATCAAGTAGCATGTGTACATGTCCCATTGTTACCACAGTTGCCCTAAAACGCAGCGAGATATTCTAATTCTTAATTAGACAGTGAAATCAAGGGTGCGCTGATGCACAGATCGCCCAAGTGCTTTATTAAATGTGCCTCAATAATCTCGTGCCAATTAAATTTCAATTGGAAGCATTAGAGAAACATACGGGAACAGTGCTCAAAATGAGTACACTCTAGTGTATAGCAAGAGCATCCCTTGTGAAGAAAACAGCAGAAATTGAATGTATATTACCACTAAAACTGCTAGCATCTGCTAGCAAGCAAGGGAGAAGAGCGTGTGCTATGTCTCACGCTTGATCGCGTTCTGCAGTGGCAGCGCAACACATGAGAAAGAAGCAGGGGCGCTCGAGACTGCCTGGAAGAGGCATTAGAAAGAGAGACAACTATGTGTATGGAACGCTTTGGAAACTCGTTGGGCTATACCTAGTTCAAGGCACAGCTTCACCCATAACAAACCAACAGAGTTGACTACTGCTACAACCAAATTCAACGGGCGGGCGAAAAATTTAATCACAAAAATTCGTTGTTGCGACATGTCAATTACATATGTGACAGGTGACTGACTGACACAGAAAAGCCTTATTGCCAAAAATCAGTCAATTTTGCCTGTTTCTGCTTCTTTCCAAGCGATGGCACAATGTGACTTTTGCACGCCACCAGCAGAGCCATTGCCTCATTATCGTCTTGCGACCCGATGCAACGCACAATGATGTCGAATGCGTCCATCACCTGCGATGTCATCGGTAGTGTGAAATCACGTGTCGCGGTTCTGTCATCTACGTCTAACGAAACGTCTTCCTAAACGCTCTTTATCATGTCTTCGTCAGTCATGTCCTCGCACACTACCAAGCACGATTCGGCTTGGATGAACATGCTGAGATGTACATCGGCAGGCACATCTCTCCCGTAACTCTGCATTTATTCCTGCCCAGCATGCACCCAACACAAAAATGCTGCTTGAGGTAGCAGGTCTCTCCCACATCATGTGGCAATATGCCCCATGAAATGTCCACCCTGCACCCTCAAACCAAATAATTAGTAGTGAGGAGCTGTGGGAGACTGCCCTGCACAGCACCAATACCACCTTACAGGACCGAGTCCTGAAGTGGGCTGAGGGCGTTGCGGAGGCCTACCACAACTGGTAGACTGATATCTACACAGACCTCCCTCTCACCCTCCGGTCCCTCCCCTTTATTGAAAAAAAACTTGGACCATCTCCCCGAAGGGAGCCCTGATGGGATGCGAAGCAGCAGCGTTGCGCACGGGTGGCGTCACGGGTTGAACGGCGCTAACGCGGGTGCTGGAAGAAGTTTAAAGCGAAACTCGGTGTAGCATTTACTGGTGTAAACGTTTGTTTGAAACGCAGACACGGGAGGCGAGCGGGCGTTGGAGCCGGCAGCTGCGGGCGCTCAGGCGGGTGAGGGAGAGTGACGTACGCGCACACCTGCGAGGGAAGCGTGCGAGGGGAGCGTGACCTACTTGGCACCGCTCCAACACCTGCGCCGAGGGAAGCGCGTTGCCTCGCGCTTGTGCGGAGGATGATGATGATGATTGTGGTACGGAGGGACAGCGACTTTGTGGGAGGGACAGCGTTATACAGGCTAGTCAAAGAGCTGCTTCGCATCTAAAAGGAAATATTCGTTCATTCATCTCCTCCAAGGCTGCCCATGCGACTAATTTCTTCGTCCAACACAACCCATCCCCATCACAATATGCTTTGTCACCGTGAGCTTCATTCGCAGATTCGGATGTCTCGGAACACTGCACAGTGAATCCGGCATGGCGAAAGCAGTTCATGACTACGGCGCTGTCACGAAGGTGTGCGATCTCGGAAGCGCGTGAGGCACACTGGATGACAACGCTGGCAGAACGAATGTTACTTTACACAGGGAAACATAACTACAATAACCCAAAGCACAAGAAAAAGAAAGAAACCAATTCAAAAACAAAAAAAGAAAAGTCAACTAAAACTAACCGAACCAAATTCGTCAACACTACGTGCTCCGCCGTGTTAGGCTCAGTCCTCGCAGGAGTCGTAACAATAGGCCTCGTGTATGCATACGCGGTAGCTGCCTGATTGGAAAGTGCTTACGTTTGCCGATGCCAGCCCTGTCCTCCCCAGTCAAAAATAAAAAGAAAAAAGAAAAAACAATTGGAACCATTTGGAAATATCAATGGGTCCAAATGGAAATGTCACTTTCCAAATGGGCCATTTGGCATTACCAACAGGACCAATTGGGATAGCTGTCATTGCCAAATGGTTCGAACGGAAACCATTTGGGCCAAGTGGTTCAAATGAAAACCAGTCAGGCCAAATGGAACTTGCGGGCTCGCTCCCAATTGGGCTAATATACAGCCTCCAACCGGGAACGAATTAACCTCTGACGTAGGGCAATACATCCTTATTGACAAATGGTGCCTGTCCCTTTCCTGTATTACGCCTCCAAAGAAATGTTTCTCGCGAAATTCGGTTCTGTCTGCATCCTATATTTCACCCTGATTTGCACGAGACAGCGTCATCAACATCAGCCACACGTGGTTGTAGGAAGCGGCAGCAGCAGTCGCGTCTGTGCTGTGGTGCCAAGTGTCTGTGCATCGTTCTCGTTGTATTCATGTGTATTGCAGCTATCTGTTGTGAGATGAATGCACTGGGTGCTTTATGGCCATGATTATTTACTGTGGTATTCGATGTGGTGTTGATAAGCATTTAGAAGTTGTGCGGGTTGTGGATAAAAATCAAGAACGTTAGCCCTAACAACTTCCCGGCGACCTGTTTGGTGAGCTAGGTGGATGTACTCAACCGGCTCATGTGTCCCCGCCGTTCCAGAATTGCGCAAGTCAAAGGTAAGCTTACCCGTTTTCAAAGCTTGCTTGTGTTTAATTCGTACTGTAGACTGTTGTTAACGCTGGTTTATTGACTCTTTCTGTGCAGGCTGCTGCGTGAGGGCTAGACGACTGTGGGTTGTGGCAAGAACGAGTGACCTGTCAAATAATTACCACGAAACATGTGTTTTAAATAAAGTAGCTTTTCTGTTTTTCACTTAATGTATCAGTGTCAAATGCACTTCCCGTTCTATTAAGCGATTATTGCGTGAAGCGGCTCCTTTGTTGGTTATAGAATACGATTTAAAACAGCAAGAAGTAACATGCATGAACACATGAAAGAGCATTATGCAGTAAGCCCAAACACTCTTGGTTGTGTTCCAGCAGCGCCAAATAATGCACATGGCATTTAAACGAGACTGTCTAAAATGTGTGTACAGCTAGCGCTGCACAAGTCAACCAAGCTAGGGAGCATCTACTGAAGTGTGATATATGAAATTAAACATGGACAGAACGGGAAAGAGAATATTTCGCGTCATATATATCATGCTTCGTTATATGCACTCTAGCTCGGTAGACTCATGCAGCGCCAGCTGTGTTCACATTTGGGACAATCTGGTTGTAATGGCAAGTGCACCATTTGGCCCTACTGGAATACGACCAATTGGTTATGGGCCACTGCACCATAAGAACCAAATGGACTAGAACCAATTAGCCCAACTGGTCCAATTGGCCCAATGGTGTACTAATTTACAATTGGGACCAAGTGAAAATTTCCCAATTAGTTCCAATTGTTTTTTTCGACTGGGTTATCAGAGTCCGATGCCGGTCTCTGGGCAAACTCCTGGTCGACGATTTGAAGTCATCGCCGTACTTGTTTGAGGCAGATGGACTATACCCAAGGCCTCCATTTCTGTTTCCCAGTCGTCGTCGAAGCCATCGGCAAGAAGCCTTCCTTGTTAGGCTTAGTTTCGACCTCGACTGCCGCTTCCAAGTGATGACGTGGCGCCCTGGGGATTTTGCAGGCAAAGACGAAGCGTCACGAGTACACCGGGAACTGCTGTGATGATGCACAGCTGCAAGTCCTAGTAGCCTCGCTTTGTTTCAGCCAAGGTCCGCGGCCACGCCATCTATCACCAGAGCCTCCAGATCCGGCGCCCGCTGCTCCCCTCACCAGTGTGATGCTGGCTTGACCATCTTCACCCACCGGTGCTACACAGACAATGCCAGCTCAGCGTTCTCCGTCTTCCACCAATTATGAAGATGGATGTGTCCACGGTGCGTGCTTTCTGGCGCTTCTTTACTCTATCGTGCACCGTTTCTTCTTTTCGCTATCTGGCACGTGCCTTGAGCCCCTTTACTCATGACAATGACCCCTTTCTTTGAAAGTTTCTTCTTTTTAATGAAAAAAAAAAAAAATCCCTCATTCCTGTTTTGCCGTCTCGTTAATTTGCAGTGCTCTTCACTTGGCACCTCACCCCCCACTTGTCACGCACACTTCACAGGTCACTTTACACCCCTGTCAAATATCACATCACTACTGCGTCTGTTGTCCATATCACTTTCCCTTTCTGTTCATCGCACTGACACCATCAATGAGCATACATTACACAATATCAGTATCCGTTCAACAGTATCAGTGCATCGCTGTACATGCTACAACCTCTCTTTCATGTTTTAACCCTCTACACATCACTCAAACACTTCTACTCATAAAATCGCCAGCTTCTGCTCTTATATACTCAGGCCTTTTTACAACACCTCGCACTCCCCTACCACCATAGCATAACTGCTTTTTCCTTCGTTTACTCCCCTCACTGCACAAATTCCCAAACGTATTTTGGTCATATCTTCTTGTGCTGTACACGTACCTTCCCACGCAAGCAACATTTTTTTCAGTTCGTCCATGCCTCTTCTGTATCGTCTGCCAACTCACATCACATGATTTCCAATATCTCTTAATATCAAACTGGACTCCTGGCAAAAAGTACTCTTCGTTATTCGTGCTCAGCCATAAGATTCTCATGTCCCCAGGTTAGAATCTTGAAAACTCAGGGCACTACCAGCTGTTGTATCTCTCTCCCTAGGCTAAACTGACACTTTCTATACAACAGTCCATTATGTATTAGGAACTTGAATACATTCCTGTTTCTCTGTTTCTTGGATCGTTTCCGTGGACCCAGGTTGTCAGCCGTTGGGCTAAGTGGGTAACACCGGGGAAGGAGCTGTCTGTGTTTCTTGAATGGTTCTCCAACCTTTTGAAAACAACCCCTCAACGATTCATCCTTTTTCTGTTCTTCTCAAAGTTCCATAGGGTTAACCCTTTGAAGGTTTCTGCCGTATATGTACGGTGGCGGTTTTCTATCCCACAAGGTCTTTGCCGTACGGGTACGGTTTCGACCCTCCGTTTAAAATTTCCCGCCATAATGACAATGCACGCTCGCTGGGAGGTGCTCCCACCTCTTAGGACTTACAAGGAGCGTTTGAAATTGGTCGCTACCTTCCTGCGAAGATAAACGGAACTGATCTCTGGCTTCAGCGCATTGCGCCAGTTCGCAGCAACGCCCCTTTCGTGGTTTCTGCTTCGCTGCGTGATCACAACCGGGGCGCGTGAAACTTGATTTTGATCTTTGTCGGCACTCCCTTGCAGAGGCGGCGGAAGCTAATTTCTACCTTTATTGGCACTTCTCTTAGCCTGTTTATCAACGCCGCTCATGAGGTATGCTTGCTCTCTGCAGCAAAGCACTTTAGCGGTTTCGGTTTCGCCACGTGATGGCAACGGAGGCGCGTGAAATGTGATTTTTATCTTGGCCAGCACTCCCCTGCAGGGGCGGCGGAAGTTGATTTCTATCTATATTGGCGCTGCTGTTAGTTCGTTTATCAATGCGCTCACGAGGTATTTTTGCTTTCCTTGTTTACTGAGTTTCCGTCAAGTTCTTCAGATGCATGGCAAAGCGGCGACATGGCCAAACGCACCACCCATTCTTTGGCACCGACAGCGATGACTCATCCCGACTCTGATTTTGCTCCATTCACAGAGTCTGAATCGAAAGACAGTCTTTTTTTTTTTTTTAGTAGAGGACACCTCATCTTCGGATGACGAACTGCATTCAGTCAGTTCCACCTCTATCCAAGGCAGCCGCATGCAGTGAAGATGTCATGCGTGTGCCAACATAACTGGTCGCTCTAAGAGAGAACAGACATGCGTTTTAGGTGTGCAGATTGCGATAAGGTGCTGTGCGTGAACCCGTGTTTCAAGGGATACCATACTCTGAAATACTAGTGAATATTTTGCAGTTCTGAGTGATGCTGACATCAAATTGCTGTTCATAATTTTTTGTAGGGGCGAAGCTCCTCTTGGTCTAACCTTGTCCCGCGTCAGGCGTAACCGGCAGTATCTCCCGGGAGGCACACGCTCACCCTCGGCGCGTGCCTCCCGGTGCGCGAGCTCTCTCACTCTTCCATCTGCTGTCTTGTGTGAGAGAGAGAGAGAGACAGAGAGAGAGAAAGGCGCGCGTTGACTATGGAAATGCTCTTTCTTAGATGAACGCTCACCAGCTCGCAAAGAAGGAGAACGCGCCCTCACCCGCGAGAGACAATGTTGGCGCAGGCAGCGTCTCCTAGCGAGTTTCTTGACTGAGAAATACAGACTGCTCGCGTCGGAGAACCGTTCACCGGCCACCCATATATATATATATATATATATATATATATATATATATATATATATATATATATATATAGGCACTGGATCTTGACTTGCAATGAAGTGCCGGTGGGAGATTTCACTTGTGCATAGTTGAACCATGAGGATTTGTAGCGTGCGCGTTAACTAAATTAATCCGGAACTCGGCACGATCTACGATAAACCTCCCGAGCTTCGCCCACTCATCATCATTCACTCCATGGATACGCTGTAATTTTTTTTTACTATTTATTCCTAACTTTATACATTTTGTACATTCAACATCTGCAATAAAGTAATACAGTAGAACCACGCTGATATGTTTTTCACGGGACCGTAAAAAAGAAACGTAGGAGGCGGGAAACGTAAGAGCCGATAAATGGGAGAAATTGAAAAATGAGAGCAGTGGTGATCGGCACACAGTTTTATTTCATTGCTAGCACTTGAAAAATCGTGAAGCATTGTCTGGCGCATTTTCTCACACAGAACGAGGCGTTTTTCGAGAATTTTGTACATTCAACATCTGCAATAAAGTAATACAGTAGAACCACGCTGATATGTTTTTCACGGGACCGTAAAAAAGAAACGTAGGAGGCGGGAAACGTAAGAGCCGATAAACGGGAGAAATTGAAAAATGAGAGCAGTGGTGATCGGCACACAGTTTTATTTCATTGCTAGCACTTGAAAAATCGTGAAGCATTGTCTGGCGCATTTTCTCACACAGAACGAGGCGTTTTTCGAGAAGCTGCAGCGCCATGTGGCAGTCGACATTGTTGCTTGAGCTCACGCATCTTCTGGGTAAATCTAGTGCCGTTACGACCGACGAGGAGGTTGGCTCCAGCAGCTGCTCATTTCCTCCTCCTCCTCAACTTCGTCTTCACTGCTGCATGCACCGGCACACTCGGCCATGATTTCGTCGACAGATAGCCTCGGAGGTGGCAACGGCGTCATCGATGGAAACGTAATCACTGTACGCGATTCCGTCACCAAGAGTTTGCACCGCTGTGTCAAGTTCACTGTGCCGGATCTGCAATGGGCGTTGCCCATTCTGCGGCTCCATGTCAAGCCAAGTCAAGCTACGTGAAAAGTCAATATGGCCGTCGGCACTGGCCGCTTGGAGCGCCAATTCACGACGTAACACGCGGGAACGTTCCCACACTTGTGACGTAACAGCAGGGTTCCTAATGCATTGAATCCTGTAGGAGCTATGCCGGGACCAGCGAAAAAACGACCTAGCAGCTGGGAAAACGCACCAGCCGGGAACGTAACAGCGGGGTTCTACTGTATGACCATATCTGCGAAAGTTTTTTTTTTCAAGAAAATGCGACCCTAAAAGGCTTAATCGTCTGCACGGTCACCACCTTCAAGTCTGTGGCCTCCGCTTCTCTTTGCTCCCGCTCTCGTCATTACTGTCTGTGCCACTTGGGCTACTTGCAGCGGCACCTCTCGTAAACTTTCTTGGCACGACTCCTTTTGCCCACAGTCCTTTTGTTCCGTTACTCTAACGATGAGTGCATTATGTTCCTCCACCATGTCCTTGTTGTTCTCCCAGTTCCCATCAGGCTCATCTAACTTTCCTCATTCCCAGCACATTACCCAACATCAGGTTGAACATAGGCTTCTCAAAGCACTTTGCTGTCACCCAACCTGTGTAATATGGACTGGCAACTTTAATCCGAGCCTCTGGAAGCCTTCTCATGGAACTATCCACCAAAATAACTGCTGTGTACTTTCCTGTGAGACTTCATCCACTAAAATCCTTTTCACCAAAACAATGTTAGCACCCGTATCTCTCAAAACTTTCAACCTTTGTCTATCCACCTCTCCATCCACCACCGGTAAGCAATCTCATTGGGGATAAAGGTTAATTTCGCCCTTTCCCATGTCTTCCTTCAGCAGCTGTTTCCCTTCTTTGATGCTATCACTTTGGGAGTCCATCATACAGGCTACTTTGTCTGCAGTAGTACCTCCTTCTTTCATGCTATCACCCCGGGGAGCCACTATACATCCTACATTGTCTGCAGTCCCTGACCTACACTCATTTGCTGTCACGTATGCGGATCTCGGAGGGTTAATACCGAGCATTGGAGAGGGAGAGACTTGTTTGGCAACAATAGCGTTGTGAGCACGGCAAACCAAACCTTTATGACACAGCACACGGCAAACCCAAAAATGAACAAAATATATACAAGCCGAAAATAAAATCAACACAGGAATTCCTACTAACCTAATGATACGCTTCACAGTCTCAATTTAGCGCAACTCTCAGTCTTAAGCCTGGCCACAATGACTCTGCCGGCGCTGTCGCGATGAACACATGTGGAATGTTCTTACGTGGTCGGAGCTGCTTTCTTCACGGTAAAGTCCGTTGCCGGTACGGACCTAGTCTTGTTACTCCACGTTGTTGTCAGCCTCCCTTACGTCATCCGGAAGGTACCGCCTGCTGCCGTAGCTGATGCCTGGTCTCAAGTGGCGACGTGGCTAGTCTCCCTGAGTTAGGCCTACCCGGAGGCCTAAGTAGAAGTACGGTCCTCCGCTTGACGTAGCGACGTGACGGCCCGGTGAATTGCTGCTGGCCGTCCCTTGAAGGGGGATTGTTGACTGCGTCCGGAACCGGCGGCTGCAGAACCTCCAAGGAGCCTCGCCCAAACGTAATCGAGGTCCACGGCCACGCCAAGGAGTGCCAGCGTCCTGGCTCCCGAACCGAACACCTCGTCCCGTCGACAGAGCGTAGCTGCCGATGCGTCCTTCCTCGGCGGCCGCCACTCAGACAATTGCCAGCTCAGCGCTTTTCCACCTCCGATCGTGTCGCGGGTCGTGCGCCACGAAGCCCGCCGTCAACCAAACACGAACACCACCGTGTCACCGGCATGTGCACTCCAGCGCCTTTCCATTTCTTCGCCATGTGGCCCTGGGCCCCTTTACTCATGACATTTGCACAGTGTCCCCTTCTATTGCACAACTGGCATGGGGATGTGTGCGACCACCCCCAGCTTGACAGCCCACTGCAGTTACACAGGGAATATATGATCGGTCGTTGTGACATGTTCGGTCCTCCCTGCAGCCTATCCTTTGTCTCAGCTGGTTTTGACTTAACAACATCCCCATTCGTCTTCCCTAGGTTTCTAAGCCCCTGTGCCTCAAAATACTGGTCTGCATACTCTGCCACATCATTAAGTGAGGTTACCCTTCGTTCTCTAAGGAAAAAACACTAACCATGTTCCCACAGCAATCTAGGAATTGCTCATGCAGTCACGTACACCTTTGTATGTTTTTTTCCACATTTGCCATCTCTATCCATCTGTCAAAGTAATTGGACAAGTGGCACACAAACTGCTTCGCTGTCTCTGCATTCTCTGGCTTGCACCCCCAAAACCTCTTCCAGAAGCCTTCCACCGTCAAGCTAAATCTTTGGAGCAATGTCCTCTAAACGTTATGACAATCCATCGTGCCACTGGCGGGCATTCCATGAAAAACATTTAGCGCTTCCCCGACCACACACAGACCTGTTGCCCACGCTCGTCTGTCCCAACCTTGACCCCTAGCAATCCGTTCAAATCTATGTAAAAATGCGTCTAAGTCATCCCACCTTTCATCAAACAGAGCCACTAATTTTCTAGGACATATGCGAGTGGTTTTCGGAGACTGCGGGCCACAGGATGCTGACGTCACACATTGTGCATCTTGTAACGAAAGGGAAGGGGTCAAGGGCTCGTTCTTTATTTGTTAGAAACAACTTAATGAGCAAACAGACAATGAAGCCTAGGAAAACATAGGGGAAGTTAATTGTGGTATTGTAATTGTGGAGAAAGTAGAAAGGAATTAAAGTGGACGAAAAGACAAACCTGCCCTCAGTGGGACCCGAACCCACGACCTTCGGATGTCGCGTCCGATGCTCTACCAACTGAGCTACAAGGGCGTTCGTCCCCCCGTCCACTTTATTGTGTATTTATGTAGGTATTATCCTGGGAGTGTTAGGCAGCGCCACTCGAGGCCAAGGCGGCGTGTGTAGAACACACTTTCTTGCCAGGAGGCGTCACGTAGAACGTGAACTTAGACGAGATGGCTGCTGCCCAATAAGCCCTCGCATGTTACCTAAGGCACCAAGTCTGCCGCAACGAGGCCCAAGCTATGAAATAACGAAAGGGAAGGGGTCAAGGGCTCGTTCTTTATTTGTTAGAAACAACTTAATGAGCAAACAGACAATGAAGCCTAGGAAAACATAGGGGAAGTTAATTGTGGTATTGTAATTGTGGAGAAAGTAGAAAGGAATTAAAGTGGACGAAAAGACAAACCTGCCCTCAGTGGGACCCGAACCCACGACCTTCGGATGTCGCGTCCGATGCTCTACCAACTGAGCTACAAGGGCGTTCGTCCCCCCGTCCACTTTATTGTGTATTTATGTAGGTATTATCCTGGGAGTGTTAGGCAGCGCCACTCGAGGCCAAGGCGGCGTGTGTAGAACACACTTTCTTGCCAGGAGGCGTCACGTAGAACGTGAACTTAGACGAGATGGCTGCTGCCCAATAAGCCCTCGCATGTTACCTAAGGCACCAAGTCTGCCGCAACGAGGCCCAAGCTATGAAATAACGAAAGGGAAGGGGTCAAGGGCTCGTTCTTTATTTGTTAGAAACAACTTAATGAGCAAACAGACAATGAAGCCTAGGAAAACATAGGGGAAGTTAATTGTGGTATTGTAATTGTGGAGAAAGTAGAAAGGAATTAAAGTGGACGAAAAGACAAACCTGCCCTCAGTGGGACCCGAACCCACGACCTTCGGATGTCGCGTCCGATGCTATACCAACTGAGCTACAAGGGCGTTCGTCCCCCCGTCCACTTTATTGTGTATTTATGTAGGTATTATCCTGGGAGTGTTAGGCAGCGCCACTCGAGGCCAAGGCGGCGTGTGTAGAACACACTTTCTTGCCAGGAGGCGTCACGTAGAACGTGAACTTAGACGAGATGGCTGCTGCCCAATAAGCCCTCGCATGTTACCTAAGGCACCAAGTCTGCCGCAACGAGGCCCAAGCTATGAAATAACGAAAGGGAAGGGGTCAAGGGCTCGTTCTTTATTTGTTAGAAACAACTTAATGAGCAAACAGACCGAACACAACTAAATGGTGTGCATCTTGTGGCACACCATTTAGTTGTGCTAGTCTCAACTTTACTTCGAGCAGTTATTTTTTCCAGCTGAAACTCGCGCTCCTGTTTCTCTTGTTCGCACTCATGTTCCCTTTCCTTCAGTGCTATCTGCTTATATTGCTCTCTTTGTGCATTGTCAAAAAATTTCAATGCTTCCTCTTTGCTCATTCCTAGATCCTTTGCTGCCACCACCAAATGCTCCCAATCGATCTCTGCACTCTCCGAGTATCATTGACTGGGCAGAATCCGGCACAGGCTCGGTAATTGTTGTCACGGATGATGAGATCTCAGGAGCACTAGCTCAGAAAGATTGAGGCACGCTTGACGATGACATTGGCAGGATGAACATTACTTTATACACGGGAAACATAATTACAACAACCCAAAACACGACACAAAAAAGAAACAAATTCACACACAAAAAAGAAAAGTCAACTGAATCTAACTGAGCCGATTCCTAAGGCAGAAGATTCTTCATTAATCTCCTCTTACAGGCCAATATCATTACTGTGTACATGTTCTAAGGTCCTTGAGCATATTGTTTTCAACATATTTTGACGTTTGTCAAACATAATAATACAATCGACAACAGGCAACATGGAGTCAGAAAAGGACTGTCAACTGTTAGGGCACTTGTTGAGCCAAATCACGACTTCTCAGCAGTTCTTGGTGTACGAAACCAAATCGACATTATCTTTCTCGACTCTCAAAAAGCCTTTGATCGCATCTCACATCCTAAACTACTTTTAAAATTAAAACCATTGTTAAATAATGATTTGCTCTTTGCATGGATCGAAGCTTATTTATATGGTCGAAACCATCGTGTCAGAATTGACGTGTGCTCAGATCCTGTGCCTGTTAGTCGGGCATTCAACAAAGGTCTGTGATGGGGCCCGTTCTTCTTAAAGGGGCACTGACACCAAAATTTTCGTCTACTGTTTTTTTGCTGCAATACGTAGCTGGGGACCTGTAAGCCATAACATGGCACATCATTTGCTCCAGCACGCGTCAGATAATTATTTACGGCCTGTTTATTACGCACTAGTTTCAGTTTTGGTTTGGGAGTGCTCGAAAAACAACAAGGCGCCCGGTGTAACTGGCGCCATCTAGCGCTCGCAATGGAGTAGACGAGTTCGGACACGTGAGCACATATAACTGTGACGCACTTCCGCACGACAACCGCCGCGTGCTCGTTTTCTTTCGCCTGTCGCACGTCCTGCGCGTTGTCGCTGTTGCTGTCGTTGGGTGGCAACTATTTTCTTGAGGTCTGGCGTCTACTAACGCAGCGAATAAGCAATGGCAGCTATAACGTCATCATTGCTAGCTGCACTGTCGGAGCTTGGCTGCCGTGGTGACGTCGCGGAAGTTGGGGGTCCCCTTCAGGTCACCTTTGCTGCTGTCGATGTCGCGATGTACAGCGTCTAGCGCTCAATTGCGCATGCGAACTTCAATATTCATTTAAATTACCTTCGGAGCTGTGTTCGCCATTGCGATTTGGTAGAAGACATCTGTATGTCCACGAAAATCGATCTCGCAGGCTATCTTAGCAGCGAAATTTTGGTGTCAGTGCCCCTTTAACCTTTGTTAATGACACAGTTCAGAAGATACCCATTAAAATTACGAACATGGATGTGTCCACGGCACGTGCTTTCTGGCGTTTATTTACTCTTCTTTTCACCATCTGGCATGTGCCTCGGGCCACTTTACTCATGACAGGCACTCCCCCCTCTCGCAACACGGAGCAGCAATCATTCGGAGCGCCATGAACAGGCCCACTTTTGTTGTGTGACCCAACAGAGTGTTTAAAATCAGCCTTTGAATAAGGTGCTTACGGGTCGAATGATGGCCGTGCAGTTCACCGGCAGAAACTTGACCTGCACGATCTCGAGCTCAGCGTCCTCAATGGCATGCACTGAGCAATTGTCTAAATGTAGACAAACCTTTCGGCCTTGTCCTCCCATGTCCCGGACGAATTCCTGAACCCGTTTTCTGAAAATTGCACGAGTCATCCACACCCAGCTGTGGGCCACGTACTTCACCTGGAGGTTTCCCCTGAAGCAGCAGAGTTTTGCACTCTTGCCAATGACCAAAAGCATCCGAGCCATCCACACTGGCACACAGTAGCGCAGTTATTCTTTTTTTTTTGCTATGCTTACCTCCCTCCTCGGCAGCGCAGCCTTTTAAAATCCCGGGTCTTGTTGGGCAGCATTTCGTAGAATAGGCCATCGATGTCCGACGGTGCTTATTCCTAAGATGCTTCCGAGACTGGCTCACATCCATGCAGCGGCGCCGTAATTATCCACCAAAGCAGCTTGACCACACAAAATCTTGCCGATGATGCTGTGGCAGAACTTGAATCTGTTCAGCCAAACTATGCTGGCCTTGGAGTCGTCTATGCCGAGCATGAAGGCAAAATCTAATGCTTTCTGCTGCACAATATCACCGCTAAGGGCAATTTCTTGGCCCACGCCTCCACGAACCAGGTGTAGACTTGCCTGCCTAAGACTTCGTGCCCTGGCTGAGTCAGATTCTCGTGCTTCGCCGACGTCCCTGAAGCTAGAGCATTGTTTATTGCATCCTTGCTCTTCAATACTGTTGAGAGAGAACTCGCCGCAATTCCAAACTTATCAGCAACGAGCACCTTCTTCCCAGCCCAATATTGTGAGCCTTGTCTTCTAATGACAAACACGTGCTTTTTTGCGGTGGCTGCAACATTGTTGTTCACATTCCTGCAGCCTCAGAAAACAATGTTGAATGGCGTGCGATCATTCGTCTTGGAGGTAGTCGTAGTCAAGCTTCTGCCTAAATGCCCCATTGCGCCATACTGGGATTTGCCTCGCTGGGACCGATTGCAGAGGCCATGACTAAACTTTGTATGTGCATACATAAATAAGCAATCCCTGGCAAAGAAGTTATCCTCACAAACTTGTTCCGTGGTTTGCGAAGGCATAGAAAATAGACTTTTTAGAATTTCAATAAGCTGTAATTTAAATCATTTTCCTCACGACTGCTCCACAAAAGCTTCGTTGAAGTGGAAGTGCAAGTAGTTCATAATGGAGGGAATTTCTAAGCATTATACCACAAGGGACATCAACAGGAAATGAAAAAAAAAAATCTTCGTTGTGTTGGGATTCAACTGTATAACCAATAAAAGAATATTTATTATAAAATAAGTGCATATACAATGAGGGAATTATGGAAAAGCACCATGTAAACAAACCCTCGCATCTGTCACTCTTAAACACCACTTAAAAGGACAGAAAGCTGAGCGTGTTTGTAAGGATTCAGGATGTAAAGAAAATGCGTGCAAAACACGGACACAAGGGCAAAGGAGTGGACACCACCAACGCTGACTATCAACTCAAGATGTGCACGGAGGGGGGAAAAAAAAAAAAAAAGGAGAGGACACACAACTTATATGAGCATGCTCTGGAATGGTAGCACCACCTGTCGCATGGATACATGTGCCTGTCTACGCGTGACACAACTGTTAAGACATTCTACCTCTTCTCTGTTTAAGATAATCGATGGCTGATATTCTTCACACTCCAGGCCTCAACCATTAAACTGCGCTGCTGTGCATAGAAGAAATGAGCAGTTGCAAGAAAAAAAAAAAACGAAGAGAGTCCAGTTAAGTCCACTGCCAACAATAGTTTTGCAAAATGTTGCGTGGGTGCAGTTTATAAAATTCCATTTAGCCTTACACGATTCTACGTGTTCCAAACTATGCGTTGTATTAATCTCAGATAAAATGAACATGGGAAGTTGTTATCCGGTGGAATGCCATCCGATCTTTTGTTGCACTGCCAGGACTAACTGCATGTTTAAGTTGGAGAAATGCAGGATTCTGCACAGGCATAAGAATGAAGGAACATGTTTAACGGTCGGGTCAAGAATATTGGTAGCACGTGTGGCAGTCAGCCGTCGATTAGCCTAAACAGAGAAGATGTCTTAACAGTTGTCTTATGTGTAGACTGGCACGTGTACCCGCATGAGAAGTGGTGACACCATTCCAGAGCATGCGCAGATAAGTAGAGTCTTCTTTCTTTTTCGCCTTCGTGCACTTCTTGAGTTGAGTCAGCGTTCGTGGTGTCCACTCCTCTTCCCTTGTGTCCGTGTTTTGCACGCCTTATCTTTACAAAATTAAATGCCACCTTTCAGCACCATTTTTAAATGGCTTTGAGCAGCCTTGCTCGCTCGGCGCTGCACGATTTTGTCCCACACAGTGTGCATTATTTTGAACATTGAAATTAACAAATAATTTTTTTTATCCTGCCATACCTATTTAACAGCTAGCCCTTTGGTGAACATGATAATCTCCGAAGGACATTTTGCTAGCAGAACATTGCTGATCACTCCATACCACAGGGTGTTGTACAGCAGAGACCATTTATAACGTAACCGCTTATAGTGCAGGACCGGCTATAATGCGGTTTTTTTCTGACCCCCGTTTACCCTCCCATAGAACTTAATATATAGGCATACCGCTTATTGTGCAGCTCGGTGAGATGAAAGACCGGTTATAATGCGGCTGCCGGGAAATCAGCGGACAACTGAGGTAGGGAGCAGGCTTCACAATGGAAATGCGCTGCCCGAGAAAAGCGCAACTAATCGCCATGGAGGAGGAAAAAGCGCGGAACGAATGAACAAGGAGCGGAGGGAAGAAAAAGAAAATGCGCTGCGGCAGCAGAGGGTCGCGGGCGCGCCGTGCGAGGATAGGATTGATAGAATTGCCAAAGCGACCAAGAACGCTGCTACGGCCGTTTGGGTGAAAACGGGTGTCAAACGGAACGAATCGCAAATTATTGAAGTCGGTGGGTCCACACAAGCCCCACCATGTTCGATATTTCGCGATCCGTTCCCTTTGAAAGCAGTTTTCACCCTTCCGCACGCCCTCCGCACGCGTGCGGAACGGAGTGCAGGCTGAGCGACAACAGGCCCTAAGGCGCGTTCCGCACGGAACGCGCGCCCGCGATCGCATGATGTCCGCGTTGCCAGTGTTTGTCACCAGTTTTTTTTTTTTAATCATTTAACGCGTACTGCCCTTGAATCACCCCGCGAGCGCGATTCCTTGTGCACCCGATCCCTGTGTTGTCAAGGGCAAGCTTCCCGTGCGGCGCGCCGCCCGCGACCCCGCAAACTACGCAAACTACGCGCGCTACCTTTCCGGTGCTGGCTGCAGATGGGGTGCCGCGGGTGACTGTGATTCATGGCGGCTGCATTTAAAACGCGGGCGAATCATTTCGACAACGGAAGCGAAGGCATGCATGGCAGGTGCACCAGTCGAATGGCGGTTCGCGGTCGCTACGTTTTTGCCATCGCGCACGCGTCAGAGAAAACGAAGGATAGCGCGTGCAGTAATCGGTTCCCGTTTCTGCGCAGTCCGGTTCCGCGGGAAGTCCGCATAAACGGCGACGTCGCTATAGCGCATTTTCTTTTCGTTTTCGTTTTTGCAAAGCGCGGCCCCGCGCTTAAATCTTTGAAATATCCTTTCTTTTTCTTTTCTTTTAAGCGGGTGAAAGCAGCCCGGTCGCGCGCTTCGAATGTCTAACCTGTTCGACGGTTTTTACACACGTGTAGACTGAGAAATGTTGTTTTGGTTATAGTGCGGTACCGCTTATAGTGCGGGTATTCGCGATTCCGGCGACTTGCGTTATAAGTGGTCTATGCTGTATCTGCATTTCTTTAGGCCTTATATGCATGGCATACGGCCTTTGTCACAGGAGAATTTGACAGCCCCTGTAGCTGTCAAATCCCTGGCGCAACAAATCCTTCTTGTAAACATTAGAAATGAACATTCTTGCAGAAGTATAAGAATCCCTTGGTTACGATGCATAGTGCAAAAGACCGAATTTCAGTGTAATGAAGTTTCGATATCATAAAACGAAGTAAACTGCAGTGTTCACCGGCTTTGTTAAGTGGAGGTTAACTGCTCCAGTGAAAAAGGTTGCATTCATTTTTCAAAACCAATGGAACTTTGACAGCACAATGAATGCGCTGGTGCAAAACAAGTGTTCACGAAATGCGTACCCAGCCCTAATCTTTTGCACTCACGCGATGCTCACGAGCATTTCAAACATTTAAAGGGCAACTCTGGCGATTTTTCATTGCCCACTGATCTCAACCATATTTTCAGTATATGTTCTCCTCAATGATGCAATAATTTATGCCAAGCCAGGCGGTTGCAAGTCAGTTTTCCTGAAAATAAATTTTAAAAATTTTAGCGGGTTCACACGCGAGCCACCTTATGTTTTTAACGTCATTACCTGCAACTCTGCCTATCCGAGCAGACAGGCCGTCCAAAGCTAAACGGCGATACTTCAGCACTCAAATCGTCCCTGTCAAGTTCAGAAGAGCTCAATACATTGTTGGATGACATCGCCACTTTCATTTTCATGGCACCAGCTCCATATTTCTGATGGTGGGGAGGGAGGCTGTGATGTCGTCTCATACACTGCATGAAGAGTCTTGGTTTCGGTTTGAACACATCCTTCATTCGGTTATTTAAAATTATTGGTGAGTTTCTGACCAAACTGAATGACCATGGCTACTTCAGGGCTCTCAGTACTACGGGAAAACAACGATATCAGAATATGGTGGAAAAACCGCTGGAGTTGCCCTTTAAGCGAATAAAGTCTGATCATGGCTGAATTCTGCTGTAGCAGACAAACAGGAAATAAGTCATCTGAAGGAAGTCAATGGGGCTGTGCGACAGGAAGGCCTGAAGGTAGGCTGCCACTGACGTTACATGGAGCAGGTGATGTAATGACTTTTAGAAATGCACCCACACCCTCAAATAAAATGCACCAAGAAATGTACTTACCCCTGTATTAGCGTAAAGAGGATGTCCGGCTTGGTACAGATGTAGTCTACCGTTGGTGAACGTGTGCCTATTTGGCGTCGCAGGATGTTGTTGAAGATCTGAGCAACATCTTTCTTGCCCTAAGGAGCCAGAAATGAAAGTCAAGATCAGATTTTCTTATGCCCGCAATTTTACTGTCATGGTGGTCCGCAGAAAGTACAGTAACTATTGAAATTATCAGCTATCACCATTCCATAGGCTCACTCAAATGAGTGAAATCAACTTGCACGGACATCCATCCTCCTTTCTGCAGTTGATTGATTGATTTGTGGGGTTTAACGTCCCAAAACCAGTTCTGATTATGAGAGACGCTGTAGTAGAGGTCTCCGGAAATTTCAACCACCAGGGGTTCTTTAACGTGCACTGACATCACAAAGCACACGGGCCTCAACATTTCGCCTCCATTGAAATGCAGCCGAGTGCCATAGCCACTAGACCACCGTGGCGGGGCCCTTTCTGCAGTTAAAAGAGCAATTCTGAGCAGCACTGTAAACATCCTTTGGGGTCCCACCAGTACTTTCCTATCGGCTGGAATGGCACGCCATGCTGTAGCACTTATGGCTTATTGCTATGCTGTACTTGGGTCAAGAAAAGGCGGCCTCTGTCAGTCAAAGGACCCCCCACCCTCCAGCCAATGGTGTTGCTCTGTCAACGCGACGTCACGATAGACCCTCTCATTGCCACACTCTGATTTCTCTCTTGAGCGCAGCACAGGTGGTCAGCCGTGTCACAAAATAGTGCCTATTTCGACGGGGGACCCGGCGTCGAACTAGAGGGAAGGTACAAAACAACAAGAAAAGTGGCGCGTGCGGAGGGGGCGCCCAAAGTCACGCCGCGTCTCCAAAAGGCGAGAACATTGTGCAATCTTTCTTATCGCGGTGAGCGCGCGCGCGAGACAGACGTAAGGAGAGAGAGGAGGCGGAGAGTACACACCGACGCTCCTCGCGCAGTGAGAGAGAGAAAGAGGCGCCGCCCCAACGAAGAAGGACCTAGAATGGGCGAGAAGGTTCCCAATTGTGTGTGTGCTTTGGGTCACGTGGTCCCGCCGAACTTTCTAGCGCGCCCTCCCAGGGCTATATAAGCAGTTGGACACGGGTTGCGAGGGAGGAGAGTAGAAGAGTTGCAAGTAAAAGAAGAAGCAAGAAGTCGTGCGTGACTCAGACGTTCCCCGAGCCAGCCGACAAGCCACCTGCAAGCTTCGAACTGAGAAGACGTTCGAGTGACTTGGTGAATAAAACTCTTTTGTGTTTTGTTCTTTGTTGCAGTGCATGAGCTTGTTCGTGTTGGTTGGCTTTGCGTAACTTTGTAACCCATCTGTGTAACTGCCTATTTGATGAGAATATATTTGTTTTGTTTGATCACCCTTGGCTCTGACTCGGTCTTTGAACCACTGCTGGCGTTTTGCTAGTGTGCTGAAGGGGACCAAAAATCTTATTGTCCAAGCTTTCGCGGGATATTTTTCGGGGAACCTAAGCCTTGGTTCTTGGAATTATTTCCGGTGATCGCGTCCCGTACATCATAGCACGGGTTTGGTGACAGGCCGCGACACCACATTGACAGAGTAGCACCATTGGCTGGGTGGGGGGCGAGGCGGTTTTTCGACACGCAGAAGCCACTTTTTCTTGACTTGCACCCGAGTATAGCGGACAACTTTTCTTGGCAGTGCTGTGAAAGCTACAGAACCGAAATGCATGCTCGCGTGCGTACGTCCACATGTACCTCTGCCTTCCTCCATTTTATTACAGACTTTTACGTGCACCACCTTTGGAAGAAAGTAGTGGCAGCACTGTCATCGCCGGCATTAGGGGGCGAATGTGCTCCACTTGTGCTTCAGTACGTTGTTCTCATCACGGAACATTGCTTCTTTTGTGCTTTTTTTGCCATTTTGATGCCTTCCGAGAGTTTATGATGCCTCTCGAGTAATGGTTGATCCACTGCTGCGCACCAGCATGCAGAACTAGGCACCCAGGAACAGTCCAAGAGCGTAAGTTACCACTCTTCAACGATCTGAAAGATCAACAACAAAGGCTTGTTTGGCAGTGAAGTTCTAACAGGCTTGACAAGCTGCTGGACCCTAAGTGCGCTGTTTGTGAACTGCACTTTGAGCAGAACTTTGTTTTGAAGCATTACATCCACACGACAAATGGAACTGAAGTTAAAATTCCAAGAGGTACCCAAACGCTTGTTCCTGATGCAGTTCCAACTCTCCTACTCAGCTTACCCGCCTAATTAAGCAAGTCCACTCTGCCTCCGAAGCCTCGGAGGAAGGTACGGCAGCTAGAGATACTGTGTGATACCAGCAGTTCGCCACACGGCTGAATGCGATCAAAAAGGCTCATCACGTTAGGACGCTGCAGTGGAGAGTGAAGTGCTCGAAGTTGCTGCCAAAGCAGACAATGCTGTTAGCGTCGCTAACATCCATGGACTCTCACTCTCAGCGAAATCGTGCGTGCTGCATGAATTCCTAGATTTTAATGGTGAGTGCTATGTATGGTGTGCACTGAATGCGGCAACCCCTCAGTGCAACTATCATTACACGAACAATTTTTTTTCAACACTGGAATCGAAGGCATCGTGGACTGCAAAGTGCATCCTTAGGGCAAGCTGATGGAAGATTCAACTGCTGAAGATGTGTTACGCAGAGCAGGTAGCATTCCAATATGTTGTGGAGCAGCAGAAGTGTCTTCAGTGTTGTTTGAATTGATCCTGAAATGGAGGGCCCTTCTTCAGTGTGAACTGCAGTGAAGGTGAGTGCGATGCCAAAGCAGCAATTCTGATTACTTGTGGCATGACCTACTAAAATTTAAAGCCAGTTTTTTAAGTATTAGTACAAGGTACTTGTAATAATCTCGTCTTCTCTGCAATACTTGACAAAAAAAGAAAGCTCGTCATAGGCTTACTGGTTCCAGTCAAAATATAGTGAACTAGTACACTGTAGTCGGCAGGCATTTTAGTTCACTTTAGACCTTGCTGTTTTTGAACCGAAATGTAGCATTTTAGCTGACTCTTTCAAAATGTTGCATTTGTGTCTGAGATTATTTGATTTCAATATAAGAAAAAAAAAATTCATGCATTATGTCAGGGCAACCTTGCTTAAGGTGCAAACATCTACGTAAGGCTCTTCCAACAAGAAAATGTCGCCTGCAAAAGAAACGTCAGCTGGGAACGAAGGCAGCGGACACTGACGGACTCTGCGTGAGCGGCGGGCACCACAAGTACCGTTTGTCAATAACAGCAATGTGGACGCGACACCGCCGAGGGGACAGTCTCCGAACCCGGACAGCAAGCAACGTAAGAGTGTACGATTTGAGCCCTTTGAGCAGATACCACGGACGTGAACGCGAGGCCCATTGTTGGACTCCCGTTGGGACTGCGCCTAACGCAGAGAAACTTTAGAGTTTTTGCAAATTTGGCTATTTGGCTTGTTTACTTAACTCTTTTTCCCTTTTGTGCGTGAATTGTTTGTTTGCCAGTGTTGTACATGTTTCCGTATTCCCGTGCATAAAGTAACGTTTGCTCTGCCAAAGCCACCAGTATCTCTCTCTCAATCCATCGGAGCAAGCGCTCCCGAGATTGCTCTCTCACTGACAAAAAGTACGGGCCCCCCTTTAAGAGTTTTTTTTCTAAAAAACTGCTTACTCTCCACTTCTGACTTCTGGAGAACCTTGAGAATGTTGCTGCTTGTGTGGGGCTCACTGCATCTCGCTCGTCAGCCATCACGGATGCACCACACATCATGTCACACCGACACACTTTCGTGCACATTTTGTTCTCTGGTCATCAGCACACCCAACACCACCACACAGTCGCTTCCCTGAATGTTCACGGCCTGTGTGAATGTTCACAAAACTCATGTCCCTGTCCGCTGAACAGTACCCTGTATCATCATCATCAGCCTATTTAGGTCCACTGCAGGACGAAGGCCTCCCCCAACGATTTCCAATCCACCCTATCCTGAGTGAGTTGGTTCCACTTTATGCCCGCAAACTTTTTAATTTCATCGCTCCATCTAACCTTTTGCCTGCCTCTGTTGCGCTTTCCCTCTCTTGGTATCCACTCCGTCGCTCTTACTGTCCATCTGTTATCTTTCCTCCTCATGACATGCCCTGCCCAGGTCCACTTCTTTCTTTTAATTGACATAATAATATCGGCTACTCCTGTCTGTTCTCTGATCCATTCCGCTCGTTTTTTATCTCTTAGCGTTACCCCCAACATTTTTCTTTCCATTGCACGTTGCGCGCTCCATAGTTTCATCTCTAGTCTTTTCGTTATCCTCCACGTTTCTGCACCGTACGTTAGTACTGGGAGAATGCAGTGATTGAATACTTTTCGCTTTAGTGAGAGCGGTAAGTTTCCAGTCATGATTTCGTAATTCCTTCCGAATGCGCTCCAGCCCATCCTTATTCTACGGAGAATTTCTTTTTCATGGTTAGGAGTTCCTGTTATTAACTGTCCCAGGTATACGTATTCGTTTACACATTGTAAGGGTTCATTGTTGATTTTAAATTCCTGTTCCTTAGCTAGGCTACTGAGCATAACCTTGGTCTTCTGCCTATTCATTTTTAACCCAATTTTAATACTTTCCCTGTTTAGGCCATTAATCATGTTTTGTAGTTCATCTCCATCATTGCTAAAGAGCACAATGTCGTCTACAAATCTTAAATTGCTTAGATATTCTCCGTCTATTCGAATTCCCTTTTCTTCCCAGTGTAGACATTTAAAGACTTCCTCTAAACATGCAGTGAATAGCATTGGGGATATCGTATCTCCTTGCCTGACACCTCTCCCGATTGGGATTTCTCTGCTTCTCTCATGTAGGAGTAGTGTGGCTGTGCAATCTTTGTATATGTTGTTTATGGTTTTCACGTATTCGCAAGGTACCCCTTGTCGTCGTAGAGCTTCTAGAACTGCTTGTATTCCTATGGAGTCAAATGCTTTCTTGTAGTCGATAGACGCCATATAAACAGGTTTGTTATATTCCGCGTACTTCTCAATTACTGGGTTGATAGCGTGGCTGTGGTCCATTGTCGAGTAACCTTTCCTAAAAACAGCTTGTTCTCTCGGTTGGTTAAACTCGAGTGTTTCTCTTATCCTCGTAGAAATTACTTTTGTAAATAGCTTGTATATTACTGGGAGTAGGCTGACTGGTCTGTAATTCTTTAACTCCTTTATGTCACCTTTCTTGTGGATAAGGATTATATTAGCATTTTTCCAAATGCGCGGTACACTACAATGCTTGCCTTTATAAAATGTCATCGCATGCCTGGCGGTACCGCAGGCCACAGCAGTGTCTTATGTGCACATCAGAATTTTCGCAGTCAAATGGCGAATATTGCACTGAAGTGTGATAATGGTTATAACAAAATTATGTATATAATGAAGCGTTTCTGTGCTTCCCTTCAACTTTGTTATAACGAGGCTTGACTGTAAAAAACAAATTAAAAATGGGACCCAATCAAAGACTTGTTTCTTTGCTAGACATAGCCTAATAGATCCAACATACAATGAGGCCAAGGAAGACATAGGAGAAATTAATTGAAGGCTTTAGCTGTTGTGTTGCATGATTACCTCACCAAGGGCAGGTGCATTTTTTCATCTACTTTAATTCCTTTCCATTTATGTCACAATTACAACACTACAGCTACAAACTACAATTACCATATTTACCCACATAATTTGTACCCTCGCAAAATTTGCGCACCCCTGATATTTAGCCAGCTTTACAAAAAAAAAAGTAATAATAATAAAATTCCTTGCGTATTTTGCACTCCCCGTCCCGCCCGAGCCAGCTCGCCGGCGCACGCGCATGGACAGACTTAGAAGAGCCGCGCGGCCGCGCCCCTCGCTGTGCAGGCGAGAGAAGTCATACGCAAAAGGGGCTGCGATGTCCCTTTTTCCGACTCTTTTCTCCGGAAGACCCCGGAGCCCAAAGTACGGTTGCTAGAACAAAACCATGCGAGTGGGGGCGAGGAGAGATCAAACGACCCAGCCTATCTCCATCACTCGGTGGGCGCATGCGATAGCATCACCCCGATCGGGACACCTGCCGTCGATGCGGGGGGGAGACGCCCTGCCTGTCTTTAACGAGCATGAAAAGACGTGAGGAGGGGGAGTGTCGCTCCGCTGCCGAGCGATCGCATGGCGGGCGAGATAGCACTGCCGTGCGCGTTATCTCAGCAGCCACCAGCGGGCGGCACATAAACCCTTCTACGTGCTGCGCTCTCAACGTGAAGGGACTGCGAAACATGTCCACAGAGCAGCTGTATTCTCTTACACCAGCGTTTTGTAGTGTTACGTGAGATCGTATCCAAAAGAGTTACCGCGGTCGTTGCATTATACTACACGTTATTCGGAACGTGTTCGCGAAATCTCCGTGTAATTTGCGTACCCCCTCTTCGAAGCTCTAAAATCGCAAAAAAAAAGTGCACAAGTTACGCAAGTAAATATGGTAATTTCGCCTATGCTGACCTTGGCCTCACTGTCTGTTGGATTCATCAGATAATATAAACTAACAGGAATGATTATGCTTTTCAGGTAAAAAAGCTGCGTTAATGAGGATATACTATGAAACTAAGTAAACTGTAAAAATCAAGGTGGACAAATTCTGTAGACAGACTTGCATCCACAGGAAAGGTGTAATGAATTCTCAGATATACAAAGTGCATTGTTCTCTAATAGGCACTACAGTTAAACCTGGATATAACGAAATTGACAAATTCCCGGAAAGCTTCGTTACAAAGAGGATTCGTCATATGGAGGTTTGGCATGAAAAAATTCGAAACAGAAATGCTTAAGTATAAGCAAAAAGGTAACAGACTACAGAGCTCACCCGAAACATTTATTTTGGGGAACTCCCGCAGACAATAGAGGTCGCGAGCAGGCTTCACAGAGGAAGCGCACGGCCCGAAAAGAGCGCAGTGAATCGCCATGGAGGAGGAAGGAGCGTAGAACAAATGAACAATGAGCGGAGGAAAAAAAGTCTGCGGCAGCACCGCTTCACGTGCGCGCCCTCTGAGGATAGCATTTCCAAGGCGACAGAGAATGCTGCTATGGCGGTTTGTAAGCTGCGAACGCTCCACACGGAATGCGCGCCTGTGTCCACTTTACCTCTGTTTGTCTCCAGTTTCTTTCTTTTTTTTTTTTATTATTTCACGCGCGCTGCCCTTGAATCACCCCATGAGTGCGATTTCCTGTGTATCCGGTCCCCGTGTTGTCAATGGCAAGCTTCCCGTGAGGTGCGTCGCCCGCAACCCCGCTAGCTAGGCCTAACAAGCGCTGTCACCAAGTGTCAGGTTAGAGAAGTGAAGTGCAGAGACTTAAGCAGTAACCAAAGAGTGGCCCTGCCAGCGCGTTGGAAAAAAAAAAAAAAGCTAGGCAGGATCAGGTTTGAACTGAGGGGGAAAGGACACGCCCACGGTGGCAAGATCGCCGGGTCGAGGGATGCAGACCCGCGCCGCACACGCTCACAAGCACATGCACGCGCTGTCGCCTCACAGTCGCCGTGGCTTGGAACACGCCAAGGGTGACACTGCCGCCGCTTCGCATTTTGTCACGGCTGAGAACGCGGTTCCGGTTGCTGCTCGTGCAAAAATGACAAAATTTGGGTAAACATCCCTAGGTGGTTGGCGGAGAAAATTAGTCATTTCGAGGGGGTCTCCCGCTGCCACTTCGTTAAATAGAAGTCTCAAATACATGTGCTTCTATGGAGTAATGGCGGGGAATAGAAAAACTTAGTTATATGCAGGAATTCGTTATATGGAGGTTCGTTACAAACAGGTTTTTAACTGTATCTCCGAAAAACTTGACATTTTCGCTTGAGTACTCTACTTGAAGAATTTAATGCAAGCACAGCACATGTGCAGTGAAGCAGTCTTGCCGTTCAGCATAACAGAACATTTCATATCTTGCAGTGAAATCAGCTTTCCTACTTGGCTTTGCTGTTGAAGCATTGCCTGCAGTTTCTGCAAGTATTCATCTGAGCAAGCTGCTGCTAAACAACATCAAATGGTGGGCAAACCAGTGAGCGAAACTGACCGCCACCGATACTCGGGCTCATGTGCATGGTTGCCGCTCTCTGCAAGATGCCATCGGTAAAGCAGAGATCCTCAAAACGTGCAACCCACTTCTGGAGGCGGCCCTTTTACTTTTTGCCCTCGCAAGATTTCAGCATGCATTCCAAAATCTTTGCCACGTGGGGAAATATGGACTGCTTGTAGAACAGAAATATAGTTTTCCCCTTCACACTGGAATGCGCAGCAGCGTGTATGTGAGCACCACTGAAGGTCTCGATAGTGGGGATAAACGAGATGATAATGAATAAAAAGCTCGCTTGCAGAATGGAGGGTACCTCGAAATCAATCTTGGAAAGGTTCTGCACCAGCAGGAGAAGAAGGTTGGTGTTGTACAGCTCCTGTGCCAGCTGAGCCACCACTATGTCCGTCTGGGGCTCTGTGTCACACGTGCCATAGAGCATGTTCTTCATCATCACCAGGTGCTTGGAGACGTCCTCCTGGGCCTGCATTCACAACAGCAAAAGGCACTTGAACACTGTTTTTGCATTCCCACCAAATCTTGTATGAAAACGCTGTTCATGCAAATTTCAGAGGTGAAAATTTACAGTGGGCAATGGCGTTTTAAGGCCACAGAATAGAATCCCAAGTGACACAGCCATCAACATGCTTAACTCCCACACTCCACAGCGTGCCCTCAGATGGCTTGGACTGACACTATCGCTGCAAAGCAATGGATGTGTCATACTTGCGGCGGTTGACAATAAATGAAGCATGGCTCATTCCACTGGCCTTTCCCAGTAATGGGGTGCTTTCGGAATCACATTTTGTGGCTTCTCCATGCACATTTGCCAGCTGCGAGTGCGCATTTTCCTACTTCTGATTGCATGATTCGGCAGTATTAAAGGGAAGAAAAAAATTCACGCATCTCCACGAAGTGAACGATGACGAGTGGGCAAAGCACTGGGGATCGTTCGGTGTTACTATAAATCATCCATGACATCGGCCACTCATGCACATAAATGAATGGCAACGCGTGCGTATGTTTACACACGCGTTGTCATTTATGCTCCTGGTCTTTATGAGGTTCCTGCATTCTCACATCGTAAATTGTGCGAAGTTCCGGATTGCTTTTAGTTAATGTGCATGCTGCAAATCCTTATGGTTCAACTACGCACAAGAGAAATCCCTCACCGGTACTACATTGCAGGCCAAGATCCAGTGCCTATATATACGGGGTGGCCGGCGAACGGTTGTGCAGCGCAAGCAGTCGGTTTTTTCAATCAAGAAACTCGCTAGCAGACGCTGCCTGCGTCAGCATTGTCTCTCACGGGCGAGGGCACGTTCTCGTTCCTTCCGAGCTGGTAAAGCGTTCATCGCAGGAAGAGCATTTCGATAGCCAACGCGCGCCGTTCACTCTCTCTCACGACATCGCAACGCCTCTAGCAGACTCCTCTCGAACCAGCGACAGTGACTATGGACATGTGAAGGAGCAAGGCTCGGCTCTAAGGTGCTTCGCCCCTAAAGAACTGCTATGCTATTCGGATGAAGGCATAGATGAACATGGGCATCATTTTTTTCTGCAGATGAGCTACAAAATTTTAGGCAAGCGGACCAATGAGTACAGGCCGCCCTGCCTTGGCTAATGAGCGTCACTACTGAGGCATATTACCGCACTCTTTTCTGTATGCAAAGCGCTAAAAGAGTTTACATCAATCATGGACTTTCCCCTTTATTCATAAAGTAACAAATCCTAGGTTCTTAGATGCCAAAACCACAACACTATGCTGCACACTGTCATGAGGCACTTTGCGGACTCCTTTTTTTGTCCGCTGGTAGCGCCTTATCATGCACCCATATTTGGCATAATTGACATGGAAGTGTCTCTGCAAGAAGAAATCAAACTAGTGCCTCGCCCCCATCGCAGCAGAGATACTATGGTAGGATGTCATATCTTTATACACACAGTGAGAGATGGCCTGACTTTGAGGCTCCTTGAAAGCCTCAGTGGTCACTACCAAACGGACTCATTGTGAAAAGTGAAACTTCATACTGTGTTTCGCCGATCGGGACATGTCATTCGCAGTGATCGCTTTGCCACGTTATTGCCAGCACTAGAGCTCAGGAGTGAGTTGAATCTTTTGAGCGCCTCTTTCTAAAGAACGAGTGATCTGCGGCTCAGTAAAAGTGAGTGGCGGTTCTTTGGGAGAGCGGAAGGCGGTGCTCTCTCGCTCAATGAGCCAAGAGTGGAAGGCGGTTCACTGGGCGAGAGAGCACGGCTCACTGAGCGAAGGGCTCTCTCGCTCAGTGAGCCGTGCTGAACCAATGCTGCAGTGCAGCACCACCGTGAACCGGTTCATAAAGTGCTAATGAAACAAATGAATCTGTGATGTTGGTTGAACCATTTGTTCCGAGTACACGCATTCCGTCACTTTCGTGAGACGTATACTGGGTCTTCTGCTGAGGCGACTTTCGCGCCATCTATTGGTGGTGCAAGAAAGCAAATGCCCTCCTGTCCTTGCTCACAAGAGTCGCAACCTCCTTGCCTTCAGCTTCCTCAGTGGGTGCCCACCGGCCGCTGCATGTCCACTGTCAGCCGTCATGGGCTGATGCTCGCTACTCTCAGAGAGTTCATCATGAGCTCATGCAACATGTCGAAGACGGACTCCGGGAGAGAATTCAGTGTCCTTAAAGACAACAGGTGAACGTAGTATACGTCCTGGTTTTCATTAGTGCTCATTAGTATAGTTATAAATATGTCACCCATAGCATCCAGCCCTCTGAACTTTCTGAGCGTGTATTATTAGCACATCAATAAAACAAATAACATGCTGTGTTGTATCAAGGCTCCATATTATTTTGTCCTGGTTCATGTTGCAAAAAAATATCATGGCATGATCACACTTCGTCGAGTTTTGATCTGTTTATATGGGCCGCAGTGACATTGTTCAAAGTCTTTGTTTCTGTCAATGGGTTAAGGAACCTAAACATCTCTTCAAATTTACGGTACATCATGATAGCACCATAGCAGCGGTGGCGTAGAGGTAGAGCATCTGCTTCGGGTGCAAAAGGACCGTGGTTCGAATCCCAGTTCCGAGCAATTCTCTAGTGGATATAAAAAAATATATCCGCGCGTTGACTGAATTGCATAAGGAGGCTTGAGGTACGGCCAGATCTCGGCGACCATAGCCGGTAAGGCACTCCCTCACCAGAGCAGGATTGGCCACACTGGTACAGTAACGGCCACAACCTCCCATGAATACGCCAATTAACCTTCGGCCCTCAGTCCCCACAGTGGCGATCAGACCTGTGACGCATCAGAGGGTGCCAAGAATCTCTGGATCCAGACAGGGCGCCACTGGAATCTGACCCTGGCAACGTTTAACGCAAGCACTTTATCTAGCGAGGGGAGTCTAGAGGTACTGCTCGAGAAATTAGCGGGCATTAAATGGGACGTTATAGGGCTCAGTGAGGTTAGGAAGACGTGGGAAGCCTTTACAGTGCTGAAAAATGGGAACGTCCTATGTTATCATGGCCTAGAGGACAAAAGAACTAGGAGTGGGATTTCTGGTCCACAAGACATTATTGGGGAATCATTGAGGAATAATACAGCATTAACGAGAGGGTAGCAGGTCGTGTAATTAAGCTCAATAAGAGGTACAAATTGAAGGTGGTACAGGGTCATGCACTTACATCCAGCCATGACTGTGAGCTAGTTCAACGCTTCTATGAAGATGTGAAATCGGCAATGGCTCAAGTAAAGACGCAGTACACTATTGTAACGAGAGACTTCAATGCTAAGGTAGGCAAGAGGCAGGCTGGAGACAAGGCAGTCAGGAACTATGGCGTGGGTTGTAAGAATGACAGGGGACTTAGCGGAGTTTGCAGAGGGGAACAATCTGCGGATCATGAATACGTTCTTCCGTTAACGGGAGAATCGAAAGTGGACGTGGATCCAAATGGCGAGCATAAAAATGAAATAGACTTCATACTATGCGAGGACCCTGGCGTCGTGCAGGATGTGGAAATGCTGGGCAGAGTTAGGTGCAGTGACCACAGGATGGTGAGATCTCGAATTGGGCTAGACTTGAGGAGGGACCGCAACAAGCTAGTACGAAAGACACCGATCAATGAGCTAACTGTAACACGGAAAGTCGAACAATTCAAGATAGCACTGCAAAACAGATATTCAGCTCTAACAGTAGGAGGTAAGATCGGTAGAGAGATTACTAGCAAACTTTCCCAGGAGACAAAAGACTTGATTAGAAAACGGCAAGGCATGATAGTATCAAATGCAACTGACAGAATAGAACGAGCGGAGCTTTCGAAGTTAATCAATAAGCGTAAGACAGCCGACATACGAAAGTACAATATGGAGAGGATTGAGCATGCTCTAAAGAGCGGAAGGAGCCCGAAAGCGGCGAAGAGACGTCTAGGCATAGGCAAAAATCAGATGTATGCATTACGAAATAGGCAAGGATCATGAATAGGGATGAGATAGTGATAACCAGAATACAGTCAAACCTCGTTAATACGTACCCGCTTAATGTGTAACTCCGGTTTAAACGTAGTCACGAAGATTTCCCCACCCAGTCCCCATTGAACCCCATGTACTGGCTGACCGCTTAAGCCGTAGTCGCTTGTTGCATTACATACGGTTAGTACGTACCATTTTCTTGTTTTTATATGTTCACAGGCAGAAAATCGGCAAAATTTCACTTGCGCAGACGTTCGATTCACGAGCGGCGACGACCGGACTAAAATTGTCAGCGATAGTGACATCAAAACATGGCCACGTTCACGTATTTTCTGTTCGTACGGCTGTTGCCGATCGAAGCGCGCAAAAGTATGGCCTTCGAGATTGGTAAACTGCAGCGATAGTGACGTCAAAACATGGCCACGTTGACGTATTTTCTGTTCGTACGGCTGTTGCTTATCAAAGCGCGCAAAAGCATGGCCTTCGAGATCGCTACGTTGACGTATTTTTTGTTTGTATGGCCTACGAGATTGGTTTTTGTTAGTCCGCAGCGGCTGACGGTAGGGGAATTCGCTGTCACTTTGGAATCCGCCACGTTTCCTTTTTTTTCTTTTCTTTCATTCTCCTGTGTCCGCCGGTGGTGTTTTGCGCTGTGGTGTGTTCTTTAACAACGGTCTTTTGCACGATGTATTTTTTTTTATTGTTTGGTGCGCGTGTTGTGCGATTTAATTCGCACGTGAGGACTGCTACGCCGAAGTATCGCGTTTTGAGTGTTAAGGAAAAACTGGAAATCATTCGCACCATTGAAAATGGAGCGAAGAAATCTGCGGTAGCCCGTGAAAAGGACTTGCCTCCGACGACTGTGTGCGGGATATGGAAGGCTTGCGAAAAGTTGAGGGGCGGCACAGGCAGCAATCTGAAGAGGTGCCGCATCAGAGACTCTGCGTTTCCCGAAGTGGAAAAGGCCCTGCTTCTTTGGTTAAAGAAGGCGCGGAGCATGAACCTGCCTGTCACTGGACCGCTTCTTACTGAGAAAGCGCTAACTTTCGCAGCTCAACTGAATTGCACAGGTTTTGATGCCATCGCAAAACCTGTGCAATTCAGTTGAGTTGAGATGCCGTCGTCGCGGCGAGGCCACCACGGTGGCAAGTGAAAATAACAGATTTTTTTGCTGCCTGCCCTTGAATAAAGCTTGCGTGCCTGTGTGTGCGTGAGTGTGTTTATGGGGTTTGTGACGTTCATTTTTGGCTGGTTAGTAGCCGCTAAACCGGCACTGACGGTTAATTCGTACATCGCTTAGTGCGTACCCAAACGTCATTCCCGGCCAACTACATATTAACGAGGTTTGACTGTAATGAACAGGGAAGCAGTTCAGAAGAGGCTGACATTCCACAAGTACTGACAGAGGAAGTAAGGAAAGCTTTGAAAGAAATGCAAGCGGGAAAGGCACACGGTGAGGATCAGATAACAGCAGATCTATTAAAGGATGGTGGGCAGATTATACTGGAAAAATGGCAAGCCTGCATACGCAATGCTTAATGACTGCGAGCATACCAGAATCTTGGAAGAATGCGAACATCATCCTAATCCATAAGAAAGGCGACACAAAGGACTTCAAAAATTACAGGCCGTTTAGCTTACTGTCAGTCGTCTACATGGTATTTACCAAGGTAATCGCTAACAGAATTTGTGCCACCTTAGATTTCAGTCAACCTAAGGAACAAGCAAGGTTTCGTAAAGGCTACACAACAGTAGACCATATTCACACTATCAAGAAGGTGATAGAGAAATGCATGGAGTATAATCAACCCCTCTGTATAGCCTTCATAGATTACGAGAAAGCATTCGACTCGGTCGATACCTCTGCAGACATGGAGGCATTGCGGAATCAGGGCGTAGACGAGCACTACGCAAGACTACTGGAAGACATCTACACCGGCTCCACAGCCACCATAGTCCTCCATAAAGAGAGCAGCAAGATACCTATAAGGAAAGGCGTAAGACAAGGCGACACAATCTCTCCAATGTTATTCACAGCGTGTTTACAAGAAGTATTTCAGTATTTAGAAGGCTGGATTGGGAACAGGTGGGTATAAGGGTTAATGGGGAATACCTCAGCAACCTCACATTTGCTGATGACATTGCCTTGCTATGTAACTTGGGAGATGAACTACAAAGCATGATTACTGACCTAAACAGGCAAAGTATAACAGTCGGCCTGAAAATTAACATGCAGAAAACTAAAGTAATGTTCAATAGCCTTGGGCGAGCACAGCGATTTCAGATAGCTGGCGAGGCATTGGAAGTAGTAAGTGAATATGTCTACTTAGGCCAGGTAGTGACCCCTGATCCGAATCACGAGGCTGAAGTAATTAGGAGGATTAGAATGGGGTGGAGTGCATTCGGCAAGCATTGTCAGGTAATGAATGGTAGCCTACCATTGTCTCTGAAGAGGAAAGTGTACAACAGCTGCGTCTTACCGGTGCTCACCTACGGTGCAGAAACTTGGAGGCTGACTAAGAGGGTTCAGCTTAAATTCAGGGCGACACAGCGAGCTATGGAAAGGAAAATGGTACGTGTAATCTTAAGGGACAAGAACAGAGTGGGTTAGGGAACAAACGCGTGTTAGGGACATATTGTGACGATGGATGGAAAAATGGGAACAGTCGCGTAGCTCAGTCAAAGCAGGAGATGGCCGCTCGAGCACTGTTCAGCTTCGTCCTCCTCGTCTGCTCTCCGTTAGCCCGTTACACTCCCCTGTCCACAGACGATGCCCACTGGGCGAGTTAGTCAGGAACCTGGTGGTAGTATGGCTTTAGACGGGCAACGTGTGTCAGCTGTGTCTTGCTAGAACGACGACCACTACGTGTGACTGTAGAAATGACGTACGTCACGTCGCTGAGCTGATCCAGAATGACGAAGGGGCCGGTGTATTGCGCCAAGAACTTCTGGCAGAGACCACGTTTACGCACCGGCATCCACAGCCATACAAGGTCACCTCTTGCATATACGACGGATTGATGGCGGGCGTCGTAACGAGTCTTTGACCGTTCTTGAGATGCCAAGGTTCGGAGGCGCGCGATGCGACGGGCCTCTTCTGCGCGACAGAGGGATTCGGCAACGGAAGTTTGAACGTCCAGCGTAAATGGAAGAATAGTGTCGATATAGCTACGAGGAGAGCGAGCGTAGAGAAGATAGAATGGAGGGTACCCCGTGGTCTCGTGCTTCGCGGTGTTGTACGCGTAAGTAACGTAAGGTAGCACTTTGTCCCAGTTCTTGTGTTTGGCATCGACATAGATTGATAACATATTCGTAAGAGTCCTATTCGTTCGCTCTACGAGACCATTGGTTTGAGGGTGATATGGTGTAGCATGACGGAATTGGCAAGTAGAAAGACGCAAGGTCTCTTCGAAGACGTCGGCGGTGAACTGACGGCCCCGGTCACTGATGACGACGCGTGGAGGGCCATGGCGTAGAATTACAGAGCGAAGCAGAAACTGGGACACGTGCAAGGCCGTTGCAGTAGGTATTGCAGCAGTTTCTGCATAACGCGTCAAGTGGTCAACGCAGACGACGACAAACCGGTTGGCACTGTTCGATCGCGGGAATGGGCCTAGAAGGTCAACGCCGACAGTCTCGAAGGGAGAGCTAGGAGGCGGTACAGGATGGAGAGGTCCTGGTGCGGTAGTTGTGGGACGCTTGTGTCGTTGGCACTCCTTGCAACCCGCGACGTATTTTTCCGTGTCGCGTCGCATTTTGGGCCAGTAGAATCGTTGCTCAATTCGGTGAAATGTTCTTGCGAAGCCCATGTGGCCGCAGGTTGCGTCGTCGTGTGTGACGCGGAAGACATGAGAACGCAAAGTGCGGGGAACGACGAGAAGCAGACGTGCCCCTTGGCCGGAGTAATTTGTTTTGTACAAGACGTCGTCACGAACCACAAAGCGACTCGCACTGGCGTGCTGATTCGCGGAGGCGAACAGAGGATCCAAAGTACGGTCGTCATGCTGGGCCGTCCTGAAAGTTGCCAGATCGGGAAATTGACAGTCAACAGCCCCGATGTACTGATCGAAGTTGTCAGCGTCGCACTCAGTCGTCGCTAGAGGAAGGCGTGATAGGCAATCAGCGTCTGCATGGCGGTTACCGCTTTTATAGCATACAGTGTAGTCAAATTCTTGTAAGCGGAGAGCCCACCGCGCAAGTCGTCCGGAGGGGTCACGTAGTCCCACCAACCAACACAGTGAATGGTGGTCGGTGATGACCGAGAAATGTCGGCCATAGACGTATGGACGAAACTTGTGAACAGCAAAAATGACTGCCAGGCACTCCTGTTCCGTTACTGTATAGTTGCGCTCTGCCTTGTTCAAGGAACGGCTAGCATAGGCGATCACGTGCTCAGAATTGCGATGACGTTGAATGAGCACTGCGCCGATTCCGATAGCACTAGCGTCTGCATGAATTTCTGTTGGAGCAGAAGGATCAAAGTGGCGTAGCACTGGCCCTGAAGTCAACAAGAACTTTAGCTGCTTAAATGAAGATTCGCAATCCTTTGTCCATTGGAAAGGCACATCCTTTTGCAGCAAGTCAGTTAGTGGCTGCGCCTTATCCGCAAAGTTTGGAATGAAGCGACGAAAGTATGAGCACAGGCCCAGAAAACTGCGCAGCTCCCGGATAGATTGAGGCTGCTTGAAGTTGCTGACGGCGGCGACTTTCTGCGGATCCGGCCTGACGCCATTTTCGTCCACTAGGTGTCCCAATACCAAAGTTTCACGTTCTCCAAAGCGACATTTCTTGGAGTTCAGTTTAAGTGCGGCTGTCTCCAGGCAGGTTAGGACAAGGTCGAGGCGGTGATTGTGTTCTTCAAATGTCCGGCCAAAGATTATGACGTCATCCAAGTAGCATAAGCAGATTTCCCATTTGAGGCCCCGCAATACCGTGTCCATAAATCTTTCAAACGTGGCAGGGGCATTGCACAAGCCGAACGGCATAACATTAAATTCGAACAAACCGTCTGGGGTTACAAAAGCCATCTTTTCTTTGTCAGCCGGATCCATAGGAAGTTGCCAATATCCAGATCGCAAGTCTACGGAGGAAAAGTAAGACGCTGAATGGAGGCAGTCGATGACATCATCGATGCGAGGAAGCGGGTAGACGTCCTTTTTGGTTATGGAGTTAAGACGCCGGTAGTCAACACAGAACCTCCATGACCCGTCCTTTTTTCTAACCAGGATAACAGGCGCTGCCCAGGGACTCGACGATTCTTGAATGACACCGGTTTGTAGCATGTCGCTGACTTGCTGTGCGATGACCTTGCGCTCCGACGCGGAAACACGGTAGGGTTTTTGTCTGAGAGGATGCGCCGATCCGGTGTCGATCTTGTGACGACTGCGTGTGCTCGGTACCTTAGTTATAGATGCCTTTTGTGTGAAATCAAATACATTAGCGTGTCTGGCGAGCAATCCGGCCAAGGCTCCGCGCTGCTGCGACGAAAGAGACTTGCTGACCATTTTTAAGAACTCTGATTCCATAAAAGGGTCATCAGCGGTGTCCGACACTGTTGAGTCGCTCAGGGCTCCAATGCAGATGTCACATTCCTCCTGAAACAAGGCAAGGTGCATGCCCTTCGGGAGTACTACCGGCTCGGGCGCACAGTTCGTCACCCATAAATAAGTCTTCCCGCCAGTCAGAGATACCACACAGCGCGGCACAAACACATTTTTCTTCATACACGGCAAAAGCAGGGGCTCAATCAACGCGTCGAATGAACGTGAACTCCAGTCACTTTCGGAAGCAGTAACTTTCACGCTGGCCATGGAAAGAGCCGGGAGTAACGCGTCCTTAGCTATAACGAGGTTCTGTCTCCTACAGTGAGGCTGCTGGGCGAGAGCGGACAATAGAACCTCACCGGCGCCACAGTCTACAGTTGCGCGGCACTCTCGCAAAAAGTCGATGCCAAGGATAACGTCATGCGTTGAATGGGCAAGCACTACGAATTCCGCCTTGTACACATTTCCAGCAACACGAACAGACACGGTGCATACGCCAAGCGGACACAGAGATGCCCCGCTCACTGCGCGAAAGGTAGCGGGCTTGTCCCAATAAAACATAACCTTTCGACCAAGCCTTTCTTTGAATACTAAACTCATCACAGAAGCATTTGCACCGGTGTCTATTAAGGCCATCGTGGGAACATCGTCAATAAACACATGAACTTGGTTCTGTAACATTGAAACTGGTGGAGGCATACTTGTGCGCACAGCGGTACGTCCGGCGACCTCACCTCCATCGGCCGCGCCAGCTAGTTTCCCGGAGGAGGGGACGAGAGCCGCGGTCGGGGCCGTGGAGATGGCGACCGTTGCTGGCGCGTAGTAGGTGGCGTCAAGCTCCATACAGATGCGGGAGAGTCAGTACGCATGCTCTGCTGGCACACGCGCTGTCGGTTATTCGAAGGCCAGTAGGAGTAAGCGGGCCGTCGGCTTCGCCGTGGGAATGTTGCGGGCCGCTCAGAGAACATCCTGCGTGGACCACGTCGCGTAGGACAAAACCGAGCGACGTGTCCGTGACCGCCGCACTGATAGCACACAGGAAGTTCGCGAGGCATACCGAAGTTCGTGTTGTTGTGAGAGTATTCGGCATACTCTTCCCACTCCGGTGCGAACGAAGGCGATTGGCTGTTGTAACTGAAGCTGTCACATGGCACGTAGGGCTGTTCGAAGTACGTAGCCGCTTGTGGTGGAGCTCTCGACCGTGGTACCCGGTTGGGACAGCTTCGCTCATCAAACGTTGCGGCATTTATAGTTGCCGATGAGGTACTGCCGCACGGGAAGTCACCAGCCTGCACGGGAGTCGAAAGATGCCGACGGAGTTCCTCGCGTACGATGAGTCGAATGGTAGAGGAAAGGTCGGCAGGCGTGGAATCTTGGCAAATATCGACTGCGGCGACCGTTGCGACGTTTGCCAGCCGCCCAAACTTCGAATTGATGCGACGAGTCTTCAGAGTCTCAAAGGTTCTACAGTGCGCGATTACGTCGGCGACACATTCCAGGCTCTCTTTGCCGATGAGGAAGTGGTATACATCCTCTGCCTTTGAGAATGTGGCCCATCTTGTCTTCTTCCGACATGTTGGCGTCGACGGTCTTGCACAGCTTCAGGATTTCCTCTATGTATGTCAGGCAAGTCTCACCGGTGGCCTGAGCCCTCTGCGACAACATTTCTTCAGCGCGTTTCTTTTTCGTGCCTGGATCTCCAAAGCACTTCTTAATTTCCTCAACAAATATTTGCCACGTTGTCAACGAGTCCTCGTGGCAGCATTCCAGCCATTGGATCGGCTCACCCTTTGATAATGGTTGAGCCATTCATCCACGTCGTCACCAGGTTTTCCCGTGAAAGTACGCGGCTCTCGGTAATGGAAAGGTGACATTGGGGTTCGCTATACGGTGTCTCGGTTCGAGGGGGCGTCTCCGTCCGAGATCATTTCTGCAGGTAGTGGTGCCAAGCCTGCTAGTCGACGGCTGCGGCGAAGCTTGGGGTGTTGCCCTTCCGTCGTTAATGGACGGCGTCGCTCCGTAATGACTTGGTAGCAGGTAGCTTACCGGCACTTCCACCACAACTGTGACGATGGATCGCGTTTATTTACACGATGGAAAAATGGGAACAGTCGCGTAGCTCAGTCAAAGCAGGAGATGGCCGCTCGAGCACTGTTCAGCTTCGTCCTCCTCGTCTGCTCTCCGTTAGCCCGTTACAATATTAATAGAAATTAAGAAGAAATGGGCATGGGCGGGCCATGTGATGAGAAGACAAGACAACCGTTGGTCATTAAAGGGATTGTCCGGTGATATTTTAAACATTACAAACTGTCAGGCGTATCATGTACTTGTGCGTGTAGGGAGCACAAGGGTGATTTTTCTGAGCGAACTGGAGCTTTTGATAGTTTTATTCAGCTTTTTATTTGCACGCGTACGAAACTCCAACGGAGCGCCCGATGAGCGACGGCCCTTGCAGCATGACGTCACACGGAACCGTGCAGGGGACTCGCGAAGCTGCCTGCCCCGTTCTTGGTTGCACAGTTCGACCGACACTGCTGATAGCTCGCGCCTATGCCTCATTGATTAAAGAAATGTGAATAAAAGTCCCTTTATTATTATTATTATTTCAACAGCTGCGAATTACGCGTGCGGTTATTGCGCTTCGAGATCAATGTGTTTTACCTCCGATGCGCTGTTCTGACAGTGCTTTGCTTTTGGCATTTCATGAATTTTTTTTCCTCACTGCACGTTTGTATTGTTGTTCAGGGCCGTATGTATTAATGCAACGGAGCTGTGATAGTTATCTGGCGCCGTCAAGTAGAGACAGCACGGGTTCCATTCGATGAAGAGTATGAATCTCCCCTTGCATGAAACCCGCCAGCAAGCCTGCCACTCAAACGAAGTGACGAGAACGGGGGAGCGTAAGCGTTTTAACAAGCAAATGTGTACGAATGACACCGACACGGGCGTTTCAGATGGGCATGTTCTAGAAATCTGGGCTACGCGCATGGAAACGTGCGCGCTACTGTCCGGGAATCTTTCCCATGCGTTATAATTTTCACATTTCACAGTGAGAGGCACTTGTCCGCGTCGGTCTTTACATTCGTTTTGCCTAGATGGTAACTTACTTGAGGTCGCAATCACCAGTTGACCTAAACAACGTGCCTTTGAAGACGTCTACCCAGAGAAATCTCTGCACCTGTGCTCACCTTCAGATCAGGCCCGTAGTAAGGGGGAGGGGGGGTTGCTCTAGGGGCCTGGGCCCCTCCCGAAATTTTGGTTGGGAGGTAGTGTTAAAAACGTAGTGTAGCGCTAATAACAACATTTAAGCCTATTAAGAACGTTGCATTGAAAAAGTCAGTGTACACACTGCGATTTTTACCCAAAATAAATAATGAAAACAGATGTTTCTTCTCAATAGTCAAAAACAACTTAATGAGCAAACAGACAATGAAGCCTAGGAAAAGTCTGTTTGCTCATTAAGTTGTTTCTAACAAATAAAGAACGAGCCCTTGACCCCTTCCCTTTCGTTTTCTCGATAGTCAAGGCCTTCATCAAGTGGGCCCTACCCGAAAAAAATTCCTGGCTACGGGCCCACTTCAGACACATCGGCTTGCTCTCCACCACATGCTTGAGCCAGAGAAATGTACAAAGCACAACAAAATGCAGAGATCTTACGCTTTAATTACAGTGTCACTGAGGAAGGCAGCACACCTACGTGTGTAGGTCACATTATTCGTGCGGCCCTTCAACTAACAGCTACGTCAAAACTTTACGAGGGGACGCGATCAACTCCCACTACACGCATGTAAAGTGTATCGAGGTAGAGTGTTCGGAAACCAGTTGACGTGATGAACGGCGGACCCACTCGGCCTGTGGGCATTCGTAGCAGGGAAACTTGAGAAGAGTCCACCCTTCCATATTAACAGCGTTACGGTATCAACCAAATTATAGAGCTAGAAAAGAAAGGAAAAAGTGGTTCGAATTGTGCGATTCTACGTACGGCGCGTGCGTGGCACGAAAGCCACGACTGCCCGGCACGGGGGGAACGGTACCATGTTATGTCACGCTCACTGTGGCCAGCGCTTTGCTTCGCTGCGTGGGATTTTCAAAACGCGCTGTATTTGATAATTATTTTAGAATTAACTAGACGATTGTCTTGGCAGTGCAAGCTGCCTACAGGTAGAATAAAGCACACATTTTCTTTTAAGATCACTTGTTTTGGTTTGTAAAATGACCGGACAATCCCTTTAAGGGTAAGAGAGTGGATTCCTAGAATAGAAATTACGAAGAAGAAATGGACATGGGCAGGCCATGTAATGCGAAGACAAGACAACCATTGGTCATTAAGGGTAAGCGAGTGGATTCCTAGAGAAGGCAAGCGTGGCAGGGGGCAGCAGAAAGTAAGGTGGGCAGATGAGATCAGGAATTTACGGGGGTAAATTGGGCCCAATTAGCACAGGACATGGGAGAGGCCTTTGCCCTGCAGTGGGCGTAGACAGGCTGATGATGATGATAGCACCCCGCCCCCCGTCCTGCCTCCCCTTCCCCTCCCATGGTAACGCTCCCTCCTAGTACCTTCCCCTCCATATATTTAGGTGAACCGTTGAAATGAACCGGTTCATTACAGTGAGCTGAGCCGTTCTGAGCCGCTCACTCAAGTAAGCCGCTTTGCCCATCTCTAGTTAGTACCATGCTGTTGGCACAGATGGTCGGTGTATGTTAAATATTATGCCCTACGAGGGAATAGAAGAGCGAAGAGAACTGATCGTGGACACGAGTGCGCGCCAGCATCTTTTTTAAAGTTCTTTTTGCAAGCGTCAAATAAAGAAGACGTTCTCTACCTCGGCTCTGCTTCCTGGTATTCAACAGTATGGTGCCGTGACCAGGATGAAGTCAACAGTTGGATACTCCCTCACGATGAAGTGAGCTCCTTGAAGGGGACGATCGACAGACGCGATCAACGCGACGACGCTGTGACTGGAACGAAGGACGTCATCACGACCACAGCCCTTATTGATGTGACAACATGGAAAGACTACTGCGGAAACGTGCTACCGTGCGAGCAACGATCACCAAGATCGTCAACGACATGATAACTCTTATGGAGACGGACCCAACACCAACTGGTGAGCTAACAGATCATCTTAACCTATTAAAGATGAAGGAAGCTCTACTTACGGACCTTGACAAACAAGTAGAAGAGCAGATTCCGGACGATAATCTTGAGGATGAGCGTAAAAGCGTCGGACAGTATCAAGAATCTATATTTTTTACCAAGTCCTGCGCTGAACGCATTTTATATCCGCCCTAACGACGACACCTATGCTCGCTTCTCGAGATTTCTCACCACCAGCATGCCCACAGGTTAAACTACCAAAGCTCAAGATGCCGAAGTTTCATGGTGACCCCATTAAATGGCCGGAGTTTTGGGATCAATTTGAGTCTACAATTCACCACAACCGGTATCTCGCAGATGTAGACAAATTGAAATATCTTCGGAGGTACCTGATCGGTAAAGCAGAAGGTGTCATCAGCGGTCTGTCGACAACTAACGAAAGCTACAACACGGCTGTAGCACTGCTCAAAGAAAGGTTTGGCAGCAGGGCTTTAATTGTTAATGAACACATGTGCCGTCTTCTAAACCTGCGCAGAGTGCGTTCCGGAGAAGGTTTCAAAGGGCTTTAAAGGTAGCATTCAGAAATACAAACCCACGTCAGATCCCTGCATAACCTCGGCGTCGAAGAAAAAAAGAGTACGGAGTGCTCCTACAAACTGCAATAATTCAGAATCTTCCGCAAGAAATCCTACTTCGTTATACTCAGCACATCTTTTCTCAGAGAAATACTGGGGATACTAGTGAAAGCTTAGATGATACCAGCACTCTTTTAAACTTCCTAAGCTGTGAAGTAAAAAGGCGTGAACAAGGTATACTGATGGTTTCTGATAAAAGAGAACAAGCTTCAACCTCAAAATGACCGTCTAATGAACGCTTCCAAGTTTCTGCATCTATGTTAGCCGTCAAATTTACTACAGAGAGTTGCATTCCGTGAGGCAACAAAGATCACTCAGTGGAGTTTGCCCATCTGAATTGATGTTAGAAGATAAAAAAGAGAAACTGTGCAAACTAGGATGCTGCTTGCGCTGTGGTAAACAATTTCACAGAGTGAATGAATGTCGAAGCTGGAAGAGATTATGCTGTGCGATATGCAGGAGGCGACATATATGTGCGACCCAAGATTTAAGCCGGAAAAGACAGAGAAGCCTACAAGTGTTTCCAGCTCATCAACAGACTCGCTAAAGTACACAGTGCTCATGCAAACCACCCAAGTTTGGGCACAGGGCACCGGAAGCAGTCTCCTCATAAGGATGTTAACTGATGGTGGCAGTCAACGAAGTTTCATCACGGAAGAGCTGTCTAGAAAGCTGAAAGCCACTGTGATAGCCGAAGAACAACTCACCATCTCTGGATTTGGAAACATTTCAGCGCCTCGGAGATATTATAGGAGAGTACGAGTGACATTGCATAGTCAGTACAACTCAAGCGCCCCTGAAATTGAGGCAATAGAAGTTCCAGAAATTTGTAACGATTTGTCAACATTCACCGAGACAAATGTACTTGAACGGGTCAAAGGCAAGGGATTGTGTCTGGCTGACGTGAGCGTATTTCAGAATTCGCTGGAGCCTGGGATCTGCGTGCTTGTAGGAGCAGACTACTACTGGCAGCTCGCCAGCGGAAAAATTCAGCGACTGGATGATCCTTGACAGACATTGAAACTGTCATAGGATGGACACTTCATGGAGATACCAGAAGTCTACCCAAGTTCAACCGGGCGGAGACCATGAGGAATTTCAGCATATGCCTAACGGAAGACAGCGATTCCGAGCAGCTGAGGTCTTTCTGGGAAGTAGAGCATCTGGGATTAGCCACCGAGAAGACGCTGTCGAAGGATGACGAACACGTCCTAAAGAATTTCGTGGATTCAACTATCCAAAACAATGGACGTTATCAAGTTGAGCTGCCTTGGCGCAGCAACTGTTCGGAGCTTAAAGACAATCGGGATGTCGCTTTAAAGAGACTGGAGTCTCTACAGAGAAGACTGTGACAAGAACCAGAGTTTGAGAAGGAATATGACACTGCTATTAGAAGCTACTACAAGAATGACTTGACTGAGAAGGTCACAGCGGACAGTACGAGCGATCACATCAAGTATTACATGCCACATCGAGCCGTTGTTAGAAGGGACAGAATAACGACGAAACTACGGGTAGTATTTGACGCCTCTTCTCGTGCTCCGAACTCCCCTGTAGAGGGCATCACTTGTACGCCTTGCAGCAAGTGACCATAAGATGGTGCTACAATCCTCTAAAAGAACTGTATATATATGGGGGCTTTGGGGAGAGGGAATAAAGTTTGTTTTGGTTTGCGCTTGCCAGAAGTCCGCCTCGTCCCTCGGCTGGCGCCTGCGCCTAACATGGTGTCAGAAGTGGGGTCCTGCCGTTAACGCCGACATGCCTGACACGAAATCCATCCCCACCGAGGCTACTGAACCAAAGGTGCACATCGTTCACGCTGGCACATATGGCCTACGCCCACTGGAGAACTTGGCGTTTTCAAACCCATCAGAATGGCCAACGTGGATTTCGACGTTCAAGGATTACGCTTTCGTGGCCTGCCTCCACAACGCCAGTGACGAGGCCCAAGTACGGACACTTCTTTACTGTATGGGACCGCAAGCCAGAACCATTCTTTCGTCCTTGGGGGTGTCAACACCGGAGGTGCTCTCTTTCACTGCCGTTAAAGAAAAGTTGGATTCGCACTTTGCGCATCCCGCAAAAGAGATATACGAAAGTCGTCATTTCCACCGCCGCACTCAGCAGCCACGCGAATCTGTGGAAGACTTTTTTACGGCATTACGCAACCTGGTGAAGCGCTGTGGCTATAACAGCCCGCTCGTCGAGGACCGTCTTGTTCGCGACGTCGTAGGCATCCGTGACGAGAAACTGTCAGATCAATTGTGCCGATGCACAAAACTTGCCGCGGACGAAGCGCTGTGCCAAGCCCGCATACACGAAGACGCAGAAAAAGAGCGATTATCACGCGCTAGATTGACTATGGATAACACTCTCGCCGAAACACTAAACATTGGCTCGGCGAAACAATATGCCCACCCCTTCGCCATGTTTTCGCGATCAGTATGAGCACCCGGCTAGGTTATCATGTGGCTTTTGTGGACGACAGCGTCACTCTCGAAAAGACTGCCCAGCCAGAAAATCAGTTTGCCACTACTGTAAAAAGCTAGGACATTTTGTTCAAGTGTGCATGAAGAATAGAAGTGAGCTACGGGGTTCCATTGTACTGCACAACGTGGATTCACGACGGGCAAGATACATAGACCTACTCGTGAACGGGCATCCGGCCGAGTTTAAGATAGACTCTGGCGCCCAAGTCTCTGTTGTCTCGCTGTCTTTCCCAGGCCAACCGCGGGTGCTGGATGATGTTGAAGGGGAAGTCTTGGGCCCTGGCGAACAGAGTCTGCACATTCTTGGTACCTTTACGGCAACCTTACAGTGGGGTGATAAGTCCACAGTGCAGACCTTGTACGTCGTTGAACGTCAGCGCACTCACTTGCTTGGGCTCCCTGCAATTGAAGCCCTTGGTGTTGTTCACTTCCTGGGTTCTGCCGAGTGCGTTCGTTCTCCCACAGCCAAGATTTTTCAAGGGATGGGTAAATTTCGGCAAGCCAAATATCGCATTCGCATTAAACCCGGCGGTCGTCCATTTTCCTTGAGCGCCCCAAGGCGGATTCCAATTCCTTTAAACGACATTGTCAAGAAAGAGCTGGACGACTTGGAGTCGCAGGACGTCATAAGGAAGGTAGAGACGCCAACAGACTGGTGCTTCGGGCTTGTAGTGGTCCCCAAATCATAAGGTCGACACAGAATCTGTGTCGATCTGATGAAGCTGAACGAAGTAATCGAAAGGGAACGCTTCATCTTGCCAACGGTGGAACAGACCCTCGGCCAGTTGGGTGGAGCGTGAGTATTCTCCAAGTTGAACGCGTGGTCTAGTTTCCATCAGGTGAAGCTGTCAGCCTACAGCCAGGAACTCGCGACATTTATAACACTGTTCGGCCGGTACTGTTACAAGAGGCTCCCTTTTGGTATTGCCACGGCACCAGAGTATTTCCAGCAGTTAATGTCGAGGGTTCTTGAGCGATTGTCTGTGGTCGTGAACTTAATTGACAACATTCTAATCTTCGGGAAAGATCATCATGAGCACGACGAGCGTGTGGCTGCTGTCCTAGCTCACCTTGAGGAGGAAGGTGTCACCCTAACGAAAAGAAGTGCGCATTTTGGGTTAGCTCGGTCAAGTTCCTCGGAGTAGTGATTGGGGCGGACGGGATCTCGCCAGGCCCGGACAAGGTGAAGGCTGTCAGGGAACCAACGCTTTTAGATTCTTTCAGTTTGAAAACTCCGGCGCGCGGAGTGACCCCACCGCGTTTCCTTCCGCGCGAGGGCGCTCGACACATCGTTTGCCCGAGCGGCCGCCTCGTGACCATCGTAGTCGCCGTGCGGATGAATCGGCGAATACCGTATTATGCGCGTCTCGAGTCGCATAATTTGGCGTTTTCTTGTGTAAGCTTAGCGATCGAAAAACATACTGGGTTTGCTTTGTGCCTGGGTGCAAAAAAAAAGGGGTACAACTCGGGAATACCCCCGGGCTCGAAGGGGCATTTTTTTTCCGGCCACATAGGGCTGTTCTATGTCCCAGTGAATGGCAGCGCACTATTCCTCGTCTCGACAGGTAACTTTTATGCCCTTTTGTGGTGTGTGTCTTTCAAGAAGAGCACGTTTCAAAGGAATTTGTTTACAGCATTAATAGTGGATGCACGCAACAGGCTGGCCTTTGAAGACCATGCCGTGTCCTGCTTTGTTTCCTACCTTCCCGAAGTACCCCGCAATACCGATAAGGAAACGCAACAGTCCGGCCCCGCGCACCTCCGATCAAGTGCAACGATACAAAGGGGGAAAAAAGAAGAAAATACCGCGACCAGACAACCACTAAGTCATGTGAGCACAATATACAGGAAGAGACAAAATCGGATTGAAGCTTCGTCGATCGATGCGTGTGAATGTTCCTGTCATCCTCTCTGCTCAAATTCGCTATTCCTAGAGTAGAACCGTCGTAGTGATAAGTGGCACTCTTCACTCAGGTCTCACACAGCAGGGAAATGCGTGCAGATGTGTGGCTGTTTCTTTTCCTTTCCTTTCTTTCTTTTTTTTTTTTCGTCAGTGAAGCCTACAGTTGATCATTACCGCTCGCCCTGTCTACGTGTCTCTATTTTGTGTTTTGCATTCATTCGCACTTGCTAACGTGTATGTCTAATTCACCCTCAGCCTGCACCATCGACAGAGCACGCAAACACAGAAATTACTGGCATGCATTCGCCTGAATACGTCGTTTCTTTCACTCGAACCACCAAAAAGTAGAAGTTGTGCAATGGCTTTTATGGGCGATCGCCACACTGGCACCGCTATGTGCGTGGTCGCTGCACTTGCCTGGAATGCGACGAACTAGAGAGTATTTTCTGCTGCGCGCGAAGAAGCACGAAACAGCGGATGAAGGAAAATCCTTAAAAGAAAGTCCTCTTTTTGGCAATGTCCCGCCACGGTGGTCTAGCGGTTATGGCACTCGGCTGCTGATCCGAATGTCGCGGGATCGAATCCCGGCCGCGGCTGCTGCATTTCGATGGAGGCGAAATGTTGAGGCCCGTGTGCTGTGCGATGTCAGTGCAAGTTAAAGAACCCCAGGTGGCCGAAATTTTCGGGGACCTCAACTACGGCATCTCATAATCATAGCTGGTTTTGGGGCCATTAGACCCCTCAAATCAATCGATCTTTTGGGCAGTGTTTGTGCAGGGAGCTAGATGGACTGGAAGCAGCAGCAACAAGTCTTGGATGTATGCAGCCAGCTAGCTCCTTATTTCGCATGTCAAGTGCTGAATTTTGTAATTGTCATACAGCATGCTGCACTTAATTTCTACGCGATATACCTGAAACGAAAAATCGAAAGTAACGAAGGATTGCCATCGCACGTAAGGAAGCTCGTATTACGCTGTGTTTGTATGTTTCTATGCGGGAATGAATATCGTGTAAGTGAACGTCAAATGCTTGTGTCTTAGCGGTGTTCCGTGCGTCGGTCACAGTGTGCGGAGTTCTACTGCGCGTAATAACAGAAAATGATATACTATAACTTTTTTTCCCCTTATTATTCACGCATTAAATTCTTCTTCAATACATATACAACGCGAAGCGAGCAAATAAACGCTGAGCCATCAAATAAACGCTGTAAATAATAATCCGAGAAGCGAGGAGCAAACGCGCGTTTCTGGAAACTTACTTCAACGCGCTTTTTATGTTACTCTCAATGTTGTAGAAAATTGTGCCTTAGCTGTGAGAGGGACCTTCCTGCATTACGCTCAGAATGTAAGGTACCTGTGATCTTTGCTTGTTCATTTCCAGCTCAAAAGCGCGTGAAGGCGCGATGTGACATTGGCCGCGCACGCGTTAACCGGGCCAACAGCGACGGCAGCGCCACCTCGCGAGTGGAAACGAAAAGGGGCCACTTTTTCGTGCGCGCCTCGGGGGAGTTTGTAAACTGAAAGAATCTAAAAGCGTTGGTCAGGGAACAGCCGCCACCGACCGACATCAGTGGAGTACGAAGATAGCTGGGAATGACCAATGACGTCGTGCGGTTTATACCTCACTTATCAGATGTTATGGAGCCCATTCGTTTCCTCCTAAACAAGAACAGTACCTGGAGTTGGGGTCCCAGTCAAGAAAAGGCCTTCTCACGCCTCAAGCTGCTGTTGAGCTCCGACACGTGCATGGCAGCTCCTACGGTCTGGGAGCGGTACTGCTACAGGACCAGCCTGAAGGTACTGGAAGGCCTGTAGCGTATGCTTCAAGGGTGCTTACTCCAACAGAAGCACGTTATAGTCAAACAGAAAAGGAAGGTCTTGCAGTGACTTGGGCCATTTCACGGTACGACCAGTTCCTTTGCGGCCTAAGCTTCGAGGTAGAGACAGATCACCTTCCTCTGGTCACCCTTTTGGGTAACAAGGACCTAGAACTCGTGCCACCTCGCATACAACGAATGCGGATAAAACTGATGCATTATCACTACGTGGTAAAATATGTGCCCGGAAAGCACTTAGCTACAGCGGACACTTTGTCCCGAGCTCCCTCTAATTTGCCAGCTACTCGCATAGTAGACATTCTGGAGTTGTTTGTCAATGAAGTGTTAAAGGAATTACCGCCTCTGATAGCAAGACGGCTAGAGGATGTCTGCATACATCAAGCCCAAGATGGAGCTGCTCTGCAGTCATGATGTACTGCATGAAAGGATGGCCCGACAAAAAGAAGGGGCCTCTGCATATCACCCCATTTTGGAAGGAGAGGGACAGACTGAGCATATATGACGGCATCCTTCTGCTGGACCGGCGACTTGTCATCCCTTCAGCCTTGCGCCAGGACATTCTCGCTCTCTTACACGAAGGGCATCAGGGAGTACGCTGCTGTCAAGAACGGGCCAGGGAGTCGGTTTGGTGGCCTAACTGTAACAGTCATGTTGAACATATGGTGACCCAATGTGCCATATGCGCCAAGACTCGTGTTCAGCGTTCTGAGCCTAGGCTGCCTACGGTTGTACACCCGACAGGCCATGGCAACACCTTGGCATCGATCTGTTTCAACTTAGCGGGCGCGATTACGTCCTGATAGTTGATTATTACTCCAGGTTTCCCGAAGTAGTCTCCGTGGTGCCCACCACGGCGTCAGTAGTCGTCTCAGCAATCATGAGCTGCATTGCCCATTTTGGCATACTGGACATTGTCGGGACCGACAACGGACCGCAGTTTGCGTGCAATGAGTTCGCCGAATTTGCGCGGTCATACGGCTTCCGTCACGAGACCAGCAGCCCGAGGAGCAATGGAGAGGCAGAGCGCATGGTGCGCACGGTGAAATACTTGCTCTTCAAAGGTCCTGATCCGTACCTTGCTCTACTGTCGTACCGTGACACGCCCGGTCCCAACGGCATTTCCCCGCCTTAAGCCCTGATGGGAAGAAAATTACAAACTCGTCTCCCGAAACTACCGGAACAACTGATACTGTCATTACCATGCCATACGAGGTTCAGGGAAAAGAACTCGTGGAACAAGCACGGCAAGCAAGGAACTACAATCGCCGTCATGCTTCAAGCCAATTGGCCCCTATGAGTCCTGGAGACTACGTATGGGTCACTGACACCTGCTGCAATGGTGAGGTACTCTCACAGGCTCAGCGTCCACGGTCCTACCTTATTCAGACCCCCAGAGGCGTCCTTCAGCAGAACCGTCAACACCTGGTGCTTCATTTATCGGAACCGACCCCAGCTCAACTGGTAGCTTCTCCGCCTATCCCTCCCGAGATCTTACAGCATGCAGCACCTCCTGAAGATCCAATGCAGCCAGAAGTAACGCCACAGGAAACGGTGACGCAGACTCGCAGTGGCCGTATAGTGAGACCACCGCGACGGTTGGACTTGTAGGTGAAAAGGAGGGATGTAGAGGGCGTCACCTGTACGCCTTGCAGCAAGTGGCCATAAGGTGGCGCCACAATCCTCTGAAAGCACTGTATATATATGGGGGCTTTGGCGAGAGGGAATAAAGTGTTTTGGTTTGCGCTTGCCATTAGTCCGCCTCGTCTCTCGGCTGGTGCCTGCGCCAAACACCCTTCATGAACTCAACGACGTCTTGTGGACAGGCCCAAATTTAAACCCCAATATTCTTGACTTACTGTTGAAGTTTCGCAGCTTCGAGATTGGGATTTCCGCCGACATCGAAAAGGCCTTCCTTCAAGTGTCGCTGGCCGAACGGGACTGAGACGCCTGCCGTTATTTTTGGTTTAAAGAAGGGTGTTCTAATCTTGAAGAGCTGCGCATGACAAGGGTTCCTTTCGACGCCTGCTGTAGCCCATTTTTTCTTGCTGCAATATTGCGACACCACTTTCAACTAATTGACGACAAGTACCCTTTAACTGCTCAACTATTAAAAGATCATTTCTGCATGGATGATTTGGTGATCAGAGCACAGAACGACGAAGAAGCACGGCGAATCATTGGTGATTGCTTCAGTATATTGAAAGAAGCAAGTATGAACCTAACAAAGTGGACGACAGATGATGGACACTTACGAAGCATTTATAGTGGTAAAGACTCTGAAGATACAGTTCGATGGAGGAAGCGAAAAGAAGATTCTAGGTCCCCTTTCGGATACCGACAAAGACATCTTAAAGCCCTCCCTAACAAAGATGCTGGAATCGTTTAACGAGCAAAGAGTAACGAAGAGACAGATTTTAAGCTTCGCCTCACTGATGTACGATCTCTTCGGATTCTGAGCGCCGTTCGTGCTAGTAGTTAAGTTATTTATACAAAAGCTGTGGTTACTGAAATACACCTGCGATGCACCACTTCCCGAGTCCCTTCTTCGTGAATGGACAAAGTGGACTAAAGGTCTCACCACTGTCAATCGGTAAGAAAAGGCATTTTGGACAGTACCTTCTGGACAAGAATTTGAACATTATCATCCACGCCTTTAGCGACGCTAGCCCTGTTGCGCACGGCGCCGCGCTATACCTCCAGATAAGAGACTTAACAGGAGCCACCACAGTTCAGTTACTGCTAACTAAGTCACGAGTCGCACCTCTACAAAAGATGACTTTACCAAGGTTAGAACTGTGCGTGGTGGATGCCTGGGTGTGTGTGTGGAAGTGTCGTGTGGTTGCGCTCAGAATAAGGTTTAGATATGTTCTACCAACTAGCCCAACAACAAGTTCTTTTAGAACTGATGGGAGCACTCATTGCAGCTTGGCTTATTACGTCAGTGAAACGTAGCTTAAACCTACGAGACATTGAAACGGTTATGTGGACAGACTCCATGATCGTGATTCATTGGCTACGCCGCTCAAAGAAACGCTGGAAACAGTTCGTAGCAAACCGAGTTGCAGAGATACTCTCTTTAACTGACTTGACTATGTGGCGTCATTGCCCGGGTGAACAAAATCCAGCCGATTTATTGTCTCGAGAATCCACTGCGGAGCAACTCGTAAAAGTACGATTTGGTGGAAAGGACCACGCTTTCTCTACACCGAAACAACATTCAACGAGCTCTGCTATGACGACGATACAGTGGATCTAGAAGAGGAAACTACGTGTCTGAAAGGAACTGTTCTTCCCGTGTCTACGGTTGTAAACATCGACAACTACAGCTGTTATCATCACCTAATGCGCGTAACTGCTTGGATACAGCGATTTGTTAGAAATTGTTGGAAAAAGGAAACAGGCTTAAGAAAGAAAGGACCTCTAGATGCAACTGAAATCGAAGAGGCGGAAATTTATTGGATACATCGGATACAATATAAAGTATTCGGACCGGATTTCAGCACATTGGAGGTACCTATACAGCAGTTCAGTCCCTATCAAGACGAATTGGGGATTCTTCACTTGGGAGGTCGACTTCAGTTCAGCAACCTCCGGGAAAATACGAAACACCCTATACTGCTTCCTGCAACAGACACATTCGCAAAGTTGTTAGTCAAGAAAGAACATGAACGACTTTTACACGCTGGCGTAAGTTTTCTTTTGGCTGAGCTGAGAGAGAACTTCTGGGTACTGCGAGCCAGACAGGTTGTGAAGAATGTAATTCACGAATGCACCGTCTGCAGACGATATTCTTGCAAGCGGTATTCAGAGCCTTTTGCACCCCTTCCGCCAGACCGCGTTCAGCCTTCTCCACCTTTCGAGGTGCCTCAATTTTGCTGGACCGCTTCTGAGCAAAGATAGAGGAGGAACAGCGAAGATATGTTATATACTCATCTTCACCTGTGCAGTCATCAGAGCGGTTCATCTGGAGCTTGTCACCAGTCTTATGTACGACAACTTCTTACTAGCATTTAAATGGTTTGTCGAACGACGAGGCATCTGTAAAGCTGTTTATTCTGATAATGCCAAAACATTCAGAAAGGCCTCAAGAGATATTCAACGGCTTTATGACTGCATGAAATCACAGGAAATGCAGTCGTATTTCGGATATCACAGGATTATTTGGAAATTTATTACTGAACAAGCTCCCTGGTGGGGAGGTTTCTGGGAAAGACTTCTCATATCTGTAAAGTCTACCTTGAAGAAAACACTGGGAAATCATTTCTTTAACTATGAAGAACTTTTTACCACGCTCGTTCAAGTGGAAGCAATGATAAAGTCAAGACCAATAACATTTTTGTATGCAGAAGCTACTGAACCAAAACCGCTTAGGCCAAGTCATTTCCTCATAGGACAAAGATTGACTATGCTTCCTCCGGACTGTTTGAGCGCGGCATCAAAAGAGACAGATTCGACAAAAGCAACTCTTCAACGAAAATGGAAGCACAGAGAACAAGTGCTGAACAATATCTGGAACCGGTGGCTACGAGAGTACCTCCAAGAACTTCGTTCAGCTCATGTTAATGAAGCTAGACACTCAATATCAGTGGAGATTGGTGACATAGTACTCTTAAGGGAATTAAACTTGCCAAGACAACCGTGGAAAATGGGACAAGTTACAGAAGTGTTTCCTGGCAGAGACGGCAAACTCCGCTCATGCAAAGTGCGTTCTTCTAGTGGCACTACGTTGAGGCACCACCTGGAATCAGCTGGACAAGCTCCAATGGTCCAGACACATCAGTCTTGAAAACTGTTCGCAAAACTGTTCGGTCGGGAGCTGTTAAATATGCCCTATGAGGGAACAGAAGAGCGAAGAGAAGAAGATGAAGTGATCGTGGACACGAGCGCGCGCCAGCATTTTTTTTTTAGTTCCTTTTGGAAGCGTCAAATAAAGAAGACGTTCTCTACCTCGGCTCTGCTTCCTGGTATTCAACAGTGTATATATGTCAATCACTTGTGTCTACGTCTACCATGCATGGAAAGCTGATCATATTGACGTTGATTATTGAAGACGCACGGAAATGAACAGCATTTTGGAAAATGTGTTGCTACAAAACATGGGCTCTGTCGACAGAGCTCATCACTTGGCTGATGATGAAGTGATCATGACGTGTGCAGGAGGCCTTACATGTTATGAAATGCGTGCTGCAAATGCACGAGCTCGGCGAGTGCTTTCGCAGGGACCTGCTGTTTATGGCGGCACACATTTTATGCATTTCGCAGCGTGTAAAGACACTACTCGAAGAAAACATTCTAGAAGGTTGCAGTTGCTGGAATCTACCATAAATAAACGGCAAAAAAAGAAGCTTGACATCGGACAACAGAGTGGCCTAAAAAAAACCATGGTGCCGACATCCACCCAGGCACGCAGCCCACGTGCATGCGCAGGAGGTCTCCTTGGAAAAGCGAATTCATGGCAGCTCCACTCTTTACCCATGGGTGCGGTTTGACACACACCCAGAACAATAAAAACGGTGTGCGACAGCTTTACATGTCCTTTGAATTTCATGCCAAAGTGGTGCTTATAAAGCAGAGGAAAGGCAGAGTTTCTGAAAGTTGCCCAAATAAATAAATCTACAAATGCAGTCCTTCTGGTGCTGATTCATTAAGTGTCAGAGAGTGCACAATAGGGTGTTCTCGAAGATTAATCCTCTTTAGTTCATGATGGCCATGATGCCTTTCACATCAAGTCACAAACTAACTTCTGTAAGAAAAACTGTGGTCTTAGAGGCAATATTGTCACGCGCTAATTTTGCCGTCTCCCGAAGATGCCTGGGTTCACAAACAAGTGCCATGTCTTGTAGGTACCGCATTGCCTTTGCACGAATCAACCAGGCTCCAGCGGCCTGCATTTCTATAAAGTGCAGAACTCCTTTGCTGCAGGTGCAAGGTATTCTTGACCTAGGCCACAGACCACTGCGTGTGCTACCCTTCAGTCAGCAGAAGAGGTTCCCTCTTTTAGAAGTGCTCAACATGTCACGCGTAAATCGGACATTTGGTGCATGCCTGATCAACGACCTATATTACAACAATGTGTTGTAGAATACAAACGCAATAATAAATACGATAGGAATGAGTAAAGCCATGATGGGTGTTTCGACTGAGGCGTTAAATAGTTCGGATATTCAAAGGTCTGCTAGTTAGCGATTTAAGTGAATCAAGATTTAAAGAATTTTCTATGACTTATCATAAAGAAAAGCCACCGTAAGAGTGCGTGCGTGTTTAGTGGTGTATCTATCCTGGAGTTCCGTATTGCGAGTAGGTATACTTCACGCGTGGCATTCATGCACAAATGTACCTATTGTGAAAGTTATAGGGCTGTTTAACAAGTTGCAGACATCATGCTGTCATCCGGCACTTGTAAGATAGATTTCTTTATTCTTTGAATTGCAAGTCACATGCCGATAGGGACAGCCTCTTGCCAATGGACAATCAATTAGAAGATAATCCCAACACGTATAGACGACGAAGAAGGCACACGAATGAATGAGACAGACGCTGATTATGTTTCTATCGAAGGGAAATCCCATATTCATGCGCGCACATCACCAAATAGCACAATAGATTGTAATAGCAAGGGAAACCACTTAGTTAATTAGGTACCAATGTTGTGAAAGTGACCTTTCAATGCTACATCATAATTTGCATATTAAGCCTTTGGAACTGAAGGTCTAATATACAGTGCTCTAAAATTAGCAACTTGGCAAACTTGCAATGTCATAACTTGCTTGATATCCAACCTCCAAGACGATGCTATGATATCCGTAGTAACCTTATATTAGGGTAAACTGACAAGAAATGAGTCAAGCTCTACAAGCATAACACAGGTTGAGTGGTCCTTCTCTCTTAACTACAAAGCCGTAACACTTCCGCTAAATCAATCAACAAGGGCTTCCTACATTGCGACATAAACTGGAGCGTTGATGAGCGGACACATGAAATTTATTCATCACGGCGCTTCCGTAAGTGTGAGCAAGGCTGATACGCGTCCCCCCCCCCCCCCCGCTTCGTGCGCTACCCCCCCCCCCCCCCTTACTTCTTTCCCGGAGACAGCCACCCAGCCGCGTTAAAGAGAAAAAAAAAAAAAAAAAATGAAGGAAGCACGCTTTCTCAAAACTACACGAGACGGCGAGTCAAAGGCGGCGGAAAATGCCATGAGGCAGACGACGCAATTAGACATGGTGTCCTGGTATTCGGAATCAGCAAAAATGCTTCATCGTGGACATTCCGAAATACATTGCACCGCAGTATGCGAGACGGGGCAGGAGGAACCTGCTCGCAAACACATCGGCGACCCGGCCGCCCAGACGACTTGGCCACGCTTTCGTAGCAGACCGAAGGGTGCCAAGTTCGAATCCTCGAGTGCCTGTGTCTTTTTTTTTTTCCTTTCATTTTCTTTTCTGATCTTTTTCCTTCTTTGAACCTTCTTTTGTCTATCCTGCTCCTCTTTAATATTGATACCCTCACCTACCCTTAAAAAAAAAAACATCTCTGAAAGAAATCTCCCCCAACGGAGCATTGCGACAAGATGCATAAGGGCTTGCACCACCACCATGCCTCATCTGCGTAACTCAACTGTGCACCAGAACAGGAACTGGCCTCCTTGGTGCAACACCATGGCCAACACTTCCCAAGTGACCGAACCACCCGGACCCTGGACCTACGACGGTGACATCAATGGAGCTTCTAACCGCGGATGCGACCACGAGGGGATAGGAACAAAAGACTCGGAAAGCTTCTGGACTCGACAGGCAACTACTGGAAACTAAACGTAGCGACTCTTAACACGCGAACTCTTTCAAGTGAAGCCAGACTAGCTGAACTACTAGAAGAATTAAGGGGTATTAACTGGGATATCATTGGCCTTAGCGAGGTTAGGAAACCAGGAGAAGGATACTTATCGCTTAATGAAGGGCATGTTCTCTGCTACAGAGGACTGCCAGAGAAGCGTGATTATAGGGCGGGATTCCTTATACACAAAGACCTAGCAGGCAACATTGAAGAATTCTATAGCGTCAATGAAAGGGTAGCAGGTATCGTGTTAAAATTTAACAGGCGGTACAAACTAAAGCTAATACAATGTTACGCACCAACGACAAGCCACAATGGCGAGGCTGTAGAACAGTTCTATGAGGATGTAGAAACGGCAATGAGCAAGGTACACACCCAATATACAACTGTCATGGGGGACTTCAACGCGAAAATAGGAAAGAAACTACGAGGAGAACAGGCGGTCGGCAACTACGGCGAAGGTGATAGAAACAGCAGAGGAGAGATGCTAGTGGAATTCGCAGAACGAAATCACCTCCGTGTTATGGATACTTTCTTTAAGAAACGTAAGAACAGAAAGTGGACATCGAAAAGCCCCAACGGAGAAACGAAAAACGAAATAGATTTCATAATGTGCAGTGATCCCAGTATAGTGCAAGACACGGAAGTGGTTAATAAGGTCAGAATTAGTGACCACAGACTAGTAAGGTGACGATAACCCTCAATCTAAAGCGGACAAGGACAAAGTTAATCACACAGAAGAAGGCCAACCTCGATGTCGTCAGGGCGAAAACAGAAGAATTTAAAATTGCACTTAAGAACAAATATGAGGCTTTAGGACAGGAAGAACATGAGGACATAGAGATGAAGAACGAAGATGTTACTTAGCTGATCACTGAAGCAGCGATCGAAGTAGGGGGCAAAGCACTCATACAAGATGTAATTAAGCTCTCTGAATCTACTAAAAATTTAATCGAACAACGCCAACATATGAGAATAACTCAAGAGACAGGATAGAATTTGCCGAGCTGTCTAAGCTCATCTGTAAAAGTAGAGTCAGGGACATACGTAACTGTGGTGATGAAAGACGACGACGACGAAGGTGGACGACCTAAGCGGCGCGTCGCGGAAAAAGGGGTGCACGTGGCGGAGCGAAAAAAAAAAGAAGAAGCAGTAGGAGAAGGCACGAGGAGCAGGACGGCCGCCACGAAGGCACAGGAAGCCGGCGTTCGAGGAGTGGAGGTCTGAAGAGGGCTACCCGGGCTGCAGCGCTGGGCAGCCTCCTGACCGGTCCTGCGAACGTCGGTAGCCGGCGACTGCTGCCTGACCTCGCCGTGTGACCAGTGTGGCCGCTACCTACGGGTTTAGGGTGTCGGCCTTTACCTGCGCTGGGCTGACGCCACTCCGTGCTGCGTTCGAGAGCCAGAGCCGCCACCAGCGTTCGAGCTCCACAACCTCGCCGGCCCGCCGCGTCCCTCAAGGCACCGCAGCGACGACTCATTCTACCGGCGTCGACACAGACGTGAGCTGCGCACATGCACATGACTTTGCTCTCTAAGAACGACTTGGCTTTTTTGGAGAACCGTGAACGCTAAAGACTTAATGTGTAGTCCGCGAGCCTGACTCTTTTTATTGTTTGTTGGTTGTTTATTTGAGTGCCCATTTTGAGAGAGCCCATTGAATATATGTGTTTGCTTGCCTTACCATACCGTGTACCGCATTCATCATTCACCGCACCGCACGTGAGCGAACGTGACGGTCCTTTCACTCTCTACAGTAACCATAACGTGAAAGAAATAGAAGCAGCCGTGAAAAAAGGAGTCAGCATCAAAACAACTAAAAGGAGGCTTTGCGCGGGAAAGAACATAATGCATGCAGTGAAAGATAAGCAGGGCAACACCGTTACTAACTTCAGTCATATAACCAAAGTAGCCGAAGACTTCTATTCTGAACTACACAGCTCAAATACGAGTCCCCCCACCATGAGGGCAATAAATGTCGATCAGGACACCGAAATTCCATGCGTTACTGCGGACGAGGTTAGAAAAGCAATTCAGGGCATGTCCCGCGGAAAAGCGGCTGGAGAAGACGGCATAACAGCCGACTTGATCAAAGACGGAGGAGACCTCCTAGCTAGAAAGCTCACCACACTATACACACAATGCCTCAAAACTTCAAATGTACCAGTCAGCTGGAAAAACGCAAATATTCTACTATTACATAAGAAGGGAGATGTTAAAGACTTGGGGAACTACAGGCCGATCAGTCTACTGTCAACACTTTACAATATTTTCACAAAGGTTATCTCCAACAGAATAAGGGCCACACTTGGATTCAATCAACCAAGCGAACAAGCAGGGTTCAGGAAAGGATACTCCACCATAGACCATCTTCATGTGATAAATCAAGTAATCGAGAAGTCCGCGGAATACAACAAACCCCTCTATATGGCTTTCATAGACTACGAAAAGGCTTTCGACTCGGTAGAGATACCAGCAGTTCTAGAGGCATTACGCCGACAAGGAATATGCAATAGATACGTAAACATAATAGCCAACATCTATAAAGATTCTACAGCCACCCTGCTCGTCCATAAGAAAAGCAGAAAAATCCCAATACAGAAAGGTGTCAGACAAGGAGATACAATTTCTCCAATGCTGTTTACTGCATGTTTGGAAGAAATCTTCAGAAGACTAGACTTGGACGAGACAGGGCTAAGGATTAACGGCGAATATCTAAGTAACTTACGATCCGCAGACGACATAGTACTCTTTAGCAATGATGGAAACGAACTGCAAAAGATGATTGAAGACTTAAGCCGAGAAAGCTCTAAAGTAGGATTAAGGATGAACATGCCGAAAACAAAGATAATGCTAAACGGCACGGCGAAGAAACGTGGCTTCACGATCGGAAACCAGACATTAGATGTCGTAGAACTAATATCTATATCTAGGACAACTACTGACAGGAGAACCCGCCCATACAAAAGAAATCCACCGTAGAATAAACATGGGATGGCGCGCGTACGGGAGACATTCCGAACTCATGAAAGGAAACCTACCACTATCACTCAAGCGGAAACTTTATAACTACTGCATTTTGCCAGTACTGACATACGGGGCAGAAACTTGGAGAATTACGAAGAAGCTCGAGATAACGAAAGGGAAGGGGTCAAGGGCTCGTTCTTTATTTGTTAGAAACAACTTAATCAGCAAACAGACAATGAAGTCTAGGAAAGCATAGGGGAAGTTACTTGTGGTATTGTAATTGTGGAGAAAGTAGAAAGGAATTAAAGTGGACGAAAGGTTTGTGGCAGGTTTGTCTTTTCGTCCACTTTAATTCCTTTGTACTTTCTCCACAATTACAATACCACAAGTAACTTCCCCTATGCTTTCCTAGGCTTCATTGTCTGTTTGCTGATTAAGTTGTTTCGAAGAAGCTCGAGAGGAAGTTAAGAACGGCGCAGTGGGCGATGGAACGAAAAATGATAGGTGTTACATTAAAAGATAGAAAGAGAGCAGAGTGGGTCTGAGAACGGATGGGAGTCGCCGACATAATAACCGATGTTAAGAAAAAAAAATGGACATGGGCAGGCCACGTGATGAGAAGGATAGATAACCGATGGACAGTTAGAATGATGGAATGGATACCAAGAGAGGGCAAGCGTAGCCGCGGGAGACAGAGAGTAAGATGGGGGGACAAAATCAAGAAGTTCACAGGCATCAAGTGGAATCAGCCCGCGCAGCACAGGCAAGAATGGAGAGGATTGGGAGAGGCCTTCGTCCTGCAGTGGACATAAGATGGGCTGATGATGATGATGATGATCAACGACCACTTTGCTGCCACTGTGGTGAGGCTGGTCATGTCCACCATGAAAGTCTACCATGAATGCCTGTATCGTCATCTTGGATTGCAGGGGTTTCCTGTCAATTCCCCATGACCCCACTTCGCACAGAGGCACCTGAACTTGAAGATTTCATCACCCAACAACATGCACCACCATCATTCAAGGCACCAGTCGCAGTCCCCACGTCCATCGTATTCTGGAGGTGATGGTGGGATGTTGTGAGGACAATCTAGAAAAATGTCTGATTGTCAGCAATCTTTTGAGATGGGGCCTCTGATAATCAATGTGCTGAAGGCATCCAATCAATTCAACGCAACCTGACACCGACAGTGGTTTGACGCCGTGTGTATCCCAGTGTGAAGGCATCGCTTCTATGAACTACCCCGTGCATGTCGACAGTCGAAGTGTTACCGCATTAGTAGACACGGGCACTGGCTATCTGATTATCAATGGAAAATTGGCACGCCTCCTGAAGAATGTAATTCTGCCTTGGACAGGAACGCACACACGTAGGCACAGCTGATGGAAATGTCGTTGGTGTGCACAGCTCAGTAACAAATTCAAAGTTGAACATTTTTGCTGTGCCCGCATGTCCTCTCCGAATGCACCTGTGAATTTATTCTTGAAATCTAGCTTCTTCTTGAATACAGTGCCATAGTAGACCTTCGCCAGTGCTGCATTTCGCTAGAAAGCTGTGATAGAAGACGTCGAGTATCGATGACAGCATCACAATACCCCGTTGTGCTAGATTGGTGGTTACGGTGACATCAGGGGTGGAAGCAGGCTCCAACATTTTGAAGCAGGGCGGGGAGCACCAAAATAGCCATTTCGGAGCAACAAAATTAGTTTTGTAGCAGAGAAAGTGAGTTTTGCAGCAGGTATCCATTCTAAGCCAACATTTCCTTTTGAGATATAGCAAATATTTGCTAAGTTAAATGTTTTGAGGGTGGCGAACCGTCTTGAGAACAGATTTTAGCGCAACATGGAAAAAGCACAACAGAAAGGGAAGCAACAGGTTAGCGCTCGACCTGTTGCTTCCTCTTCCTTTCTATTTAACTTTGTTTTACACATTGAGCTAAAATGTTTTGTCATGATTTCAACCAATTTCCCCAGAAGCAAGTCCTTGAAATCTCTGTATAACGACACTGACTGCATGCACTAAAAATTCCGTGGTCACAAAATTTCATCTACAGGACCACACAAATTCGGTAAATATGATTTTATGACTTGTCCTCTGGTACCCACAAGCACACACATTATCGGCATCGAATTCTCGATAACAAGAATTACTCGACCACACAATGAGCTGTTCGCATGACATTCGGAGCATGCCGAGAGCGGAGCACCACGAATCCGCGCCGCATCGCATGCACTAGAGGCCAGCAGGAGATATTCATAATGCATTCTGATCTGGCAACATTGGGCGCGCCCACCGTGTTCTTCAGGGCGCAGTCACAGGATCGCCTGTTGTTGCTGGCATTGGGAGAGGCTGGGAGGCTGTCACTGATGGTGCTTTCAGGCCAAGAAAGCGCAGCAGGTTCCTGCAACATCCAGCTACGATAGGTCAGAGGAGCTCACTGTGCTGCAAAAACTCGACGACGACAGAATAACGAAGTCTTGAGCATTTATGTATCTACTTGGAAGGTAGCTGCTACTCGCATAGTGCTTCGCAACCAAAATAGTCGGCCAAAATTTCTCCTTTTTCCATGCATATTTCTGATCAGAGGTAAGCATTTGAGGATATTCTTGACTGTCGAGAAGGTCGAAGTGTGGAATGTCTAAGATAAGCTTGTATGGAAGTACACTGCCACACGTTATTTACTAACGCTATTAGAAATGTGTGCCAGGTATCGAAACCACGTTTCCGAGCGTTGCTGCACTGCTTCCCACTTCTCGTTTCTGCAGCTGCAGGCATCTCTATCCTTCGCAGCTGCGTGTTTGATGTTTTCTAAAAATAAGCAATGCATGGACACATAAGCGGTGTGCCACAAACGTCTAGGAAAAACTACACTATCGCGTTTGCATGTTTGGCTGGCGTTATTTCACTGCCGATACGCTAGCACACTTTAGCCAAGCTACGTCCGTTGATATGAGTGGACGGTCTACTGAGAGGATTAGCGTATGTAGCAAATATGTGTGTCAGAGGACAAGAACTTGTTACCAGTGTCGCCAGGTCCCTGCCGTATTTCCCCTAGTAAAGGGTGGAGGAACGTGCAGTGAAAGTACTCAGTTAATTGTTGAGAAAATAAACATTAGGCTCAAAAAGGTCACCTTAACCGCTACCTCTCTCTGCAGCTTTCTTTTTTTTTTGAGCAAGGGCAGTATATATACAGAGGGGAATACGGGACTTAAGAGGAACAACATGACCGCTGCGTTGCCTTACGTGCAAGGTGCACCATATATCAGCTTTCCAATTACTTTTAAATTTGTTTACTTCAACCTTACGGCCGCCAAGTAGCTGGCGAGGGGCACCAAGGATCAGGTTGATGTTTCCAATGCGATTCTCCGAACTGGCACCGAATGCCTGCTTCAGCTGGCAACGAGCACACCGATAGACTGTTGAAGCTCCTTGGCCGTAAATATTGTTACGGGGAGTATTTCACAGCATGTCACAGCATAGCTGCGACGAAGACGTTGATGTGGGGCACAGGCTGGAGGTGCCCTTACTGCTGGTTGAGGCTGCGAGGACTGCGCGCCGTCTTAGGGCATCGTCCGCTGCGAAGTTCCAGGGCCGGGGTGCAGTACACCCTGCACCTCCACCAAAAAGATGTTACGGGGAGCATTTATTATGCGAGGGACAGCCTACAGTCGTCCAAGCAAAACTACACAGAGCGCACCAGCAGTAAGGGCACCTCCAGCCTGTGCCCCACATCAACGTCATCGTTGCAGCTATGCTGTGACAATATTTAGAGCTACTGATCACATATATCCACATTAAAAACAACAAATGAAACAGTGGTGAGAAATTGAGCGCACAATTTTTTTGCTACTCAACCACTGCGCACCATTCACACGTGTAGTACGTATGTGGCGTTTTTGATGGCATATGCAGAATCTAGCTTTCATGAACGCTGGTTCATGGTGAAGTGTCAGAAAACTTGCTTCGCATGCTTATTGTGTAATAACATGATGTTCTTAGAATTGCATGTCGTACAACTCTCCAGACGGGCACAGCATTTGCACACTCAAACCATGGCATCGACTTATGCAAATTTAATCCAGCGAGCACCGACTTTCGTCTGTCAAAAGCATATGACAAGCAAATAACTCATGCTCTATCACGACAGTGCATGCGTCATCTACCTGTCCACTAAAAATCTCCTATAAATGCGCATGTATTAAATCCGTCAATGCTTCTTTCACTGGGAATGCAACTCTTTTACCAAGGGGGAGGGGGGGACAAGGCTGAACAGCCATTTTACGCACGTCGACCACAGTTCTGAACTCATCGAGGGCATCCTGCGTGGTGGTGACTATGCATTTTTTTCGTTGTTAAAATCACCAAGGTATTCATACAGTGTTACATTGTTCCTGGCATGCCATGAATACACATTGCATGGCGGCAGGTAGCAGCGGGAAAACATCACGAAGCGACTGCAAAGAAGCAGCAGGTAGCAGCCGATACAGGATAAGCTACCAGAAGCCACCCCGAAGAACATGGCGGATGACGCTCTACATTTTGAACCTCCCCTACTGAAACAAAGTGATGACATACATGCTGCCGTAGTCATCAATGATCGGCAGGAAAGTTTGAACGTTCGTGCCTTTTTATGCTTTTACTGCCTTTGAGCTGCGTAGTTGCTATTGATTATCGCAATGATTGCGAGTGCCTCTCATTCGCAGGGGCGGGCACCATGGCTAGTTCCGTTTTTGCACCGTGCGCGCTGTCTGCACATGTACTACTTTCATGAACTGCATTATTGCTATCACTGATCATGTAAAACCTTCATTCAGGCTCTGTGTACCGAGGCCACACGCTGAGCTGCATCGTTTAAAATCACTGCAACAGCGATTTTGACGGCAGTGGTTGCAACGCCCGTCGTCTATTTAACACAACACAATATTCGGGAGAATCAGCAGAATGCAGTTTCGCTCGGACTCTGTGCATGTGAGCATGCATTTAGAACGGCATCATCCTTGAGAGTGACAATGAATAGCAATTTCGTTTCATTGCAGCGCAGTATGAAAAATATATGGCTGCATTTCTTAAGCAGTGACTTCACCATGGCCTGTGTATTTCAAACCCACGGGCCGTGCAGTTGCTTCACTTCTATCTGCGCCACAGGAAGTATGTGCACAACATCCTTGTTCGAAGACAAGCTTTGCATCATAAAAACGTAGGCTGTTTTTGCAGCGTTCTCACCGTTTGTCACTATACCTGCCACATATTCACCCTTGTATTGAAATGATGGACCTTCCTCCACCATAAGTGTGACAAAGCATTCATGGTCTTTTAGTGTTGACGCCAACCCCCTTAACATAAAAGAGGAAAGCACCCTCCTGTCGCTCTCTGGTTGGGCTAGTGTTGTAAGAAGCACAAAGGTGTCTTGTCATTTGGGAATGCAGAAGCTTCAGCTTTGCTGTACTTGTGATGAATCTGTATGAATGCGGCGATATTATATGCTCATGGCTGCGGAACACCAGAAAGTGAGCTGGGTAAATTGACACCTTGGTGAGGAGAACTTGAAGCTGCTGTGTAACAAATTTCACTACTCGTACTTGCCACTCTGTGGGAGAGCTGAAGACTGCAGTTGCTCCACGAGTGCCACAACACACTTCAGGAGAATCTCTAGTTGAAGGTCATTTTTTGCAGAATCCATAACACCTTCCACATTGCAAAAAACCTTCCGAAGCATTCTCAAGTCAGAGACTGTTGAAGAAAGCACAGATGAACCTAGGTCTTGCAACCTCATTTCAACAACGTACACTGCCAAAGAAAGGTCAGAAGGCACTGTCACCACACAATGCACAACTGGGGCTTCTTGGTTGAAGTTGAGGAAAAGCACTTGTCTTTGTGTGACGACCTTGGTCCAGAAGTCAGTGATGGAGAAGCCATTCCTTGAAGTAATAGGTATGGTGCTAAATCAACGGGACACAGACAAGACAGACACACGTGTCAGTGTGTGTTCTGTCTTGTCTGTGTCCCGTTTATTTAGCACCGTACCTATTCCTTCAAGAAATGAACCAAGTAGCTCCATGTGTCCTTTTTAGAGAGGCCATTTACTGCTGTCTCAAAGTAGCAATGGCATTCCCTTCTTCCACTTCATGAGACTGTACTGATAATAATTGTATAGCTTCCTGTAATGCTTCTGCTTCAAGGCGAGCACGCTTTTACTCGGGGCTCTCACGTGCTCAAGTTTCTTGGCAAAACAACTAGACAAGGCAGGCAGGAAACATGCTTGGGATTGCAGTAGGCTTCAACTGCCTCAGCTTGAGGGGTACTTCAATTACATTCCCAGTCGTGCTGTCAGTGTAGCTCGCCGAGTCCACAAAGTCACTTTCAAGGAAGCATAAGATGCCAGTGACATTTGACATAATCACAAGATCCTAGCAAGCAGCTTGTACAATGTACAGCCTAAGACAGTCGCTGCAAACATGATGACACAACCATGAAGAATGCTGTGCGAATCTGAGATGTCAAACCGCGAGCCACAGCTTCTTCTGCGCTCAAAGACCTGGCAAACGCCTCACTGTGCCGTCCACATCGTCTGTTTGATGGAGTCAATTTTGCACTCATGCACATAGTGCAAAATCAATTTATGATTGGACAGACGTGCAGCCTAGGTGTATACATTTCGCACTACACTTAACAAAATTACACTGAAATAGTGCTTGTTCAGTTTTCATTCCATGAAGTTTACAAAAGCATGTAACAATCGCAAGCATCACACAATGCAATCAACTAGATCTCTGAGCTGCTGAGTACAATACAAAGAAAGACTGCAGACCAACAACAAAATGTGCATTGGCGCTGCCGCAAAATGGTGTCAACGTCGCCAGATGTTGACGCTGACGCCATAGCTTCAGCATTCTATGTATTCAGGCCTCCAGTATTTAAAAATTTTTTCTCTCACTATTGCACCACATGAATGGATAATGTGAACAAACGTATATATAAATTGCTTCTTTTTTACCAAAACGAGCATCTTATGGACACCATTTTTAATGAACAGTTTTTTTCCTTCCCTCATGTGCGTGGTGTAAGTTGGATTCCATACAAGCCACATCCAAAAGTCACGCTAAGTCATGTCGGTCTTCGCTGCTGCGTGTGCAGCGTCGGCACTGCAACTGAAAGCCTGTCGATTCGCTGGCATATCTGACTGTGTTGACGTAGCGCCGTGGAGAGGACGGCGTGCAGTGGCCTTCTCCACGTTTAAGGTGGTGTTGCCATGACCGAGCAAGTGCCTTTTCAACTGTTTACCGCAGCATGCATCGATTTTTCAAGAAGCTGCGAAGGGGGGGGGAAACATCTTTAACTGCACTTTTCCCGAGGCCTGATAATGGCGGAAACACCGCCACATACGTTTTGAGAGTTGCAATTTTCATCAGATGAGGGCGCTGAACAGTTCTAGGTCGCTCTATAGTCAGATGCGACTCAAGCCTGTAGTGAAACCCCTCCCACACCTTTATAACTGCAAGCCACTGTATATCCACAAAGCTTCAAATTGTTCCTTCTTTGAACTTTCCATGTTACCAAAATACAGCGAAGGTGACAACAGTTATGATTAGGTGCATAAATTTTTATGTCTTCATTCATTTATTAGAGTGGGACATGAAAAGGAAAATTCTTTACAGAAATAAAATCAAGCACTTGCAATACAGAAATCCGGCGCGCCACAAGTGCTCCCACCAGAGTTTTCCAACTCAGTTCACCCGAGTTTCACGCGTAAAGTGAGTTCAGAAGCGAAATGAACTGTACCACGGCCTTTTCCAGATGGACACGCCGAGAACCCACACATTTTTGTCCATGCTTCTAAAGCACCTCATAGCTTATACCGGTAAAAGGACTCAAGAACACCAAACGTTCCGAAAGTACCAAAGGCATAAATGCAGCGCCATCTTGAAAAGGTCGCATGATGACAAAGTCATCATGCGACCTTTTCAAGATCATATCAAGATCAGGCAGGGAGATACGATATCCCCGATGCTATACACTGCATGTTTAGTATTCAATCACTGCATTCTCCCAGTACTGACGTACGGTGCAGAAACGTGGAGGATAACGAAAAAAATAGAGGTGAAACTAAGGAGCACGCAACGTGCAATGGAAAGAAAAATGATAGGGGTAACGGGTAACGCTAAGAGATAAAAAACGAGCGGAGTGGATCAGAGAACAGACAGGAGTAGCCGATGTTAGCTTATCAATTAAAAGAAAGAAGTGGACCTGGGCAGGACATGTCATGAGGAGGAAAGATAACAGATGGACAAAAGAGCGACAGAATGGATACCAAGAGAGGGAAAAACGCAACAGAGGCAGGCAAAAGGTTAGATGGAGCGATGAAATTAAAAAGTTTGCAGGCATAAAGTGGAACCAACTCGCTCAGGATAGGGTGGATTGGAAATCGTTGGGAGAGGCCTTTGTCCTGCAGTGGACCTAAACAGGCTGATGATGATGATGATAATTTAGTATGGGGGTGGGGGGTGCTGCTCGGACATTTACGGTAGTGTAGTATATATAGCCAAGGGGTTGGGATGACGTCAAGCTGAGGCCATGCATACAGCGTCTACCACTGTCTCTGGTTCGACATGAATACACTGAGCTCGGTGCGAACTTCGAGAAGCATTCTCTGGGCCTCAGAGTGCTTTGCGAGGAGACTTCGGAACCTTATGACCACAACGAAATGCGGGTATGCCCGAGATAAACCAGGAAGAGCCCATCACCTTCGCTAGCCTTGTGCCACTAGTGCAAGCTTCACTAACTCACCCCCTTTCTTTTTTGAGCACTGTAATGCGGCTGTTCCTGCATTGAGCATCGTCTGCCTGTATATGCCATAACCAAGCGGCCAAGCATGGTGAAAGATGTCCTGGCTCGCACTCCTCGAGCCATGCAACGAGCTTCTTTTGCCATGGCTGACTAGACTACCATAGAGGTATGAGCCAGCTTTCTAAGAACAAAACTTCCATGAGTCAAGAGAACCCAGCAGTTAGCACACCCAAAAGAGAACGTCATACTTTCTCAACAGTGAGGGACGCATTATTTGGTGGAAGTGTGCCTCTAGTGTTTTTGCTCAGCACAGAAACACAGACGGCTGCACTCAGATCTCGTAGTGTTATAATCGTCAGCAAATTCAGGGAGACGCCGAAAGAACAGCACGAACTGCATTTGTAGTGAGGCCATGTTGGAAAGCACAAACAGGACATGAATGCTCTAATGCAGTGTGGATCATGATGAGTGCGCTGCAACGCCGATCGGAACTGGCAGCAAAGTGCAAGGGCAGATGAAAACTGTGCAGGAGAAAATGAGGCAGCTGTGCGTCACTCCAAGTAGACACCGTTGGTGCCCTTCGTCGTGTCGTGTGTCCAGATGCTCCGTGCACGGATCGACATCGTCGCACACATCCTCATTTAAAGAGTGTGCCGATACGAATAACTCAGCGTAATATGCTTCCCACAGGCGCCGAGTTACTCGTTGCGCCTAGATAGTTTAAAAAGGAAAAGCAAAACATGATCGACAAATGTACAAACGATGCTGCATAGAATGGAGCAACAAGTAGTCGCCATTGTCCCCCAACATGCCTGCCACTTCAACTAGGGGGCAGCAGTGACGTCACATGCATGCCCTCTTGTGGGGCGCCCCCCCCCCCCCCCCCGAGGCCATACAACAGAAGAAAGTGGTAAAACGTACAACTCATTCCTGCCCACACGGCATGGCATCAAGGAGAGAAGGAAAGGCAGTTGTGCAAATGCGTCGATTTGTAGATATTTGTTGTTACTTCCTAAACAAAACGAGAATGAAATATAGACTGCATATTTTAATACAAGGATATGATCAACCTTGAATCATGACAATGAAGAAGCAGAACAAATGTATGAGGATACATTATTAGCGATGCAAACAATACGAACCCAATACACAATAGTCATGGGTAATTTTATTGCCAAGGTAGGAAAAAGTGGAGGACAGACGAATTATGGTGTCGGCAATATGAATGACCGTGGAGACATGCTAATGCATTGCAGAAAGTAAACGACTCTAATAATGAATACATTCTTAGAAAAGCGCAACAATAGGAAAGCCCACACAGGAAGACAAAACTACTAAATGGATCTTATAGTGTGCAGCTTCCAGGCATGGTACGGACGTATTGCCTAAGATGCAGTGATCATAGTTAAGTAAGAGCGAAGCTGGAGCTCAACCTGAAAAAAACAAGAACCAATCAAGAAAATCTAGAAGTAGTCAAAGCAAAACCGGGCTAATTTAGGCTGCCCTACAGAAAAAGTTTGGAGCTTTAGAAGAAAAAGAACATATAGAGAGAAACCGTAACCAATGAGATTTCCAATGCAGGGATTGAAATTCGACGTAAAGCAACAAGTCAACACCCAGGCAACCTATCTGTCACCACTAAGGACTCAAGTAAAGAAATGACAAGAAACGGAGGTGACTGCCAAAAAGGGCAAAATAGAGCTACAGTGGGAGCCCGGTTTTAACACATCCCTCGGTTTTACGACGACCCGCATTTTACAACAGATTAGTCCCGTCCCGGCAAAAGCCCCATAGACACAATGCATTAAAAACCTGTTACACGATGCGATCTTACGCTGAACCTGCGTTACACGACGATCCACGGGAAGCAGGGTGACCAAACGGCGAAGAAAAGGGAAGTGCCCGCGGGTGTCTTTCGTTGCAGCTGCTACCCCTCCGCATGCCGCTCGGGAAACTGGTCCGTTTGTTCGTCTTCCCCTCCCAGCGGCATTGAGTGGCGGCGCGGTTGTTGCCTTTCTTTTGACCCTTTCCGACCAACCATCTCTCTCCTGCGTTAACAAAAAGCGGCGCACACAAAGGCAGACATCGCAATGACCACCACGAAGCAGGCGCTAACCGTACCAGACAATGCACAGCAGCCAGCCGTCTCTCGGCCCAATCACAGCTCCAAGCACGGGACAGGCCCCTGCAGGCGAACCATGCTTCCACCACGCCACTGCCTCCCCCCCTTTCCTCCCTGCTCGCTTTAAGTTGTGCTGTTTTGGAGCGTGTTTGAGCGGCACAGCAGCCGCCACTGCTCGTAATATATTGTCGCGACTGTACTTTGGAAAATGTACTTTGGTAGCCGAGAAAAACGAAGTAGGAGCACGAGCAAGGACCACCGGGTTTTAAGAGGAAGACGAAGTTTGGCGTCTGCGTTTCCTGTGGTTTTCTGATAATACAGTTCCTTGTTCTTTTTGTCCCATCGTGGTCCGGTCTTGTTTTTCCACGTTGTGACACTGGTGGAGGTGCTGGACTTCAACCCCTGATGCTCGGAACTCCTCAGCGGAGCCGCACTACCGGTCCAAGCCCGCAACCAGTACCTGCTGTGGATACACCGGTCCACCGCTACAGTCGTCGACAGCGAGGCTTGAGCCCCGAGATTTTCCCCTTGGAATTCGCCCTGTCAACGAGCCCTCATCCTCCTGCAGAAATGGCCACCGAAGGTGCTTCACAGGTGACTATTGAGCAACCGCGAATCCCCGACACATTTCACGGCGAGATTTATGAGGACGTTGAGGATTGGCTCGATCAATACGAGAGAGTCGCCAAGGCGAACCGCTGGTCCCCAGATCAGAAGCTATCCCACGTCTACTTCGCACTGGCCGACAGCGCTCGCACATGGTACGAGAACCGGGAAGGGACTCTAACTACCTGGAGTGAATGTCGACAACAGCTCCTCGATACGTTTTCTAACAACGATCGTCGCGACTTGGCTCAGCAACTCATCGAAGTGCGGATCCAAAAACCCAACGAGACCGTGGCCATGTTTGCAGAGGATATGACGCGCCTCTTTCGCCGTGCGGACCCCGAGATGTCTGAAGCGAAGAAAGTCCGGCATTTGATGCGAGGAGTGAAGGAGCAACTGTTTGCTGGCCTTCTTCGTCACCCGCCGACTACTGTTGCGGAATTTATTAGGGAGGCGACGACAATTGAACGAGCCCTTCATCAGCGGTCCCGCCAGTACGACAGAACAACTACGTCGTCCAGCGTTTCTGCACTGACTGCAACCGGTGAGCCTTCTCTACGTGAGCTCATCCGCGAAGTCGTTCGGGAGGAGCTGCGCAACCTTGTAGTGCCTCCGAAAGATCCTGTGTTAGCTTCTGTCGCTGAGGTTGTGCGTGAAGAAATCAGGCAAGCATTTTCTTCGCCTCAACTACAACCGGACCAGCGGTCCATAAACTACGCATCCGCTGTCCGTCATCCAGCACCAGCGCCGGAGACATTTTTCCCTGCTCCTCATAGCGAGACGACGTATCACCCACAGCCGACCTACTTACCGCCGACCCAACTTGCCGCCGACCCACCTCAGTTGCCGCCGACCCAACAGCCCAGTATACCCGTCGAGACCTCGCCTTACTACCCTCCACCGGCCCATGCAACTTGGGCGCGAAGGACGCCTATCAGTCGACCGCTTCTTCGCAGGACGGACACGTGGCGCACCGCTGACCGCCGTCCGCTTTGCTTCCATTGTGGAGAAGCCGGCCATGTTTACCGTTTCTGCCCGCATTACAACTCCGGATACCAGACCTTTTCAAGCACCTACCCTCGTGCTCTCTTTGACAGTCGACGCGATGCCAATGTCCCTGAGCCAGCACCAGCACAGCCGTTTGCCGAACCTCATCGTCGGCCCCGTACGCCGTCGCCTGCCCCGAGCTCCTCACCACACCGTCGCAGTTACGCCGGTACCACCCGTGGCAGATCCCCGAGCCCTCGCCGGGGAAACTAAGAGGAGCGACCTTTGGGGGGAAGGTTGCCACAAGTCGAAATGCTACAACTCCCCTAATGCCGCAAGGACGACTGGAAGAGACGACGTTGCCAACCTCAACTTCTCCAATGATGCCAGAACGATCGGACGAGATGACGTTGCCGACTTCAAAGGAAATTGTAAGCGCCGACCTGCCTGTTTGCATAGACGGACGCCCAGTGACGGCACTAGTAGACACTGGCGCCGATTTCTCAATTATAAGCAAGAAACTCGCCGACTGTCTTAAGAAAGTAAAGACTACTTGGACGGGCCCCCACATAAGGACAGCCGGAGGTCAGCTGATGACACCCACAGGCAAATGCACGGCTAGGGTTACCATCGGTAGCTCTGCTTTCGTTGCTGATTTTGTGATTCTGCCGGAGTGCTGCAAGGACCTGATCTTGGGAATGGACTTTCTGCGTGAATACGGTGCCGTTATAAACATTCCTGATAGGTCGGTCACATTTTGGATGAGTCCAGAGTTAGTCGAACCTTGTACAGAGCAGCACCCTCGGCCTCTGCGTGTCTTTGATGACGGCGTGACTATCCCACCTCGGTCAAGTGCTCTCGTGTCAGTCGAATGTGACATAGTCAGTTGTTCCGATAGCATTGCCGAAAAAATCCCAGAACTGCTATTCAGCCATGGTGTCTCCGTCGCAAGGGGCGTCGTCAAGATAAATCGGGGACACACGCAAGTCCTGCTAACGAACTTTAGTCCTCAACGCCGACATCTCAAGAAAGGTATGGCAGTTGCTTACATAGAAGAGCTCGCTCAGGTCACAAACTGCATGATTGTGGAAAAAGGTGATGCCGTTGACCAACCACCCGTACCTTTGTCCATCGACGTTGGTCCAAGTTTGCTGCCTGCACAGAAAGAAAGCCTCCTGGAGCTTATTCATGAGTTTGAGGACTGTTTTTCTTCTTCCTCCAGAGTCGGCCAGACGACGTTGACTAAACATCGCATAATTACAGATGAAACGGCCCGGCCAATACGACAAAATCCGTACCGTGTAGCCCCGCGGGAACGCGAGGCCATAGAAAATCAGGTGCAAAAGATGCTTCAGGATGACGTTATACAGCCGTCGAAGAGTCCATGGGCATCGCCGGTAGTTTTAGTCAAGAAAAAGGATGGCAGCTTACGTTTTTGCGTTGACTACCGCAAGCTCAACCAAGTAACCAAAAAGGACGTTTACCCGCTTCCTCGAATAGATGATTCCCTCGATCGGCTACGGCATGCATGTTATTTCTCGTCGATGGATTTAAGGAGCGGATATTGGCAAATCGAAGTTGATGAAAGAGATCGCGAGAAAACAGCATTCGTAACACCTGATGGCCTCTATGAATTTAAGGTGCTTCCCTTCGGTCTGTGCTCCGCCCCTGCCACATTCCAGCGGTTAATGGACACCGTACTGTCAGGCCTCAAGTGGCAAACGTGTTTGGTCTATTTGGACGATGTGATCGTGTTTTCGGCAACATTTGACGAGCACTTGAAGCGGCTGCGAGCGGTTTTCCAAGCCATACGATCTGCTGGTCTTACGCTCAAGCCGGAAAAGTGTCATTTTGGCTTCGAAGAGCTCCTTTTCCTAGGCCATGTTGTCAGCAGTCAAGGGGTACGGCCCGACCCCGGGAAGGTAGCTGCCGTTGCAAATTTTCCACAACCATGTGACAAAAAGGCGGTCAGGCGATTTCTAGGACTATGTGCCTACTACCGACGCTTCATTCACAACTTTTCCCGCCTTGCGTCGCCGTTGACACGACTCACCAGAGAAGACGTCCAATTCGAATGGGGCGAGGAACAGCATAAAGCGTTTCACGAGCTGCGGCAACGACTTCAAAAGCCGCCGGTCCTCGCACACTTTGACGACGACGCGCCGACAGCTATACACACTGATGCCAGCAATGTCGGCCTGGGAGCTGTGCTCGTGCAGCGTCAAGACGGTTCCGACCGAGTAATTGCTTACGCAAGCCGAACCCTTTCCCGTACCGAAGAAAATTATTCCACCACGGAAAAAGAGTGCCTTGCTGTAGTGTGGGCGGTTATGAAATTTCGCCCATATGTGTACGGCCGCACTTTTCAAGTCGTCAGTGATCATCACTCCCTTTGTTGGTTGATGAACTTGAAAGATCCCTCAGGACGGCTGGCGCGGTGGAGCCTTAAACTTCAAGAATTCGACATGGCTATTGTCTATAAATCGGGGAAGCGGCACACGGATGCAGACTGCCTTTCTCGCGCACCACTGGAACCGTCAAATGAAGAGGACGATGATGATACAGCGTTTGTCGGTGTTGTCAACACGACTACGATCGCACAGCAACAACGCGACGACCCGGAACTGGAGCCAATTATTAACTTCCTGGAGGGTCGGACCTCTGCCGTTCCGAGACTCTTTGCGAGGGGACTGTCATCATTCTGCATACGCAACGACGTCCTTTATAAGGTAAACTTCTCTCCAAACGGAAACACCTACTTGCTCGTCGTCCCAACGCCTCTCCGACGCGAAATATTACAGGCCTGCCATGATGAAGCAACATCCGGTCACTTGGGCTATACACGAACGCTATACAGAGTGAAACAGAAATATTACTGGCCACGACTCACAGCGACCGTTCAGCAGTACGTCCGCACATGCCTAGAATGCCAGCGGCGGAAAATGCCTGTAGGCAAACCAGTCGGCTACCTCCAACCCATTGACGTGCCCGAAACTCCATTTGCTCAGATCGGCATGGATCTCCTAGGCCCGTTTCCGACTTCCGCTTCAGGTCGTAAATGGATTATTGTAGCAACGGACTACCTGACCCGTTACGCCGAAACCAAAGCTCTGGAGAGGGGCACAGCAAGTGAAACTGCCAGATTTTTTGTAGAAAACGTGGTACTAAGGCATGGCGCCCCAGCAATCGTAATAACCGACAGGGGTACCGCATTTACAGCCGAGTTATTAGAAACAGTTTTAAGACTTAGTGGCACAACGCATCGCCGAACGACGGCGTACCACCCACAGACGAATGGACTGACGGAGCGCCTCAATAAGACACTCGCCGACATGCTTTGCATGTATGTGGATGTGGAACACAAGAACTGGGACGAGATCTTGCCATACGTCACATTCGCTTATAACACGGCCCAACAAGAGACGACACGAATGTCACCTTTCCGTCTTCTCTACGGTCGTGAAGTCACTACAATGCTCGACGCAATGCTGCCACATGAACGTGACATGGACGAAACAGATGCCGACTATATTACCCAGCGTGCTGAAGAAGCCCGGCAACTTGCGCGCATACGCATTCGTCGCCAACAGGAGTACGATTCGAGCCGCTACAATCGTCGTCATCGACTAGTCGTCTACGAGCCGGGAGAGAGAGTTTGGGTCTGGACGCCCATTCGCCACCGCGGCCTCTCCGAGAAACTGTTGAAGCGATACTTCGGGCCTTATAAAGTTCTTCGACGCCTAACCGATGTTAATTATGAGGTTGTTCCCGACGGTGTTCACCGCACAAGTCGTCAACGGCATGCACCGGAGGTTGTGCACGTGGTCCGGCTGAAACCCTACTTATCTGAGTGACTTCGCTACTTCGATCACCGGCGTGTATAGATCGTGGTACCGCTACTACAAAGCATCGGGACGATGCTTTCTGGGAAGGGAGGCTATGTCGCGACTGTACTTTGGAAAATGTACTTTGGTAGCCGAGAAAAACGAAGTAGGAGCACGAGCAAGGACCACCGGGTTTTAAGAGGAAGACGAAGTTTGGCGTCTGCGTTTCCTGTGGTTTTCTGATAATACAGTTCCTTGTTCTTTTTGTCCCATCGTGGTCCGGTCTTGTTTTTCCACGTTGTGACAATATGAAGTAGCTTTAGGACAAATTAGGTGCTGAAAATTACAGGAGGGGTAGTTTATGACACATACAGTGCAAATATGCGCTTTTCTGAAAAGCGCATTTTTTGCCATTTTTCGGCGTTCATAGGCTGCGTCCCCTATTAAGTGTGTGCCATGTTTCGCTACAGCTGTTGCGAATCACACCAGTGGATTGTGGCGCACTTATGGGCATAAATTTTTCTGTTCGTATTTTGCGACGCCCGCATTTTACGACGCTTTTTCACAGTCCAGAGAACGTTGTATAATCGGGGTTTCACTGTAACACAACTCTCTAACTTGGTCAGCAAAGCTAAAGATATAATATAAAAAATTATAACACGAACGAAACAGAAACAGCACTAGCCTGTCTAGGACAAAGCAAAATGCATGCAGCTAACGGAAAGCAGGAGAATATTTTCACCAACTTTAATAAAACCGTGAAGGTAGCAGAGGACTTCTACTCTGAGCTGTAAAGCTCTCAAGTAGACTGCAAAACATTAGTACACACCAAAGTGGAGGAGAACGCCGACGTCCCATGTGCAAGTACCAAAGAGGTAAGAAAAGCTGTGCAAGGCATGTCCCGGGGAAAAGGGCACCGTAAAGATGGCATAACAATGGACTTGATCAAAACATAAGATAGGTACATAATATGTAAAAAACTTGCATCACCCCTCACAAAATGCCCCAGGATGTCTTGTGAGTAGGGTTGTGCGAACAGTGGATTTTGAGTTCAAAGAAAATTCGAAGCTCATAGTGACTGCAGTTGAATATTTTCAAGCCGAATATCGAATAGTTGTCATTTAAAAATGTTTCCTGCAAACTGGCACGCAAGATAAATTATTGGATATATGCAATTGTTAGGTGGGCTGATTTTTGAGAATGAGACCATGGATAATTCAGGCAAGACTTATTGGAACAGAAACATTATTTAAAGGCAAATGGGATTACACAGTTAAAAAGCGATGGAAAAAGATGAAAAAGAAACTGCATTTACCAGTACGTAGCACAAGCACAATTCCCAGTGGGAACTAAGCTATATTAAATCAGTTTTCACGAATAAACTGAAGTTGTTCAACATGCTCTGGAAGTGCGCGGCGCTCCCTCGTGATTGTCGCAATGTTGCCTGCGACTGAAAACACCCTTTCACTGGCTGTTTGTGTAGCTGGAATCGACAGATACAGCAGAGACCATTTATAACGTAACCGCCTATAGTGCAGGACCGGCTATAATGCAGTTTTTTCTGACTCCCGTTTACCCTCCTATAGAACTAAATGTATACGCATACCGCTTATTGTGCACCTACGTGAGATGAAAGACCGGTTATAATGCGGCTGCCGGGAAATCAGCAGACAATTGAGGTAGGGAGCAGGCTTCACAGTGGAACTACCCTGCCCGAGAAGAGTGCAACGAATCGCCATGGAGGAGGAAAAAGCGCGGGACGAATGAACAAGGAGAGGAGGGAAAAAAAGAAAAAAAAAAAAGGACCGTGGCAGCAGCGCGTCGCGGGTACGCCCTGTGAGGATAGGATTGATAGGATTGCCAAGGCGACGGCCGTTCGTCAGCTCCTAACACGCGCTCCGCACGAAATGCGCGTCCGCGATCGCATGATGTCCGCATTACTGCTGTTTGTCCCGAGTTTTTTTTTTTTTAATCATTTCACGCGCATTGTCCTTGAATAACCCCGCGAGCGCGATTTCTTGTGCATCCGATCCCTGTGTTATCAAGGGCATGCTTGCCGTGCGGCGCGCCACTCGCGACCCCGCAAGTTAGGCCTAATGAGCGCTACTTTTTTGGTTCTGGCTGCAGATAGGGTGCCGCGGGCGACTGTTGTTTATGACGGCCGCGTTTAAAACGCGGACGAATCACTTCTACAGCGGAAATGAAGGCATGGATGGCAAGTGCACTACTCGAATGGCGGTTTGCGGTCGCTACGTTTCTGCCATCGAGCGCGTGCGTCAGAGAAAACGAGGGATAGCGCGTGCAGTAATCGGTTCCCGTTTCTGCGCAGTCCGGTTCCGCGGGAAGTCCGCAGAAACGGCGACGTTGCTATAGCGCATTTTCTTTTCTTTTTTGCACAGCGCGGCCACGGACTTAAATCTTTAAAATATCCTTTTTTTTTTCATTTCTTTTTTTTTAAAGCGGGTGAAAGCAGCTCGGTCGTGCGCTTCGAATGTCTAACACGCGCCGCTACCTGCTCGACAGTTTTTACACACATCTAGACTTTGAAAAATGTTGTTTCGGTTATAGTGCAGTACCGCTTATAGTGCGGGTATTCGCGATTCCAGCGACTTACGTTATAAGCGGTCTATGCTGTACTATTGCACCACTGTAGCCACAGCAGGGTAGACCTGCATGCCCAGAGTCGACTATCAAAGGAGGGAATCCTCTGAACGACCAAGCAGTGGATTTTGCAGAGACTCGTTAACTTGTTTTTGGCACGCAAATATGCCAGCAGGATGCAGTGTTTCTTCAGAAGCCATTTTCACTTTCGAGAATGCACTCCATGCTTCTTCTATGGTGCTGGCAGCAGCTCTGCAATCTCTAGCTTCTGCTGCTCCACTTGAGCGCAGTTTCTCAACTTCAGAAAGAAGCAGGCCATTTGCCCGAACCTTCTGGCTTTGTGTGGAGTGAAAGACTGCCTTGTAGCACGGATATACCACCATAGCCAGTGCCAATTGCGGGCACAGCGCTCACCAAAACATGGCTTGTTTACAGGTGAGACGGTGCTTTTCATGTTTTCGAAGCGATGAAACTGTTTATTATAGTCGTGCCGTGCCCCAACACCCTGGTGTCCTTATCCTGCGAATGCTGGTCTGTGCTACTGAAGTGGGGTAGAAGCGGTGAAATCGAAACAAACCCTGGCCCCGCTGTACTCGAAGAATAAAATTGAACAAATTTTGCAAACATTGAAAGAACAGGCGAAGTCACTTGCTGATATAAAACATGATCAACATGCGTTTCAGGAGGAAGTAAAAGATATGGCAGCGTCATAAAAAAAATTTGAGGAACAATTGTCTACAACTGAGTCATCCCTTCCGAAACTGGCCGAAACTACAGAGGTGGTTTCTGCAAGCATGTTTGGGAGAGAGCAAAAGAAGAAAGACGAAGCGGTGCGCGCGTGTGCCTTGTTCATGACAAACTTTACGTAAACAAGGATGCATATTTCTTGGACGAGAACACCGCTTCACAGAAGCCGTGCTTAGTTGCTGATAAACGCTCAAACCACATGAAAACCCAGGAACAAGGGCACTACTCCTGATGCAGTGACGTTTATTAATCTGAACGCGCGCAGACTCTTGAATAAAATTTCAGCCATCAACAGTTTTTTGCTGGAGTGTGAACCAAATGTACTCATTGTTACCGAGACTTGGTTGAATGCATTCATCGAGAACTGCAAGTTTATTCCTTCAAACTATACGGCTTATCGTAGAGATCGCGGACCTAAGGGCGGTGGTGTTGCGGTTATTTGTAAAAGAACAACTGTATGCACAGAACGTTCCTCGCCTCCAGAAGTTGAATGTATTGCATGTGACATGGTTTTATATGGCAGTACATTCACATTCATTGCAGTTTATCGTCCTCCCGATATATCAGAAGACTACATGCTATCTTTCAATCACTTCTTACATAGTGAATTTCATAATTCAAAAAGAAAAACTGTAATAGCCGGGATATCTCCGGTGCTATTCATTGCATGCTTAAAGAACTGTTCCAGCAACTAGATTGGGATGACAAAGGAATCAATACTAACGGAAAATATCTCAGTAATTTGATGTTTGCAGGCAACATCATGCTCTTCAGTGCTGCGATGAACGATAAGTCATTGATGCCTTAAATCAAGAGAGTATGAAAGTAAGACCAAAATAGGTAAAAAATAATATTGTGCTCGACAGTTTTGCTAAAGTGTAAGAATTTAAAAGTGAGAATCATATTTTAGAATGTGATCAAGAGTACACATGTCAGGGACAAGTGGTAACCGGAGATGCTACTCATGAAAAGGAAATTCTCCGAAGAACAAACAGGCTGGAGCGCATATGGCAAGCATTCCCGAATCACGACCAGAAGCTTACCACTGTCTTTAAAATTACACGTGTACAACCACTACATTCTCCTGTGACTAACATAGGGTGCAGAAACACAGGATGATGAAACTCGAGCGGATTTCAGGACCACACAACACACTGTATAACAAAGAATGACAGGTGTAACCTTAGTCACCTATCCAGAGCTTTTAAACGCAGGAGGTCATCGGCAGGAAAAATTCCAAGAACCAACGTATCAGTTCCCTGGAAATGACCAAACAAAAGCTCGGACAATCACATTTTAGGTCCGTTTTGCTAGCGTCGTGTACTAGCAAAACGCCAGCAGTGGTTCAAAGACCGAGTCAAAACAAATATGCTCTCATTCAACAGGCAGTTACACAACGTGCACAAACATAGCTCCCCAAAATAAAACCATAGATGGGCTACAACATAACACGGAACCACCTACCACCAAATGTATTACAATAGATAATAACACATAAAAACAGCCCTATGCACCAAAGTCACTCGAAGAGTCTAGTCAACATGAACTTCCAGGCCGATCTTGTACCCGGCTGGTCCGCACAGCAGCATTGTTCAACATTTTTTAGGGGCGAAGCTCCTCTTAGTCTAACCTTGTCATGCGTCACTTGTCAGGCGTAACCCGCGTGCTGGGAGGCACGCGCTAGCCCTCGGCGCGTGCCTCTCTCTCTCTCTCTCCCGGCGCGTGCCTCTGCTGTCTTGTGAGAGAGAGAGAGAGAGCGAAAGGCGCGCATAGGCTATGGAAACGTTGTTTCTTAGAGGAATGCTCTACCGGCTCGCAAAGAAGGAGAACGCGCCCTCACCCGCGAGAGACAACGTTGGCGCAGACAGCGTCTCCTAGCGAGTTTCTTGATTGAGAAATACCGACTGCTCGCGTTGGAGAAGCGTTCACCGGCAACCCATTATATATATATATATTGTAAAGAAGAACGAGACAGACACAGCGCCTTTGGTGCAGGCCGGCTGTTCTAATCTGACTTCTTCTTTCTCTGCTTCTCTAGCCCGCTTTTTCCAAGCGCGAGCGTCAGAGGCCCAGTGCAGCTTTTCGCCATTACACTCGGCCACGACTGCGAGTGTCGGTAACACCCGAAACCGCCAGAAATTGCCTCTGGTGGACGGCATTGACTGTGCCGAAGCGGTCGCTGGCCTTGTGCGTGCTGATACAAAATGTTGCCGGTGACGACTCCGGTGGACGAAACTGGCTGTTGCGGGAGGGTCGGAGCTGCCTCTCAAGTTTGCCCCGGCACAGGCTCCCAAGTCGGCCCAGTCTCTGTGGATGCTGTAGGTCTCGGCTACGCCGCAGCTTGGATTGGAGTTCGTCCAGAACTGTCTCCGGTGGGCGACCTTGACTGTACCGTTGCGGTCGTTGAATGCCGAGCAGGCCTTTATGCCATCCCAGTTTCGTGCCCTCGTGAAGGCTGAGTTTATTCGTACTTCCGTCCCGTGACTGAGTAGTATCTGCAGGAAAAGGAGGCTGAGCAGAAAATTCTTCGGCCACAAAGGCTTCATTGGTGGCACTTAAATGGGACAACGCATTGCTCCGGTGCGTTCCTTTGCATTTGGCCAGTAAAGCCGTTGGTAGTCGAGGATGTTGGTCCAACGGGTCGTGAGGCACACTTTTCCTGTGATCGGTGGGCCCGTCATGCCACTGGTGCGGCAGCGCATGAGGTGAGGGCGACTCCTTCGAATGCAGAGGGCATTCGACCTCTGGCAGTGGTAGGGTTGTGTCGGATACCATCGCAGAGCCCGATGCGCACAGCGGAGAACGCAGCGTGCGACTGGTGTGCGTGGCACATGCGCTGCCAGTTACGCTTCCAGTCAAAAGCTTGCAGGTGGGCTCCTCAACACCGAGGTTTCGCCCGTCAGTACCTTGTTCTTGAAGTTGCCTGATGTCACTCTTGTTCTCGTTGTCGATGGGTAGTGATGGTATTTGAAGTCGGGGGGCATTCAGCCCTTCAGAAGCCGGAGCATCCATGTCCTCAAATACTGGTAGGCTCGGCGACCGCATCTCCGGTTGCTCTGGGTTGAGAATGCTGTGCATTGTTTGCAATGCTGCCCCAATGCCAGTCACCAACGCAGAACCCGAGACGCACACAGGTGTACAAGACTGGGTGTTGGCGTCTGTAACAAGGCAGTCAGCGATGGACTCTGTCGAGGGGCTGGCGGGCGCACCTCCGGTGTCATTGCGGTGTTCCTCGCGAGCCTCGTCCAAGTTCGAAAGATGGTTGGCACGGCCGCAGGCACAGGGAAGCGGCCTGAAAGCAGCCAAGAACTTCGAGGTCCATTCCGGCCAAGACCTCTGCCAGACGCCTTGGTAGTGATGCCAGGCCACGGCACGTTCTCCAAGGTGTGTGTGTGTGTATATATATATATATATATATATAGGCACTGGACCTCGACTTGCAATGAAGTGCCGGTGGGAGATTTCACTTGTGCATAGTTCAACCATGAGGATTCGTAGCGTGCGCGTTAACTAAATTAATCCGGAACTCGGCACGATCTCCGATGAACATCCCGAGCTTCGCCCACTCATCATCATTCACTCCGTGGATATGCTGTAATTTTTTTTTTCCCTCACTGTGTCATATGATGATAGACTGCTGCTCAAGTCATGGAGCAAGAATTCTTGAGGAGGGGAAACAGCACTCGCTCGGGCGGCCCAATAATGTCACGCCGTAGGGCATGGTGCCGATGCGCCCTCTGTCGGGCGAAAAAAGAAACGCGCGCATTGCGCCGTGGCCTGCGCGATCGGCTGTGGCGGTGTAACGTCGCGTTGTGGAAGCCCATGAGAGTTCTAGAGTTGGCAGATGACAAAGACTACAAGGCAGCTCTTGCGCCCTTTCTTCCCAAGGTCACTTACATATGCGAGGTCACAATAGGCGATGCGCAAAGCGCCGACGACGCCATCTGCCGCCACGGCTTGGAAGCGTTGGTGGGTCCGGGCGAGCAGTGTTCCCGCGAGCGTGTACGCGAGTGCGCGGATGGATGTGTTTTCGTCGTGATTGACGGAACGACTCTGTCGGGCTTCAGAGATGTCGAAAAATAACTGCTGCGCTGTCGGCTGCTCAAACACACACAAAGAATCGCCAGGAACGCACTTATACAGGTTTCTGGTGCTATTTCATGAGCGAGAGCGACGGCGGAGGTGGATTGCGGCTGTACAACGCAGAAGGTAAGCAATCGCGCTTTGTTTACAGCAGCGTAATGTACGAGGACTTCGATGAATAATAAACCAGGCTTCGAAGTGCGGCGGAAGACAATACGCCTGAGGACCGCCGAGCAGTGAGACCCTATGATGCCGTTTTTTCTAAAGAGAAAAACAACATCACGTGCCACGCGCTCGTGATCGTCTTCATTCACGCCCGCTATTTCTTTTTTCTTGTTAACAGCGGTGTTAGAACGAGTACCGTGTTTTTATTTCTCCATTTATGTCGCTACGTCTTCAGCGAACGCTACTACGTTCACACTTGGTCGCCTCGCCTGCATTGTAGACGCTACAATGCACATGAGGTTGTTATTACTGATAAGACGCGGTGCCTAGGCTCTCTTGAAAAACGAATGGCGCGAAGCGCAATGCCAGAGAATGTGGGGCAGGTGACGGCTCCTTTACAAAAGCGCCGTGGAATCACACGTGTGCTGCACGAAATCGGCTGCATTCTACCTATTGATGGCACTGGAATGCGATCACCGGTGCAGAATGTCCGCTGTGCGCTCGCCTCAACTATATGCATATTGGCTGTAAAACATGGCACCTGTGCGCATTGAAGACTTTGACGATCTTGTAGAATCTAACGCCATTTTGCAACACTTGGCAATAGCTTGCAAAAAACCTAGCAAATACGTAGCCAAGCTGCTATGACAAGCTAGGTGACCACCACCGCAGTGACTCAGTCTCGCGCCACTAGCACAAGCTGCCGAGATATATTTCCACAAGTTTATCGTGCTGGTTTCAAAGTTTTACCAACGCTGACCCTTCGCGTGGCCGCACCTGTGGAATCCATGCGCCGGTGCGACAGCGATCCCTCAAAATCTACTATATAAAAACATGGCACGTAAACGAAGCTACTGTGTCGAGAAAAAACGTTGGTTCATGCGTCAACGCATGCAGGCATTAGTGATCGGGACGTTATAAAGAAAGCGGTGCTATGAGCTCCACTGCGTAGGGAAGCTTGTTGACGCTTGTTTGTGGCAAACACTTGGCGCGTATGGTGACATTGTTGTCCCACACAGTTGTGACATCGGACACATGTCCACTGTTATGAAGTGCGGATCCTTTGCGCACACTATCGCCGCAAAAGTAATTATCTGAGACGCGCACAAGCGGCAAATCGCACGCGCGCACTTCCGCCATGCTTACAGTGAGATGAGGCGTCTGCTACGCGACCCACCAGCGGTTCCAACGGCCGCCGCTACGCGGCTTTCAGTGGCGCCCCTATAGGCGCTGTGCATCGCGTATACGCCAGTGAATGACTTCCAGCGGCATGCATCGTCTGCTCTGGAGTGCAAGCAGCTCGTTCCAAGCGCTGTACGGCACGTAATTAATTCAGCATTTATTACTAACTGCAGCTAAAATGTCCGCCACCTCTATTTATTGAAGCTACAGAGTGAAAACTGAGAAAATTTGCAATATGTGAGACGGTATCGCGATAATTATGCCTCGCGCCCATAGGATGACATGTTGATGGCAACAGGCCGGCAGCGTCATCTGTCGTGATGCGCCGAAAACTCAACTTCCTCCTCGCCCAAGCGTTACATTAACGGGCCGCCGCCGCACGCTGCCATGGTATAGCAGTTCCCTCTCCTCAAATATTTCTTTTTCTTTCTCCATGGCTCGAGTCTTTATATCGACTTCGGCCGGCACTAGAGACGTTTTGGCGCGCGTCACTGTCATGAGTAAAAGGGGCCAACGCACGGGCCACACAGCGAAAAGGAGGGATCAGCAAAGTGGTGCGGAAAAGCATGCGCTGTAGACACGTCCATGCACATAATTGGTGGACAGCAGGCTCGTGGCGCGCGACCCGAGCAGCGATGGGTGTTGGAAAAGGTTGAGCTGGCATTCTCTGCGTGGCACCGGTCAACGAAGGTTGTCTTGCCAGCTACGGACTGGTGACGAGGAGACGAGGGGCGCCGGGCTCCGGGGTGGCCGTCGACCAGGCTTAGGGTCGAGCGTGAACTTCGGAGTGGCAGCAGCCGAACTGCAGCGGTTCCCGGTATACCCGCAGCGCTCCACCTTCGCCGGCAGAACGGGATGACCAGCAAAGCAATCACAGCAGAGTGCCAGGTCACTTTGGAGACCGGGCATCATTTCAAAGGAGAGGCCGAGGCTGCCGCTAAGCCTAGCAGGGAGCCAGTGACAGCCAAGTCATTCGGGAACGAAGGCAGCGGAGACTGCCGGACTCTGCGTGAGTGGCGGCTACCACAAGTACCATTTGTCGACGACGGCTACGTGGACGCGACACCGCTGAGAGGACTCTGTTTCCGAACCCGCACCACACCCAACGTAAGAGCGTCCAATTTGAGCTTTGAGCAGCTACCACGGACGTAAACGCGAAGTCCATTGTTGGCGGACACCCATTGGGACTGCGCCCAAGCCGGAGGAACTTTAGCGTTTTCGCAAATTAGGTTGTGGGGATAGTTAAGTTTATCCGGTTTCTGTGTGAATCTTATGTGTTTTCTTCTTTGATGCGTTTATAATGTTCTCTTGTGTCACGTTTTTTCCCACCAACAACGCTGCCAGTGTCTGTGCCCCAATCCATCTGAGCAAGCACTCCCGAGATCTCCCCTCTCACACAAGACAGTCATGTGATCTCCGCATGCACAAAGCTGAGAGAAGGTTCCCGACTAGACTGGTATCGTCCTCGCGTCTGAGGCGCCTCCTTCACATGTCGCGGTGAGCGTCGGCGCACTCTCCACTTCCTCCTCTCTTCGTCTGTCTCACGCGCTCGCCAGCTGGTATGGCATGACTCACTGTGGCTCTAGTATATTCCACAATTCACTACAATCGCACCGCGCATGCTTCGGCCAGTCGTTACATGCATGGAGGCTTTTGCTGCGTCTGTCGTCCTCTTTTTTTTTTCTTCCCAGGATTGACTTTGGCACGTCGGCTACGATGCCGGGCTTCTTGACGAAGTGGGCACTACTTTGTGACAACCTTAAGAGGCAGAAAGCAATGAGAATGGATCAGGGAGCAGACAGGAATAAGTGATATCCTGGTGCCAACTAGAAGGAAAACGTGTACATGGGTAGGAACCGGCAACCATTGGATGGTGAGAACAACAGAATGGATACCAAGAGAAAGGAAAAGCAGCGGAACAGGCAAAAGGTTAAATGAGGTGATGAAATTAAGAAATTCCCGCAGGCATAAAGAGGAATAAATTCGCCCAGGTCGGGAAGAATTGGACATCGCTGGGAAAGGCCTTCGTCCTATGGTGCACTTAAGGTAGGCTGATATTTTAATTCTGGTTGACCGTAATGATGAGAAATGTCAAGATTTAGCTCTTAGCCTCTTCTTAGGATTGCATGCAGCCACTACAGCTGACGTTAATTCCCAATCAGTAACTCCACCAGGTTTCTTGACTTGGAGCGTTCTTCCTCTTATGTCCATTCTGCAGCCCCGCTAGTTATCAATGACCCAGGTGTCTTCCAGATCGAAAGGGTGGTGCCTATGTTATGCTTACCGAACCACTAGCCATAAACTAAGTTCAATTAATACACATCTAAAAGCATAGGCACAGGTATAAACACACACACACACACACACACACACACACACACACACACACACACACACACACACGCGCGCGCGCACACAAATTGTATTGTACAGTCTGTTTCATACTTAGGGGGAAATCTCGGAGCGCCTTAAAACGCGTTGCGTCCATGATGCGGCGAGCGCTGGAGTCGGCCAGCAGCAGCTGCTTACGGAGGCGCAGATGCTCTATGCGTGCACCCTTTAACTGAGGCCGCATCCCATTGGCCACATGGTTGCGTCGCGTTGCAAGGTGCTCCGAGATTTTCCCTACGTATGAAACAGACTGTACATGTCTAGATACTTCGCAAACAGATGCAGCTATAAAAAGGAGAGAGGATGGGTCCGCTCCTTGTTACATACTGAGTGAGAAACCTTTCATGACTCACTGTAAGAGCGCCCATTAATTCGAACTGCTTTCACTGGCAACGTACTCATCGGCATCTGTCAGCCGCCTTCAAAACACCAGTATCAAGTGCAACTCTCATTCAATTCAGTGTTTCGCAGCAGATCTGTTTCTTTGGCAAACACTACGAGCGTGGGTTCTTACATATGTGAAGTGCAACCTACCACTTCTGAACAACCAAAATGCGACAAGCTTATGGCGATGCTATCAAAATTAACCTGTATGGGTTCAGCCACAGCGCGGAGGCGCAGCTATGGCTGCTCGCACACTTTCTACCCAAACTCCCACTGCTGTGTTGAGTAGATGCTTTCCTACGAAGGAAAACACAAGCATGAGCAGCGACTCCCAATGTCTGCCTATTCATGTGTGCTCAATTTCCTGGGGTGGGTCGGGTGTCAAAGGGAGTGCATAAAGTATTTTTTTGTGCAAAACTGGCTAAAAAGATAGGAAGGCCAGCCGTCAACATCCAGGCTCCAGCCACCACTGTTGCAGCACTTGTACCATGCATATGTTTTCCCCGCATATGCCTTTCATACACACTCCGCTTCACAGTGTACTCGTATGTGGCGATAAACCCCTCATTATAATGAAATTGCTTTATTAAAAATATTGCTTTTCTCTAAATTCCTTCCAGCCTCAATCCAAACGCATTACTCGAAGCGCATCAACAGCTTGCTCCACTTGAAGCAAACTGGTGAGGCACGGCCAAATAACCCGGTGGAGGCGATTCTTCCCATCAACATTACCACGTCACAGAGCTGGCATGGCTCGCACCATTTCAAAGTGAACGCACGCCACCAAAACTACTTTTTCCTCCTTGCTGCACTGATATTTGACAACAGCGAGACAGTCAGTGCTGTGAAACAGGCAAACGTACGACTCTGCGGGGCGTGTGCTGCGCTGGCACAAGCTCACTCAAGCAGCCGAAGTTCCTTGTTGGTGTACATACCGGCGGCACTACACACATTCAGCTGTTGACGAGCCGGGTTGGCCTGGTCAAACGTCAACTGCGCACGGACCGGGATCCACGCTGGACTGCCACAGGGCGTGCAACTGTATGTTGTTGAGATGCTTCATTAAGTGTGCCCTGCATCTGCTTTTTGTTACTAACAGAAATAGCTCAGCCAGTGCCTGGGCGACCTTAAAACAAAATTCTGCTGACAAGAGGTCGTGAAAAGTCACCAGTGGCCCCTAACGATCACGACCAGACTTCCAGCAATCTCTCAGTCACATGGCCACTTTTAAGGGCAATTGACAATCCAGATTTGATGCTGCTATACTGTCATATTTAATCATGATCATGTGCAATCGGGACTAAAATGACGACCTGTACACTGATTTGGCCCGATGTCAGCACTGAACTCGATCTGGTTTAGCTTTAACCGTGTAGCATCTATCATCGCCTGCTGGTGGCGATGAAGAAAACTGACTGGGATCAGCACTGACGTTGCCACTATCATTTGAATTGCCCATGCTTGCTGTTCGCATTGCCTGAGCCTTCCACATTCGCAGGGTCACTATATAGAATTTACCATTTATAACAATTCTCACTTATAATGAATTTTTTGCCATCTCATTGATTTCGTTGTGCCAGGGAGGACACACCAGGCAGAGTCAGAAAACGGCTAGCTATACCTTCCTGGTATTCGAAATCAGCAAAAGTTCTGCTTCGCGGAGACTCTGAATTTGATTGCATGACAGTTTGCCATAGAAGGTAGCAGGGATTTCTTCATAACACCTGTGCGACTGGGGACCCAGACAACTAGGCCATGCTTTTGTCGTGTATCAAAAGGTCTAGAGTTCAAATCCTCCTGGTTGTTTTTTCTTTCCTTTGTTTTTTGGGTTCTCACTGTAGCATCTGTTGTACTATGACTTATCTTTCTTTTTGGATTCGAAGCAGCTTATGGTGGAGTTCAATCCGGTGGTGGTGGTGTGCGGCGTGACAACCCTTACTGCGCATGCGCGAACCCTCTCCACACACCCCCCCTCCACGCGACGTCGGCGTTGCATACAGCATGGTTTGCTTGCCGATGCTGCCGTTGCGTTTTGGCATGCTGAGCCCGCATTTCATCCATAGCAGTTTCCCGCCGACGTTGCCATTTGCGCTGGGCTTCCCTAGCCCGGAGCTCAGTGATCATGACAGTGTACTTGGAATCCAACCTCTACAAAGGGAACGTGGAATTGCACCTACAAGGAGCAATGGTGGAATATGACGTGTACAAGAACGACCCCTTTATCATGGTGGGAGACTTCAACGTGGAATCTACAAGAACTCTTGGATAGTGCAACACATGATAAGCGGGACCTCCATTAACGGGAACACCGATGCAAACGTGGTGTGCACCCTCCGTGCATCGCCTCATGGTCCCCTTTAGTGGGAGATGGTGTAATTTTTTTCTTTCCGCTAACCATTTTCCTTTCTGCTGTCGTAACCATTCCATATAACACTTTTGAAAGATGGGGGATGATCTGGACATGACATGAAGAAGGGCTTCCACCACAACCATGGCTCATCTGTGTAACTCACCAGATCAGACCCCCCCCCCTGGTGCAACACCAGGGCCAGCATGTCCCAACCAAACTAGCTGTACCTACGATGACGGCAGCAACGGAACTTATAGCCAAGGATGCAATCAGATTGATATGGAAGCAGTAGGCTCAAAAAGCCTCTGGACTCGGACAGGCAGCCATTGGAAATTAAACGCAGCAACTCTGAACACGCGAACACTATCAACTGAAGCCAGACTAGCTGAACTAGTAGAATAAAAATGGTATTAATTGGGACATCATTGGCCTTAGCGAAGTTAGCAAACCAGCGGAAGGATACTTATTGCTTAATGATGTGCATGTCCTCTACTACGGAGGACTGCCAGAGAAGTGCAAATATGGCGTGGGATTCCTTATCCACAATGACATTGCAGCCAATATTGAAGAATTCTATAGCATCAACGAAAGGGTAGCGTGAGTCGTGATAAAACTAAACCAGCCACAATAACGATGAAGTATAACAGTTTTACGAGGATGTGGAAACCGCAATGAGCAAAGTACACACCCAATGCAAGCAGCAACAATTAACGATTAGTTCATCTGAACTAGTACACCTTCAGCCCGGCAGCATCACTGCTGCAATGGTACGTGAAGAGGCAAGCTGACAAAATAAAAAAAGAAAGAAGAAGAAAGAAAGAAGGGAAGAAGTTCAGCAATAAGTTAACATTTGTTGTGTTTCATTGTGAACAGAACCACGAAAATTATTTCAATAAGAAGTGAAAGGAATGTGTGACAAAACATACTAGCACAATAGACGGTAGGAGGCCGGGTGTTTACGATAATTTGTGAAACTCGACACTGCACGATGCTTTTGCAACAGGGCAATGGTACAGCGGCCCTGCCAGAAACATTGTATTCTGATAATTGGATTCATTCCAGACAAATAAAGGCAGTGGAGAAATCATCCTCCCAAGGGCTCGGCCGACAACAAAAGAGGGTGCACGCAGGAACCACAATACGATTACGAAGCATGCCATGGTGAGGCACCCAGGGTTAATTTTGCCGCCTGCAGTTCCTTTCCCCATCAATCGAAGTACACAGATGTTATTGCATGTCGACCCTTCATAAATGTCCCACTACCATAGCCCTATGCGAACTGCTTCAAAGTATGCACAATGGAGAGCCTGCATGGATGACATTGTTGTTCTTAGCCTGAATCATTTTCACTGCTGCTTTTGCTCTTCCTTAGGAGGCAAACAACAAAGCCCAAACACAAGCACTGTACCACGTCAGAAGAGAGAGTTGAAGCGCAAGTCACCATGGCCTCCCACAAGGTGGCACCACCCAAACTTCGCACAGCTGATACCTGGACTGCTACGAAAAAAAAAAGCTGCCAAGCATACCTCACCAACCTCCCAACTCGGAACTTCGAGAAAAAATTTCTTTTCAAGTTCAGCATTAATCCGGCTCCACTAACGTGAAATTTGAGGAGATGCAAAGCATACAGTCAATCACCACTAATTGGCAATGAAAGGCAAAAGATTGCATATATGTACATTTATTACACAATCAGGCATCCAGTGCTAAAAGTGCCTTTTGGTGTTCTGGCACAGCTTTTGCAGCAGAAAACTTCGAGCAATCCTACTGCACTGCTGGGATACATAAATTATGCATGGGATAAAAGAAAAAAAAAAGGAAAACCTGCGAATTGCTGTGCTCCATTTGTGAATAGGGCCTTGACAACTAAAAAGATATCATGAGGAATGTGGTCAACATCACGACCTGGCCGATGAGCGACGATGAGTGCTTTGCCTCCACGCTACATCACTTGTCCCTTCAACACAGAAGACTGCTAAACAAAAAATGCAGGTTTTTTTTGTTTTCTTGTGTGTGTTTCTTAAGCTGTTTAGGTCCCCAACTATAATCGCCATTTACTTCGAGCATCTCGCACTAGTGTAGCATGCCCAATATTTCAAACAGGTCACTATAGTCTGATCCAGCTCAAGTCTGCAGTGAAGCCCCTCCCACGCCCTCATAACCGCCAGCCACTGTTCCTCCACAAGGCTGCAAATAGTTCCTACTTCTCATTTTCCCTGTAACCAAAATAAAGTGCTAATGGCAAAAATAAAAAATACGTGCATAAATTTGCATGTATTTACTCGTTCATTAGAGTGGAACATAAAAAAACCAATTCCTTATGAAACGCTTGCAATGCAAAAACCACACTCGCGCCACAAGCACCGCCCCACCCGAGTTTTTCAACTCAGTTCGTTGAAGCTTCAAGCGTGAGAAGAGGTCGGAATGAGCTGCAGCGCGGCCTTTTTAAGATTGAAACGCTCAAGCTGCACACATTTTTAGCCATGCTTCTTGCACATCTCATAGCTTCTGCCGATGAAAGAGGACTCGAGCAGAAACACTGCGCCATTTCGAAAAGGTCGCACGACAACTTTGCTTGCTTCTCTGATTGGCTGGCGGAGCAACACCAACTAGCGCGGTCTGTCTGCCCTTGTTGCCAACTGCTGTTTGTATCCTACTATAACGGCGTTCGTGCTATCACGCGACACGACATTCTTGACTGCAACATTCTTAGCGGCAAGTTTTCAAGAAAGGAAATGTAGGCAAAGCAGGTGACAGCTGTCAGACAAAAATACCAGGAGAAGCCCTTGCCTTTTTTGGAGTGCATGTCATATCTCGCCATCTCAGGTATTCATACTTCGCTGGCCTGATGTCGCACCACGCAACTAAGCAATGTAGGCAGCAAATGGTTAAATTATGGTGATGCAAGGCGCAACAGCGTTACAACTTCTTAGACAAACTGATTCATTTCTGGTATTTTACATATCGAACCCATGATATGACTAGGAGAGATGCCATAGCAGGAGCCACATGGGGTTGACATCATACGGTACATGAGCCAAAGTGCAGCAACCATGACCGCGGTTCAACCCCACAGCCACCGTGGTCTTCTTGGACCAGATGCCCAGACATATTTGTTTCCGAATAACGAAACAGCATTCCCGTGCAACGGTGCGAACAAACATGAGCTGGTCATACACAATGTACAGTGACAAGCCTATCACATCTGCATACGGTCACTTATGGAACACTGAGGATTTTATTTTACAGAACAGATAAGTTTCAAAAGTTTGCCAATTAAGATAATGGCTCATTGAGCTGCATCATCATGTGCAAATATTAAACCCAAGATGGCAGAAGAACAAGTGCAAGAGCCCGGTTTCATAGATAGATGCGGAGTTTCCACAGGTACTTTTCTAGAAATTCTTTCCATGTACTTAACGTCAACGTTAGCTGGATACAGAGAAGGCGTGTTTGTGCAGAAATCGGGGATTTGTATAGGTTCAAAGGTCGCCCCTATTCTAAGTGATCTTTGCCAGAGCAAGTTTGACAGCCGCTTAAAAGAGGCCTTAGGTGACCACATCATCAGGGTATTTCGGTATGCAGACGATTACTTGATATTTTGTAGTAAGGATGATTTTGAATCCGTCGTCACCTATCTAAGCGATCAATTTAAACTTAATGTAGATGGTCTAAGGTTTACGAAAGAACTACCTGAGAGAAACGTAATACAATTTTTAGATATCTCTTTGTCATTTGAGCAGAATCACGTGTGTTGGCAGTATGCCCCTAGAGCATCTAAACCATTGTTAAACTTTCACTCCAAGCATTCGAAAGTAGTAAAAAACGGAATAGCCTTGTCCTGTTTAAAGTCAGCCCTATCGAAGTCGTGCGTGCACCGTTTGACCATTAGCTTTAATACGCAGGTCGAGCGCCTCTTAGAAGCAGGTTACCCTAGACTAGCCATAGCCACAGTAGCTGAGCGTCTGAAGAATTCGATTTCCACCGGAACGAATGCTGTAGCACTGAGCAACATTAACAAGAAAAGAGTTGTGAGTATTCCGTATATCCACGCAGTTTCGCACAGGCTTAAGAAAGTGGGAAGTAGATATGGGGTTAATGTTGTGTTTACGGCTCCCAATAAGTTAGGTAGGGTTTGTGCTGCCGGTGCATAGAAGAAATGAGCTGATGGAAGGAAAGAAGCGAACGGTTATCTGTCAGGTTAAGCACACAGCCAATAACAATTTTACCGACTGTCGCATGGGTGTGGTTCATAAGATTCCTTTTAGCTGTGGACGTTTTTATGTAGCGCAAACTGCGCGTTGTATTAATCAAAGATTAATTGAACATAGAAGGTCGCTATCAGGGGGAACGCCGTCTAATCTATCTTTGCACTGCCAGGTCTGTAACTGCACGCCCGAGTTAGACAAAACCGAGATCCTGTACAGACATATGAATGAAGAGACGCGTTTATTGGTCGAGGCCTGGCATATCAGTATTAGTGGAAGTGCGCGCGTGAGTCAGCCGTCGATTAGCTTAAACAGAGAGGAGATAGAATGCCTTAGCAGTTGTCTATCGCGTAGACCGGCATGTGCAACCGTTTGACATGTGGCGCTACCATTCCTGAGCATGCGCAGATAAGCTGTGTGTCTTCTTTCTTTTTCACCTCTGTGCTCTGCTTCAGTTGATAGTCGGCGTTCGTGTTGTTCACTTCTGCCCTTGCTTCCGTGTCTTGCACGCCTCTTCTTTTGACTATGGACCCTTACCAACTCACTCAACTATCTGGCCTTTTGATGGCACAGAAGACTACTCCCTGGGCTGGTCAATCAAACAGCACTGATGCTGTCAGGTTGCTTAGTGTGAACGCCTTGCGCTTGTTCGCGCTGTGCGAAGGCTGCCACATGTTGTGAAGCAAGTGCGAGAAATAGAGCTCTTTATTCCGCAGTGACGCATCAAGCGTGGGCACTTATTTTTAATTACTCACATCATGTGTTCCTCTTTTCTATTTTCATCCTTTGGCTGTAGCCTGACGGACTACGATATGGGGCGACATCCACAACTATTGCGGTCAGCACTAACTAACCAATGCCATGTGCCCCAGTGACAACATGAAACTAAGCTTAAAGAGCAATTCATTGCAAAGCTTTAGACAAAGGAAGCGCTATCTAAGACTCGCAAATTTGAAATTTGCAAGCATTACACTCCTATTCAAGAACACGAACCTATATGGGTGTTAGCAACCCAGAGTACACACTTAGCAGAGCATTTCTCCATTTATCATTTCCAAATGGAACCCTGCCTCCATGGGTTGTTCATGCATACGATGATGATGATGATAGTGGTTTGGTTAAGCAGAGGATGCTAATTTCTGCAGCCCATGTCGGGAGTACGGCTAAGCGCCCGTGGGGGTAGGTGAAAGGGACTGAAAGAGATAGAAAGGAGAAAAAAGCCGCAGTGTAGGGCTCCGAGAATTTTGACCACCCGGGCTGAACATGCTCTGACAACGCACGGTACACGGGCCTCTGGCACCTTCACCTCCATCGAAGACGCGACCGCCACACATGAGAGTAAGAGTACTGTCAAGCCGTGCAGTGCACCACGGCCATTTAGTGATATTAACGTTTCGGGGTTTTCTGTGGTTTTACATCCCCATGATTTCATTACGACAGACGCCAAATTTCGACCTCGTGGGACGTGCACAGACATCGCACAGCATACATGCTATTGACTTGGCCTCTCATTCATAGTCATATTTTGCTTTCTGTTGTGTTTAGTCTGTCTTCCTCCCTCTTCTCCTCTATTCATTTCCTTGTCCCAAAAGATTAGGCAGGAGTTGTGCCCCTCTTGGTGCAAGTTGTCAGCCTACCCTCCCTATCCCTTCATGTTCACATACCAAATAATAATAATGTCGTACGACGATTTATTATCGTGCAGAGGATGCTGTTGGTTCGAGAAGGCAGTCGAGAGCCAACACAACGCGACACGAAGATCACGCGCACAGCGACAAATGCCAAGGCGCTTCTTCTTCTTCCTCTTCACTACAATATCCCCTCGGCGAGAAGAGGAGCCAACCTGGCGACTTATGGTGCTGGTAGGATAGCGGGGTCATAATACGGTTTAAGTCGGCTGACATGAACCGTGTCACGACCGCGATGCCGGTGGTCGGTAGATGGTGTCAAGGGTTCGATGACATAGTTAACGGCAGAGGTACGGTCTACGACGCGGAAGGGGCCATCGTAGAGCAAGAAGCTTGGTCGAGAGGCCAGGACTGTGAGGTGGGACCCACAGCCAAACGAGGGAGCCAGTCTGGAACTGTGGTGTGGGTATGTCGCTGTTATGGCGCAGTTTCTCGTGACTTTGAGCGCTGGTCGTAAGGGTACGAGCGAGTTGTCGACAATCTTCTGCATATTTCGCCGCTTCAGAGACCGGTGTGCATTCGGACGTGTCGGGTCGGTATGGCAGCATCGTGTCCAATGTACACGAGGGCTCTCGTCCATACAACAGAAAGAATGGCGAAAATCCAGTAGTGGCCTGTGTCGCGGTGTTATATGCATACGTCACAAACGGCAACACGGTGTCCCAGTTACTGTGATCCGAAGCAACGTACATAGTCAACATGTCACCTAGTGTGCGGCTGAATCTTTCTGTCAAGCCGTTCGTTTGGGGTTGGTAGGCTGTAGACTTGCGGTGAATGATGCTGCACGCAGCGAGAAGGGCTTGTATGGCTTCAGAGAAGAACACGCGCCCCCTGTCGCTGAGCAGTTCTCGGGGTGCTCCATGTCGAAGAACGAAGTTCCGCAAGATGAAAAATGCGACCTCGCGCGCAGTGGCGGCTGGGCGCGCTGCAGTCTCGGCGTAGCGCGTCAAGTGGTCGACGCCAACAATTATCCATCGGTTACCCGTCGAGCTGCAGGGAAGTGGCCTGTAGAGGTCGATGCCGATGCGGTCAAAAGGACGATGTGGACAAGGCAGCGGCTGTAGCTCTGCAGAAGGGCGCTGCTGAATTTTTCGGCGTTGGCAGGCCGTGCAAGCTCGAATGTACTGACGGACGAAGTTATACATTCCATGCCAGTAAAAACGGTGCCTTAGCCTGGTATATGTTTTCAGAACACCGGCGTGACCATTATGAGGAGCATCATGGAAATAAGCGCAGATACTGGAACGCATATGCCGTGGTATCACAAGGAGCCATTTCCGGCCATCGGGCAAATAATTTCTGCGGTAAAGTATGCCATCGCGCACAGCAAAGTGAACGGCTTGGCGGCGGAGTGCTCGAGAAGAGGGTGCGACGGATAGATCGTGGAGGAAGCTAACATTGCCGAAAGAAGTGGATCCTTACATTGCTCCGCTGGCATATCGGTGACGTCGATGGGTGACAAGGATACGGAAGGTGTTGATGCAGAGGCCAATTCGGGAGGTAGCGGTGATCGAGAAAGTGCATCAGCGTCCGAGTGTTTCCTGCCTGATCGATAGATGACGCAGATGTCGTATTCTTGCAAGCGAAGCGCCCATCAACCGAGGCGACCTGACGGATCTTTTAATGAAGACAGCCAGCAGAGGGCATGGTGATCGGTAACTACGTCGAATGGACGACCATATAAGTAAGGACGAAACTTGGCGAGTGCCCAAATGATGGCCAGACATTCCTTTTCCGTCACAGAGTAGTTGGCTTCTGCCTTCTTTAAAGTACGACTTGCGTACGCGACTACGTACTCCTCGTAGCCATCTTTCCGTTGCGCGAGAACTGCACCAAGTCCTATCCCGCTGGCGTCGGTGTGTATCTCTGTTGGTGCTGTAGGATCGGCGGCGAAGTGAGCAGGCGACGTAGTTGCTGGAAGGCTTCATCACACGAGGTTGACCACGCGAAGATGCCGTTGCGAGCAGTAAGCAAATTGTTCAATGGTGCGATGATAGTAGCGAAATTCCGCACGAAGCGCCGAAAGTATGAGCAGAGGCCCATAAAGCTGCGGAGTTCCTTAAGAGTAGTGGGCACAGGAAACTCTGCGACTGCGCGAAGCTTGGCTGGGTCGGGGAGCACACCATCCTTGGACACGACGTGTTCCAGTATTGTTAACTGGCGCACAGCAAAACGACACTTTTTGATATTGAGTTGGAGGCCAGCAGATGTGAGGCAATTCAATATCTCACGCAAGCGAACGAGGTGCGTCAGGAAATCGGGCGAAAACACGACGATGTCGTCGAGATAGCACAGACACGTTTTCCACCTGTATTTGCGAAGAAGGGTGTCCATCATACACTCGAAAGTGGCGGGCGCGTTACAGAGCCCGAAAGGCATTACGGTAAACTCGTACAATCCGTCGGGTGTGATGAACGCCGTTTTCTCGCAACCCTCTTCAGCCATCTGCACTTGCCAATAGCTGGAGCGAAGATCTAAGGATGAGAAGTACTCCGCTCCTTGTAAGCAGTCGAGTGCGTCATCTATCCGGGGCAGTGGGTAGACATCTTTTCAAGTTATCTTATTCAGCCGACGATAATCCACACAAAAGCGTATTGACCCGTCTTTCTTGCGTACCAATACCACAGGCGAAGCCCAAGGACTGTGTGAAGGGCGAATGACTCCACGTTGCAGCATATCATCAACCTGCTCGTTTATGACCTTCCGGTTGGCTGCCGACACGCGGTATGGTCGCTGACGTAATGGAGGATGCTCACCAGTGCGAACGCTGTGAGTGACGTTCGATGTACGTCCTAAGGATGGTTGGTCACAATCAAACGAGGAACGAAATTCCTGAAGAAGCGCGAGCACCTGCTGGCGGTAAGAAGACGGCAGGTTGTCGTCCAAAGCAGCTTGTAGGACGGCCGCAGCCGATGACGACGACGGCGACATTGAGGATTGGGGCGATGTGCACTGTGTGCGAGAAGTAAGGGCGTCGAGCTGGTAACACGGCGTGTCGTCGGAAGTTTCGACAACATGAAGCAGGTCAATCGGCTGAACACGACCAAGTGACTCTCCGCGCAGTAACGTTACGCTGTACGGAAAAGGATTGGAAACAAGCATTGTTTGGATTGGAAAGGATTGGAAACAAGCATCTTTAAACGTCTAGACTGGGAAGAAAAGGGCATTCGAATAGATGGAGAATATCTCAGCAATTTAAGATTTGCAGACGACATTGTACTCTTTAGCAATGATGGAGACGAACTACAAAGCATGATTAATGACCTAAACAGGGAAAGTATTAAAGTTGGGTTAAAAAATGGATAGGCAAAAGACCAAAGTTATGCTCAATAGCCTAGCTAAGGAACAGGAATTTACAATCGACAATGAACCCTTACAATGTGTAAACGAATATGTATACCTGGGACAGTTAATAACAGGAACTCCCAACCACGAAAAAGAAATTCTCCGTAGAATAAGGATGGGCTGGAGCGCATTGGGAAGGAATTACGAAATCATGACTGGAAACTTACCGCTCTCACTAAAGCACAAAGTATTCAATCACTGTATCCTCCCAGTACTAACGTACGGTGCAGAAACGTGGAGGATAACTAAAAGACTAGAGATGAAACTAAGGAGCGCGCAACGTGCAATGGAAAGAAAAATGATAGGGGTAACGCTAAGAGATAAAAAACGAGCGGAATGGATCAGAGAACAGACAGGAGTAGCCGATATTATTATATCAATTAAAAGAAAGAAGTGGACCTGGGCAGGACATGTCATGAGGAGAACAGATAACAGATGGACAGTAAGAGCGACGGAATGGATACCAAGAGAGGGAAAACGCAACAGAGGCAGGCAAAGGGTTAGATGGAGCGATGAAATTAAAAAGTTTGCGGGCGTAAAGTGGAACCAACTCGCTCAGGAGAGGGTGGAGTGGAAATCGATGGGAGAGGCCTTCGTCCTGCAGTGGACCTAAATAGGCTGATGATGATGATGATGATGATTGTCGATAATCCAGATGTAGTGGTGAGGATAGCGAACGGGAGAGGCAGAGCCTTGCGGCGTTGAAAAATAGGCGACGGCGTAAAAAGTACGGTAGCATCTGGCTCGGCGGAACAAGATACGGACACTTCGGGCGGGATGTCCGGTCCGACACAACAGTGAGCTTGGCGGCTTTTTCTTGCAGAAGGGTCAGGGAGCACGAAATCAGCAAGCGGGAAAAGCGCTACTTCGGCACGGGCACAGTCTACGATGGCACGATGATAAGAAATCCCAACCGAGGATGATGTCATGTGAGCAAGCAGACAATACGAGAATTTGCACAACATACACGACGCCATCAATAACGACCCTTGCGGTACACGCCGCAAGCGATGCAATGTTCTGCGTGCTTGCGGTACGCAGCAACATGCCACACAACGGCGTCGTTACCTTACGCAGTCGGCGACAAAGTTTTTCGTGTATGACAGACACGGCTGCCCCTGTATCTATAAGCGCAGTAGCGGCAGTTCCTTCGACCAAGACGTCCAATAAATTGTGTGGTGACTGTGCACGCTTGCAGTTCGTGCCTGCGGAACTGCAGCAACTAGTTTCCCTCGCTAGGGGACTGGCGGCGGCGCAAGGGGGACAGCGAACGACAACGCGGTGGTTGTCGAAAGGCCGCCGAGAAGACGGCGAGCTGACTGGGTCCGGGCGCGTGGCATGCGCATTAGGATTGTGCGGATACACATATCCAGGCGCTGCCACAGCTGGGCCAACAGGTAGCATACGGCGATCACAGAAGCGCGCGATGTTGCCGGCGAAACCGCAAGCAAAGCATATAGGTCGGTTGTCACGTGTGCGCTCTGGACGGCATGGGTTCGCGGTGGCATTCGAGGAGGCATAGGAGGTGGCGACGCCTGCGGTCGCATTGCCGCAGGTAACATGAATGCCGGCGATGCAGGTCGTGCTGCGGCTGCAGCATATGTCAGCGGTGCAGCCACGGGAGGACAAGGTTGAGCCATGGGTTGAGTCATGGATTGCGCCAAAGTTAGCGACTCAGCAAGTTCTTCGCGAATGGCCCTCCTGATGGGCGCAGCCAAAGTCGTGTCACGCTGGGGAGGTGGATTGCTCACAGGTAGCATAGATAGTTGCCGCGCCACCTCTTCTCGAATGAAGTCTTTAATTTGGGCGGGAAGTACCGCATCCGACGACAGGTTGGAGGCGAGCGTTAGGCTTGAGAGAGAGAAGGCGGGCGTAACAGAGCTGCGCGTAAGGACCCTTTGTCGACGCAGCTCATCGAAGCTCTGGCAAAGAGTGACGACAGCAGCGACAGAAGTAGGGTTTCGTGCGAGCAGCATTTGAAATGCGTCGTCCTTGATGCCTTTAAGTATATTCTTGACTTTGTCCTCTTCGCTCATGCTAGGATCGGCGCGGCCGCAAATATCCACGACATCTTCTATGTAGCTCGTGTACAACTCGCCGGGTTGCTGAGCGCGCTGTCGTAGACGCTGCTCCGCTCGAAGTTTTCTTAAGGTCGGCCGGCTGAAAACTTCCGCGAAGGCTGTCTTGAAAACAGACCATGTTGGCAGTTCGTGCTCGTGATTGTGAAACCATAAATTTGCAACGTCGGCGAGGTAGAAGGTCACAGCGTGCAGTTTCGCCGCATCATCCCATTTGTTGTGTTCGCTGACGCGCTCGTAGGCGGATAGCCAATCTTCAGCATCGGTCTCACCTGCGCCGCTAAAGATAGGGGGGTCCCGCTGCCGCTGGGCTCCGCCGCAGATGACAGGAGGGACGGCGGCGGCTCCAGGCTGATTGTTGGCAGGGTCAGTCATGGTAGCGGCTGATACAGTCGGCAACCTTCGGCTGCGTAGCTCCAGGATGAGACTCAAGGGGATACCCAGCACGTTTCACCAAATGTCGTACGACGATTTATTATCGTGCAGAGGATGCTGTTGGTTCGAGAAGGCAGTCGAGAGCCAACATGACGCGACCCGAAGATAACACGCACAGCGACAAATGCCAAGGCGCTTTTTCTTCCTCCTCTTCACTACAATAATAATGACTGCGTCTGCACATGTATTGGGGGGGGGGGGGGGGTCCCTTATGTTTTGGTGGAGGGGCATTTCGTCCTATTGAGCACCCTAACCTTCAGCCATGGTTATTTTTTGGTGAGGATTGAGCCTAAACATCACGGATTTTGACTATACCAATTCATTGGTTGAGTGTTCTATGCCGCACCTTAGCTGCAGTTACGAAGCCCTACATGTGGAAACAAGAACAGATAGGGCCCATGTTCACTCATATGACCAAACATAGCACATACAATGTTGGCTAACCACTGACACCCCTAACACACCTGCGATCCCCACAAAATATTCCACATAAGCTTCAGCACGGTGTGCCACCGGTTTATACACCCATAAATTTTATTGAACAAGAAACATAATTCATATTTCCTGCCCTAGGAAGTTCTCTGAAATACAATGTTCAGCTAGATTAAGTGATTAGCAGTGTGCGCATGAGACCACCAGATACATCTTTGCTTATTGCCTTGAAACTATTTACTTCTTTAGTTCGCCAAAGTCATACAGTGGTTATGGTGCCCAACCGGTGACCATTGATTGATCCCGACCATGGCGGTCGCATTTTCAATGGAGTCAAAAACACTAGCAGACCATGTGCGTTGTTACTAAAGATTATAGAACCCCAAGTGGTCAGCAGTGTGTCTCATAATGTAGTTCTGGCATGTGCAACCCCAGGAATTAATATTGTGTAGTGGAGCACACCGGCAGGCGCTCTGACTCATCGCGAAGAAGACGACGTTGACGTTGCTGTTGTTCTGAGCTCAGCTGGTTCTAATATAAATTGTAACAATTTAGTATATTATGGACTTAATAATCAAAATGCATACAACAACGCCAGTGTAAATAACAACGCAGCCAACTGCCTACAGAAACATACGGTGCATCACTAGTCTTTTAGAAAAGCTTCTTGTTGGGCGTGTTGATTCACGTCTGCAAAAGGATTGTGCCCTTCCTGTACGCTTTGGTGTTTTGTTTCTTTTTTTTTTTTCCCCTGTGTTGTCTACCACCTTGCGCAAGATGCCTTTTACAATTGCTAGTGAATAATTGCCAAGGCCTGATATATGTTCCAAGGGCTTACGGGCTAAACCGGGCCGGGTCGGGCCTTAGCGTACCGGGCCCGAGCCAGCTCTGGGCCATATTTTGAAAACACCGGGCTCAGGCAGGAAATATCGGCCCATTTTTCCTGCCCACGCAGTGTCCTAGCGTGCACTTCTATGCACAGCCTAGGGTTACTCCATATGGCGCACGTAGCAAGCCAGAGCTCTGTTTTCCACGCACCACTTCAATGCCATTTGCCAAGCATGGTGATGTGGAACTGTGTTGCTGCAAGGAAGCCGACTTGCCATGTTCCTCCTTTTGGCCTAGTGAGCGTGCACGTTTTGCGTGCACACGCGAGGCAGCTTTGTTTCTGTGCACTGTGTAAAGTGTTCTTTTGTCCTGTTACTTGCGTTAACAGCATGGCAATGTGTAGTGCGCCCTAATGCAGGAATTGCAGCACTACGATTCCGCATGCCTGTCAGCCATCCACTGTCGAGTTCAACAGATTTTGAGAATGGGAAATGGCAAGCCTACTCTCAGATATTCAACAATATACGAGATGATCTAGCAACAGTAGGAAGGTTTGTTTCTTGCTCCTTTTTGTTACATGCCATTTGGTCGTAGACTTTAGAGCTCACGAAAAACACGTAAAATAACACAAGCACCAGTCCGCGATAAACTTGCGCCTGTTTCATGCATACAAATAGTTATAACCTCGCAGCATCCTTGCTGGCGGTTGTTGGGGTGCCTGCAACGACTCTCGTGCGTTGTCATCACGGAAGTGTCTTCCGAGAATGGGGTGTATGACTCGCAATGCTTTGCAGCACACAAAAAAAACTAGTAGCTCTGCTTACATTGTTTACGTTCTGTCATAGTTTTCCTGGTTCATTCATACTACCATACTGCAGCATAAATCTACAGGAAACACTTGTCTGGCAAGAAAGCAAAATATGTGAAGCGCATCGACGCGCTTAGGTTTGAAACACTAAACTTTGTTATACATCTTGTGATCATAGTAAAAACAGTGCCACCAAAATTAACACAACTGAACACAAGAGCCAAGTCTCGTGTCATGTGTTTCTGGTTGTGTTGATTTTGGTGGCGCCATTTTTTAACTATGAATCCTTGCCAACTCGCCCACTGGGCAGTGTTCACCCTCATCATCAGCCTATCTTACGTTCACTGCAGGACAAAGGCCTCTCCCAATGCTCTCCATCCTTTCCTGTCCTGTCTGAGCCGATTCCATTTGATGCCTGCAAATTGCTTAATTTAGTCCCCCCCCTCTTACTCTGTCGTTTATGGCGATGCTTACCCTCTCTTGGTATCCATTCCGTCCTTCTAACTATCCATAGGTTACCTAGCCTTCTCATCATATGTACTGCCCATGTCCATATTTTCTTCTTAACATCGGTTATTATGTCGGCAACTCCCATCTGTTCTCTGACCCACTCGGCTCTCTTTCTATCTCTTAATGTAACGCCTATCATTTTTCGTTCCATCGCCCGCTGCGTGGTTAACTTCCTCTTGTGCTTCTTTCTGCCCCGTACGTCAGTACTGGCAAAATACAGTAGTTATATAGTTTCCGCTTGAGTGGTAGTGGTAGGTTTCCGTTCAAGAGTTGGGAATGTCTCCCATACGTGCGCCATCCCATGTTTATTCTACGGTGTATTTCTTTTATGTGAGTGGGTTCTCCTGTCAGTAGCTGTCCTAGATATACGTATCCTTCTAAGACTTGTAATGTCTGGTTTTCTATCGTGAAGACACATCTTTACAGCATGCCACTTAGCTTCTACCTTTGTTTTCTGAATGTTCATCCTTAATCCTGCCTTAGCACTTTCTTGGCTTAAGTCTTCAATCATCATCTGCAGTTCGTCACCATCATTGCTAAAGAGTACTATGTCGTTGGCAAAGCGAAAGTTACTCAAATATTCACCTTTAATCCTTAGCCCTTTTTCGTCCCAGTCTAATCTTTTCAAGATTTCTTCCAAGCATGCAGTAAATAGCATTGGAGAAATTGTACCTCCTTGTCTGACACCTTTCTGAACCGGGATTTTCTTGCTTTTCTTATGCAGGGCTTGACAGTGCAATGCCTCCAGAACTGCTGGTATCTCTACCGAGTCAAAATCCTTTGTCTAGTCTATGAAAGCCATATTAAACTTGCTAAACATGTTCAGGCACAAAAAGAAACAAGGAAGAGAGTAGAACAAAGGAAATATACAGACGAACGCCAACTGTTTATTGAGGGTCAGGTTACATAGCTAGGTGAACTTTCCGACATGCGCAGCAAAGCAAACATTACGGCATCAAACATGTTATCGTGGATCTAAAAAGCGTGTTTCAGTGGTGCTGTATAGACGGGTTTGTTGTATTCAGCGGATTTCTTGATTACTTCACTAATACATGAAGGTGGTCTATGGTGGAGTATCCTTTTCTGAACCCCGCTTGCTCACTTGGTTGATTAAATTCAAGTGTAGCCCTTATTCTGCTTAGGATAACCTTTGTGAATGTTCTGTAAAGTGCTGAGAGTAGACTGATCGGCCCGTAGGTCTTCAAGTCTTTTACATCTCCAGTCTTGTGAAATAATAGAATATTTGCATTTTCCAGCTTACTGGTGCAATTGGAGTTTTGAGGCATTGTGTGTATACACCTTTTCACAGGAGGCATGGAGCACCACCCTATTGAAAAGGCTTGTGTCGTTTGTTTCGTTCTCTTGCTCTTCACGTGTGTGCGGTGTTCGATTATGTAGACTTACCAACCCACGGCAGCGCTTTTGGGGGGGTCACGCATATGTAGCCCAGCCCAGCGGCAGTTAGCCTTTCTGAAAAGGTGTATAGTGTCGTGAGCTTTCTAGTGAGGAAGTCCCCTCCATCTTTGATCAAGTCTACGGTTGTGTAGTCTGTTTTCCCGTGAGGCCATGCTCTGAATTGCTTACCTAACCTCGTCCGCAGTGACGCATGGAATTTCGGTGCCCTGATCGGCATTTATAACACCCGTTGTGGGGAGACTCGTATCTGAGCTGTATAGTTCAGAACAGAAGTCCTCGGCCACCTTGGCTATATCACTGAAGTTACTAATGATGATGCCCTGCCTATCTTTCACTATATGCATTATGTTCTTTCCTGCACAAAGCTTCCTTTTAGTTATTTTGATGCTGACACCTCTTCTAACGGCTGCTTCTATTCCTGTCACGTTATGGTTGCATATGTCACCAACTTTACTTTTGTTGATGATTATGATGTCGCAATTAAAAAGATATTTCTAGCAGTATGCATCACACTATGCATCAGAATGCCTACGTATAACAGGTGAAAAAAATAGATTTCTTTCATATTGCTAATTTTTCTTTGCCATTTTCTCTCACAATACGTATTGCAAATATGTAATATGAGATCTTATTCCATAATTCATAACTGTCAGGTAAACTTAGTTTCATGCGTTGCCTTGTCTAATGAGGCAAAATCGCGAGCGAAGGGTGTTTGCTTTACAGTTTACAGCTGGAAGAAGTCTATTCCTTCACAATGGGTGAAAATAGTGGATTCCTTTCTCTCAGTGCTTTTCTGTGGCAATATGTAGCGCTGCACTTCGTAAAAAATCTAAAATATTTCAATATGATTATCTGCGGTTGATGTTTAATGTCTCAACAAAAATGTGCAAGGAGTATATGCCCAAAAAGAAAACATCAGCACCATTCGTATTAGAAAAAAAAAAAAGACAACGGCTCGAAAAAGTTTTACTGCAAAGCGACGTCGTTATGCACTTCCGCTGGACCGCAACACACCTACGGTTCATAATAAGAGCAAAATATTCTTATTCTTTCTTACCTTCACGAAGAAGTAATTATGCCTCTAGCCCCCTACCAGCGAACACCCATCCATTTTGCACTGTGGCTGCATCTGAATTCCACGCCACAAAGGCATCTTCCGTTATCTGATCATTGTTGCCCGTGGAAAAGCAATAAATGCCAGTTTTCACAGGCTTGCATCCATGAAGGTAGCACTCAAATAATGGAGTCGACATGTTTACGTTGACACTGCCCGACTGATTCTTTGGGGTTTAATGTCCCAAAACCACAACATCATTATGAGAAACGCCGTAGTGGAGGGCTCCTGAAATTTCGACCATTTGACGATTCTTTATAGGGGTCGTGAAATGTTTTATGAAGATTTTTTACTAAGTGCGCATTCGCGATCCCGACCCTCCAATCAGCAATATGCATTGTTCCGTTGCATCGTGGCAGTTGATTTAGAGCAATAAAAAACACGGTTTCGGTTTCACCTGTGCGCATTTCCCTCAACTCTGCAGTTGACATCAGCTTAGTCGTCACCAGGCCTGAGAGATTGGTACGGAGGCTACAGGAACACAAACCGTGCTGCAGCCTTGCTTCCTAATGGCTGCACCGCATAGTTTCTAAGTACTTTCTTACTTTCTAGCTTTCAAGTCAAACACAAGTTCACTATAGCTCTACACTTAAAAATATCTTACTGCAACGTCACCGAATAGTACCATGCCATCCCGTAGGGTGTCGCATACTCGTTTCGGGATCACAATAATGCTGGGGTTTCGAACAAGCATCATTAAATGTGCACTGAATATTTCACCGATACATCTCGGGATCGGCTTGTCAAATGCATATTGAAGCAGTGAAAATTACAACCAGGCATCTCCATATTCTTTTCACGACCCCTTTAATGTGCACTGACATCGCAGAGTACACGGGATGTCTAAACACCCCCATGGCGTCAGAGGGTGGCAGCCCACCAGAACCAGTTCGCCCGAGGCGACGCACGAACTTTACCCATAGTGCTCCGTGCGCCCGCGGGGCACCCTAAGATTGCTTGAAAATGGTCTATTACAGCATCATAATCTAATTTGTGTCATAATGCTATATACACACTATGTATTCGCACGTAATCATTTACTAAAGGAAGTATTGCGAGGCAAATGCAGAACACACACCAGTAAATAGGATTCATGAGCTGACAACCTTGGACGTAGCCCCCGTGCCGAGCACAGGCGGCATCAGTGCACCACATTGGACTGGAAGATGGTGGACCTATTCACAACTCTGGCTCTCTATGGGAGCCATACAGTTTCGTACTATAAACTAAAGAGTCATCTAGCACTGCGATCGTTCAGCCACCATGGGAATTATGGGAAGTACAGGCTTCGGATTAGTTCGCGTTGGCTTGTGAACTGTGCACAAGCCATTTACTTCTGCAGTTTTGGTTCTGTCTCCCCCCTGCCGCGAGGTTGTTTGAGGCGTACAACGCACTCACAAGAAACAAAAGCTAGAAAGAACCAACCTCAACTACAGCCATAGCTAGTGCAACGCTCAACAGCGAAAAAACCAGCGTCACATTGCCACACGACGCAATTCCACCAGCCTGTTTTGCTATGCTCGCCATTCAGTATTTTCTCGATAGTGGTCTGGTGCACTCTTGATAGAAAGCCTGCATGAAAAGCGAGCTTTCTAACGTCGGTGTTCAAGCCGCATTCATGTGCTTGCCGTGGTGTGGCGGTGTATTGAAAATGGCAGTCAGAGCATAGAGAGGCTTGTGTCGGCAAATTCCATCCGCCTGCTGGTGAAAAGAATTCGTTTTAATTGTGATATGAAGGGCTGCTGCATCCAAGCTGCAGCAGGCTGCAACATAGCAGATACACGTAAATCACAAGCGATGTCAGTAAGTAGTCGGTAAGGAAAAAAAGAAAGCCTACAAGGAGGCCACAGGCATTCAGCCTGAGCCACTGAAACACCTGACCGGTAGCCTACAGAAACTGTGATAAAAGCCCAAACATGTGCATGTTCTCAGCAGCGTCTGCGAGAGACACTCGCAGTTCCCGAGCTCGGACGGAGCAGACGTCGAAGCAGACAGTAAACTTAGTGTTTCCCTTGAAAGCTCAACACTTCTCACCCCATATAACATTCTTTTATTTCCATAAATGCATGCTGCGCATTTGACAGAGGGAAGTGCACGTTTGTTTACACTGATGCAAAAAAATAATTACTTCGTGGCGCCACATCTAGAGCACAATTGTCGAACGATGCATACTCTGATGGCAAAATTTGTCTTTGCTTTCCTTCAACTTCACAGTTATGTAAAGTTTGTGTATCAGTTGTTACATTCAGGAGACAAAAGCAAATATTAATGGCAAATATTTCCCTTTCATTTTGTTTAAAGCTCAGAAAACAATTGTCATGTCTCAAGAACGAAATCCATCCGAAGCAAATCCAAAGCCTGTGCTTCTCATAATTCCCATGGTGGTTGAAGCGCTGCTGAACGAAGTGTGTAATAGTACGAAACTCTATGACAGGAGGTAATACACAGTGTATGGCGATAGGCGATGACGCCAACAGGAGGCGCCAACAGCCTGAGCGCATTTGAAACAGGCACCTGCTCACCTGCTTGCACAGCAGCTACACTTTCATTGCTGCTATGCGTACTGAGTGGTGGAACAGCCATTTCGAAGCAGGTCCTGGCACAGAATCCAAAGCACTTGTGCTTGCCATATAGTGTGAAGATTTTAAATGAAACAATCCATAAGTTGTAGAGAAAGGTTTCCGCAAGGTTTACTCTACTGGCACGGCGAAGACAGTGGGCACAGAGAGTGCTGCGAGCAGGTTTGTCGCCTCTGCGACATGATGCACAGAAGGCGTCGCAGGAAGATTGTCAAGAAACACTTGTTTGTTAACCCTGGATGCAACAGTGACATTCAAGGCTCGCCCTAAGGCTGATCGAATAAGTTAGTCTGCAGAGAACATTGCACTCACGTAGGATGTGTTGGTTAGAAGCACTCTCCTATCTAGGTTTAGTATTTAATCTAGTCAATCTCAGTTTCACGTTTCTGTAATTTTGCATTAATGTGTTCCTGCATTTTTTCTTCAACACACAGAGACTGCAGCCGCAGGCCAACCCACAATATCGAGCTTAGCAGTGCTAAATAAAGTTCATTTCACCTCCACACAGCAGTGCAACCAAGTGCATCGTCACGCAAATAGATCACGAACCTTGGGGCTCACCGACTGCTACGTTGCAAGCGCAAAAAAATAGCATGGTGAAACTGCAATTTCAGGTCATAAGCAATGGACTCAAAATGCATCAAAACGCAACTGTAAAGCGCACTGAGGCCGCAAGGCTCTCTTTCTGAATGGCTCCCATCATGCTGAGCCACATCCTTGCAAGCACCAAGCAACACGGGCGGCACTATCACATAGTCTACTCACTAATTCAGACATATGGAGGCCGCAACATGGTCACCGACGCTATTCAAAACTGTGTGCCACGTGCAACTGCTATTGCAGCGGCTCTTTTGCAAAGCCCCACTATCATTCGTAGACATTGGAAAAGCTTTACTTTTCCGACGGTATGTTATATGATCCTCCACTAGCAAACACCGCAGTGCCATGTGGTTTTGATCCACACTCAAAGCACAAGCAACACAGTACGGCAACACTACAACACAGAGCCATCAGAGACAGATGCACGGATGACGAAGCGAACGACTTGGACGGGCCTCTGCGACCCCTACATATTCTTTTCTATGATGATGATACCATCCTGTTTATTTCAGTTCTGCGTGCAAAGAAGCATTGTCGACAGTGGCATACGGCTAAAACCAGTGTTCTGGCACAAACATCTGCTCTCAGCATAATTTAGCGCAATTGGCGCAGCTGCTCTACCACTGCCATTTACTGTGCATACTTGTGGCTGTTTGTGCATGCTCGCGTACACAAAATCAATGAGAAACCGGTTCTCAGACGGTAATAAGCGTCAAGCAGGAAGCGGCGCGCGTTAGACATTTGAGGTGTGTGACCGGGCTACTTTCACCGGCACAAAATATTGGATATTTCAATGATTTAAGTCTGCGGCCGCGCTGTGCAAACAAAAAAAGAAAGACACAGGAAAAAAAAAAGCGCTATAGCAATGTGGCCTTTTATGCGGACTTCCCGCAGAACCGAACTGCCCAGAAACAGGAACCGATTACTGCACGCGATCCTTCGTCTTCTCTGACAAAGGATCGTGTAAACGAAAACGTAATGACCACAAACCGCCACTCGAGTGGTGCACCTGCCATACATGCTCTCGCTTCCGTTGTCGAAATGATTGGTCGGCATTTTAGGGTGCAGCCATATTTTGTCGAACAATCAATACGGGTGCAGGTAGGGTGCAGCCGCGCAGCACCCTACCTGCAGCCAGCACAGAAAAGGCATCTAGCACTCGTTAGGCCTAGCTCGCGGGGTCACGGGCCTCCCGGCACGCCTGGCCTTGACAACACGAGGATCGGGTGCACAGGCAATCGCACTCGTGGGCTGAACCAAGTGCAGCGCGTGTGAGACGTTATGAAAAAAATAATAATAGAAGTGGGGACAAGCAGCGGTAATGCGAGCGTCACGAGATTGCGTGCGCACATTCGGTACGCAGCGTTCGTAGCCGACAAACGTCCGTAGCAGCATTCTCCATTGCCTTGGCAATCCTGTCAGTCTTATCCTCACAGAGCACGCCCGCGACTCGCTGCTGCTGTGGCTTTTCCCCCCCTCCCCTCTTCTGATCCTTGTTCATTCATTCTGCGCTTCTTCCTTCGTGGTGATCCACTACCCTTTTCTCGGGCGGCACACTTCCTTTGTGAAGCCCGCTCACTACGTCGACTGTCCACGGGATTTCCCGGCAGCCGCATTATAACCGGTACGCACGTGCTTACATAAAGTTCTATGGGAGGGTAAACAGGGGTCAGAAAAGACAGCACTATAAGCGGTTACGTTGTAAGTGGTCCGAGCTGTATCACTATGAAGTATAAAAGGTTCAACAGCAATCAGTCCTACCTACCAAGCTAGCTGCTTACTACTACGGATCCATGTTACGACCCCCGTGTAGTTCCTTGGGTTCTTTTTATACTTTCTCTAATAAAAAAAGAAAATATGTTTCTTCCTTAACACAAGCAAAAGGCATGTGTATCTTCCCTATCGCATGCAAATCTGGCTTCCCTTCACACTGGGCAACTTTACCATCCATTTGCACAGTTATATCCACTGAATGATTGGGTTCAACCTGTCACTCGGGCAGCACGCCGTGACACGAAAAGCAGTAAGAGGCTGGCAAGTGCGCATGGAAGGGCCGCCACAGTGGAAATAGCAATGCGACAAGGCAACCACTCTCTACGGTGGTTCAATCACGTACTTGAGACAAGCGCAGTTTCTGTAAAGCACGAAGACACACCTCTCAGACAAGAATCCAACAGCAAACGCTCATCACCCAACGAGATTTGGTGACCAAGCACTGCAGCCATGAGACCCTCATTTATAGTCACATGATGTGTGTCGTGTCATGGCACAGTTGCGCTACGAAGGCTCAAGTCCATTGCAACTGCAATGAACCACCTTGCAAGACAAAGTATCTAAAGCTTTCACTCTAAAATGTTTTTAAACATTCTTGCCTCAATTTATGAAGACCACAATATGGAAACACTTGCTAATTTATAGGAATAATTGCTTCCATCCTATTACAGCTACCCGTAGATTTTCTGCCTAATTAATAAATGCATGCAGTACACAATATGCTCATTTTCAAGGCAATATTTCTACACAATTTCACTGGGTAAACATAGCTTCTTTCTATTAACTTTCATCAACTCCCACTTGTTAGCAGTGGCCAAGTGCGTTGTTGATCTAAGCATTAAGCAATCTAGGTACTCGAACCAAAGCACCTTCAGATAACTGATGCAGTGCATCGCCGTTAAGCCCTTTGCAGTTACCAACTGCACGCGCGGCAGTTCCTAACGAGTAATGAAGGTTGTGAAGTGTATAATAGAATGCAGCAAAGGAGCAAGACCACACCTGAGGACGACAAGCACTGCGTTCAGCAAAACCCAAGCGATGGCACAGCTCTGTGGGAGCCGGCCATCACACAACCGACGAATACAGAAGTGTGGCACGAGGGTCTCTTGCTGTGTATTTTCAAGTGGTATTGCATACTCACACGCAGAGCCTTCCCCAATGTGGTGGGCAGCTTGCAGAGAAGGAAAAGCAGGTTATTGTGGGCACACAACATTGGCTGCTGCCTACCTTCTCGGCCTTCTTGTCACCCCGTTCCAGCGCCAGCACAGCCTCACGCAGCACCTTGACCAGCTCATAGGGGCTCTTCTGCGACTTCCCAAACAGCGGCATGGCAGCAGCGGGCACCACCCGTGCCTGCTCTGCCCACCTGCACACCACAGAGGTTGCCTGCTTTTTCAAGTGTGCAGTCGCAAAACAACACTGAACTACTACTGCAGGAGTGGGACCTGCAACGTTTGCACGAATTATTTCACCTACTCGATGAGAGAGAACGAGGAGAGGTGGTGTAGCACTAGTGTTGCTCGCTTCCTCCCACGGTGTGGGCTTCCCCACATGCACTACTACACAACAGTCACACCCACATATAATCTTTACATGAAGCTGCCATTTTAAGTGGGCCCTTTTGCACAGCAATGTTTCACATATTGCAGCCCTTTGGGCAACAGGTTGTGGTCAGGCACACCTGTGCGTTTTCTGCCAAACTAGAGTGCACTGGCACCAGGCAATGATGTACAGCCAAAGTGGCCATTAATTCACAGCCAGTTGAGCATCATCTAGAAGTTTCAACAATGTCCCCATGTTCATCGCAGCTGTAGATCTCGAAAGGCAATAACTGCTTTGTTTTTTTCCTCCCGCTGAATACTGCCGAACAAGCCAGTTTTTCATATGGATCAAACTGCACACAAATTGCCGTCAGGCCAATATGAGCAACCGCGACACACAGTCTTTGTGCAGTCCACGCATCCATTAATCATGTAAGTCCAGAGATGCACCATCCACAAGACGTCCATGACTGAAGAAATGGTGTAGTGCTTTTCAACACAACGAAGACTAAAACAGAATACCTACAACACAACAGAATACCTAAAAATTTGTGTTCAGCACTGACAGATAGTCGCTCTCCTTTTAGTTCGACAACAGGTTCTGGCAGCATACATCTCTTGTTGGAGAAGAGAATACACATACTTTTCTGGGGGTTCAGTTTGAAACCATTATCGTCAGCCCATCTCGAGACCTGCACCTGCCGTTCGCAGATGGCTAAGTTGCAGGACCTAAAACCTATTTGCACATCATCCACATAAACAGAGTAAATGAGCAGTGTGTAAGGAGTTCATTTTCACTATGAACAGTGTACAACTCAGTACTCCACCTTGAGGGACGCCTGTCTCCTGCATGAATAGATTTGACAGCACACTGCCAACACGAAAGGTCCTGTCCGACAAATATTCAACAGATTTCCACGAATACCCATTCCAGAGAGAGTAACGTATGCCTTTTCCATATCGAGGAATACCGATAAAAATAGCTGTTTTTGTGCAAAGGCATCCCGAATATACGTTTCCAGGTAAACAAGGTGGTCTGTTGTGGATCGCCCTTCGATATAACCACACTGGTATGGGTCTCAAATTTTGTTCCTTTCAAGATAACAGAGCAGGTGCCTATGTATCATCTTCTTAAAAAGTTTGCATAAGCAGCTCTTCAATGCTATAGGCCTGTAACTATTTGCCAAAGAAGGATCTTTTCCCTGTTTCAGGATGGCAATTACAACAGCTTCTTTCCAAGTAAACGGGATGTGACTAGAAGACCGTATGGCGTAAATACAAAGCAGAGTTTTTTGCATTTCCGGGGATAAGTGCTTCAACATTTCATAGGTTATACGATCGGGTCCTGGCGCAGATTTTGTACAACAGGCTAGCGCTGCTTGCAGCTCTGCAAGGAGAATGGTCGGTTGTATGCCTCACTTGTAGTAGATTTTTGTTCTAATGGCTGCTCTTCCATTCGCATTTTGTGCTTTCTGAATGTGTCTGAGTAGTGTGATGAACTAGATATGTCTTCAAAATGCGCGCCCAGAAAGTTTGCTTGGTCCGCTAAGCTGTCTCCCGTAGTATCCATCAAGGGTAGTGAATATGACTGCCAACCGCTCACTTTGCTTACTCTACTCAAGACCTTCGACTCATCTCTATATGAGTTGATGCTAGATATAAACTTGTGCCAGCTCTCCCTTCTTGCCTGTTGGTGCGTCCTCCTTCCCTGAGATTTTACATTCTTAAAAGTTATGAGGTTTTCGGCTGTCGGAGAATCACGAAGCACCTTCCACGCTTTGTTTTGTTTTCTGCACGCGTTTCTACGCTCCTCGTTCCACCATGGAACACGTCGTTTGCAAGCCATGCAGTTTGTTTGAGGAATGCATTTAGTGGCGGAATCGATCAAAACAGCTGTTAAGTACTCGACCGCAGCATCTACGCTGAAAGAACACACGTCCTCCTATTTTACAACAGTCATATTTCCGAACTGCTCCCAGTCGGCAGAGTAAATCTTCCAAAGAGGAACGTCTGGAGGTTATTCATTTGACTCGGGGACTTTCAGTAGTATTGGGAAGTGATCACTTCCGTACGGGTTTTTAATAACTTCCCATTTAAAATCAGGTAAAAGGGACGGTGAAGATGATGCTCAGATCTATGGATGAGTAACTTTTGTTTGGAAAACTATAGTACGTAGGTTCCTTGCCATTCAAAATACATGCGCCCGACGTAAAAAGAAAATGTTCGATCAAACGGCCTCGCGCATCACAACGAGAGTCCCCCCAAAGGTGTGCATTGAAGTCTCCCAGGATGATGTAAGGTTCCGGTAATTCGTATATAAATGCCTCAAATTCTTGTTTGCTCAACGGATAATGTGGGGGAATATAAAGGAAGCAAATATTCATTAATCTACCCAATATTACGGCTGTAACGGCCATTGCCTCGAGGGCAGTTTTGAGTTGAAGATGTTGGCAAGCCACACCTTTGTGGCTACACCGCCAGACGATGCGATAGCATCTTCGCGATCTTTTCTAAAGATAACATGTTGACGGAGAAAATTTGTGTGCTTGGAGTTTAAGTGTGTTTCTTGCACACACAGCACTTTTGCACTATGTTCGTGGAGAAGTTCCCGGACATCGTCGAGGTTTCGAAGAAGGCCTCTTACATTCCACTGAATAATTTGTGTGTCCATATTTAATGTAAAGCGGTGCTGTGTGTACAAGGGATAAAGTGTTTCCTTAAATTACAGAGCCTTTTCTGGCCCTGCAATAGGTGTTTTGCCTTTTTTTGGGGCGATCGAGAGAGCCTCGTCGCCCCTCAGGCGCATCCTGCGCCTCTTGACATTGAGTTCATCAAAACCTCTTGTTGGGCGAGTTGGTACATTCTTGAAATCAAAAGGCACCAGCGCAAACAGACGACACAGAAGGAGAGACAAGGACACACGAGCGCGGACTAACAACTGGCTTTATTGGAAAAAATGACGTGGTTTTATAGTGCCTCAAAGAAGCATGGGAAATGGAGGGGGACAAAAAAGAAAAAATGTGGTGGGGGGGGGGAAGGAGATATGTCAACAACGCAGGCGCAAAACACAACCAGGAAAGCACAAGAAACGAATCCAATATATTGCTTAGCAATGTAACCGCCCGATAGCCGCATCCAGAAGATTAAATTCCGCATCAAACAGAGCGATAGACGGGGTGCTTATACACTTGCTTCCAAGTTTTCTAATATGGTAGGCTTCCAGACTTAGACGTGCAATTTTGTCACTGCTCTTGCCTAGGATCGTCGTCTCCTTTAACCGCGCCACACAACCAGGACACTTGATGACATGCGCAACCAAATGGGCGCACTTGTCATGTAGTTTGTTCAGGTTTAGAGCGTGTTCCCCCAATCGGTCATTGTCAATAAAGCCAGTTGTTAGTCCGCGCTCGTGTGTCCTTGTCTCTCCTTCTGTGTCGTCTGTTTGCGCTGGTGCCTTTTGATTTCATGACATTGAGTTGTGTCCATAGCTTCTGAGGCAATGGTCACTTGCCCTAGTGAGCATTGTGTACATTGTCAAAGGTTTCGCCTCAGGAGGCGAAACCTTTGACCCCACCGGTGCGACAGCGGGTGAACCCTCCGTAGCTTCCGACGTAGCCTGGTTGCCACGAGAGCTAGTGGAGGACACCGGTTTGGTCGAGTTCAGAGATGGTGGGGCAGCCTGGGCTGCTCCCACCATGGGGGCGGGCGGCAATTGCTTCGGCACACTGTGCGTTGCTCGGGCGACCGTTGTGGTGTTGCCCCCCGATGCACCGCTTCGGCGAAAGATGGTCTATCTAAAAAATGTGACACTTGCTGACGAGCTTCTCTAAAACTGATATTTTCCCTTACCTTTATGGTGATTATTTCTTTCTCTTTTTTCCAGGCTGCGCAAGATCTCGAATACGCAGGGTGATCACAGTCTCAGTTGGCGCAGTGGGCCCCAGCGTTACAGTCATCAGCGGAGTGGTCATTTGTACCACTTTGCACAGGTAAGGCACCCTCGGCAGGTTTGCGACGCATGACCGAACCTCTGACACTGAAAACAGCGCCGAGGGTTTGGAATGTAAGGTCTTACATGCAGCTTTAGATAGCCTGTTGGTACTGCATCTGGGAGTGTGCTTGTGGCAAAAGTTAGTATTATGTGCCTAGTAGATAATTCTTTGTTGTCGCGCCTGATTTTGATACGTTGCTACTGAATGACATTTTCGTCTTTCCATCCTGATAAGAGTTCTTCATAGGTCAAATCCATCAAATCTTCGTCTGACACGACGCCTTTGACTGTGTTCATAGTTCAATGCACAGTAATGGATACTAGCTTGTCCCCGATAGTAACAAGGTTGGTTAGTTTCTCATACTGAGACTTGTCTTTCACTTATATGAGCAGATCACCACTTGACATTTTTGTGGCTTTGTAGCCACTGCCAATAGTCTCCGTTAGGCACTTAGATACTAAGAACGAGGATACGTTTCGCACTTTTTTCTCAGAGTTCTCGCAATGTAGGACATGGAATTTCGGGTAGGTGTCAATTTTCTTTGGAAACACTGAGAAGGTTGCTTCGGTGTGCCACCGTTTAGGAGGGCGATCAGCTGCGAAAGGGTTAAGGGATCCCATGAAATAAGTAGAAAGTTGCGCAACAATGCCAGTCGCCCACCACCGAGCCCAACAAGGAGACACGGCAGAGGTTGTGTTAAAGCAAGCCTTGCCATGCCAACTGTACATTGTCACTATAACCAAATATGGTGCAGTCAAGGTTGGCTACCCACACAAGGTTAACCCTTGCCACCCAGAAAATCGGAAGTAAAAGGAAGTGAGTAGAAGACAGGAAGAGGCGACTGCTGATTTCCCCCGGGTGGGTCAGTCCGGAGGCCAAAGGGGTGTGTTGCCTCTCCCGGGAGGCCTTAAAGGTCCAACCACCCGGCGTCGGCTCAACCCCCAGGATCCCCTTTTCCCCAGACACGGCTAAGCCACGCACGGCGAGGCGTGGTAGGGGGTCAAAACCCCCCCCCCCGTTGGCTCGTGTCCGTGGTGTCGCCACACACAACATGCCTGCCTACTTGGTGATCATAGATCAACATACTCAACCATGGAGCATGTACAAAGAAATGTAACTGTAGCAACTGCATACCTGTCATGCCAAAACAAACCTAAACCAGTTTATTGTGAGCAACTTTGGCACAGTAACAAAGAACACTTCGCCTCTCTTTTGGTCTTATTTTTCTGCTTCCTCCTGCTCGCGGTTGTCATCCACTCGGCTTGTCATCACCTTGTACTTTGTTTTTCATTCATTCTGTTTAAACCAGCCTGAGAAACAACCAAGGGTCATTGTGAAGTCTGAGCGCACCGTAGAGAACTTTCACTCGTCATTTGAAAATCATCAAACACCCTCTCGCCTCCTTAGGCATCTAGTTCTGTTTCAATGAGTGCTGATGTACAGTGGCCAAAGTGTAAACCGTTTGGATGCGAGAAAAGTGGAAACACCACATACCCATGCTTGGCCTAAAGTTTGCCTCTAATCCCCCAAACGAACACAACTGGCCCACCGTGGCAGCTTAGCAGCCAGGTGTTGGCTTGTGAAGCTCAAGGTCGTGGGGTCAAATCTAAGCCACATCAATTGCAAAAAGAGACCCCTGTTTGACTTGGATGTACAGTCTGTTTCAGACTTAAGAGAAAACTCAGAGGCCATGATGCAGTGATGCGATTCGCTAAAGTCGTTTTGGAGCAGCATTTTGGAGCAGGGAAACAGGCTCATTGCCAAGTGAAAAAATTGACCTTGCGAGAAGTAAAATAGTAAAATAAGGAGGAAGCCTTTGGGAACAAAAAGGTCTTGCGCCATAAGAAGGGCGTTAGGGGCATTTAGATGTGGGCAGATGCACATTGAAGAACCCCAAGTGGTCGAAATTATCGCCCATAATCAGATCATGGTTTTGGCACGTCAAACCCCATAATTTAATCAAATTAGAAGCAATTGTGCAACGTCATATGTTGGCTCAAATAGCTAATTTTAGAACTTCAGCATCATTTACTTTGTTATGTGACGAAGTATAGAACACCGCTCTGTTATAGCTGCCGAACCCATATAGGAGAGGAGTTATAAATGGACAACAAGCAAGTCACTGGAACTTTTATTTAAAAATGACTAGAATGCAAATGACGAAAGGGAAAGGGTCAAGGGCTCATTCTTTATTTGTTAGAAACAACTTATTGAGCAAACAGACAATGAAGCAATGCAAATGAGAAGCTTAGAGAAAAACGATGAAAATAACAAGAATGACTACAACACAGATCAGAAGCTTACAGAAAAACCATGAAAAACTATATCAGCGGTTCTAAACATATATGAACTGAATAATAACTGTGTACAGTCGCACTCGATTTTAAGGTTATCACGCGAGCGTCAACCAAGAACAACGGGAGCGCCATAGCCCAGAATCCTCTTTCAACGAGAGGGAAGTATCGAGCCAGCTTTCCACTCTCTCTTTGCTGTTCCTTAAGCAGCGATCACCCCCGTCTATGCTTAATGTAAGATAAGATGCTACGCCGTGTACGCTTAATCGCAGCAAATAAAAAGAAAAAAAATTGCGAGAAAGGAGGGCAGGCTTATAGGAGGGCGAGCATTGTAGCGCAGAGCAGCCAACAAGGGAGAGGAGAAATAAAAATCGTGATGTTCACACTTCCGAATCTGGCTGCTTGGGCTTTGGGATCTACGATGGGTCGACACTCACACGATAAATCGCGTGCAACTGTACGTGTAACGGCAGCACAACTTCTCGGCGTCTTGGCCTATCAAAGATCAGTGGACTTGTTCTGTGCCTTTATCCGTAAGCAGCATCATTCCCTATTTAACTGCAAAATACTGCCTAGCTGCTGCCTTAGGCGATGACATTCGTTCAAGAGCAGCTGAAAACCTTCTTTTCCCTTCAGCAAGCAAAGCCCGCCCACTTTCAATGTCACCAAATGTGATGGTACAATGTGAACTACAACGTGATGCGATGACGCCAGCCGGCCGCCTACGTGAAAATGCAATACAAAAGGCACAGGCATTGAGCTCAACATTTCGCCTCCATCGAAATGCAGCAGCTGGGATTCGATCCCGCGACCCTCGCATCAGCAGCCGTGTACCATAGCCACTAGACCACCGTGGCGGGGCCTCACAAGAAATCCACGTGATTTTTTTAATCAAACAGTGCTAAGGGAACAAAACGGCTAGTGTCGAACCATTCCTTGCTTGGTCGAACACGCAAAGTGCTAGCTTCCCCCCCAAATTATTTTATTCACGCTCGGCGATCCGTTTTTAAGGAATCTCAACACAATTGCGCATATGTACAATGCCATGAATCGTCTTTGTTTTCTTCATGACAGCCGCTCATGAAAGACGAAACGAAAGATTAAATAACAATTGAACTGACTTGACAAGACAGCCAACACCTACTTAAAGCAAAAACTTGTATCGCCCTAAGGCATCACTATACCAGTGCAGTGCTTCTTCATAACGCTTTATTAAGAAGCACCATTTAAATAATCAGTTGTTCTGCAGTATTCCAAGCACGTCATTGTCCCGTACTTTCCCCACACACGCGCTCACGTTTTCCTTGCTTTACGCGCGAGGTGTGCAATGGCGATGAAGCGCGATGTCGATGTGAGGATTGATGTCGCTCGCAGTTGTGGGGCGCATGGACGCTTTGACCTCGAGATATTAGTTTGGTTTTCTGAATGGGAAAACACGTGTTTGGCGCAGCTCTGGTGTAGAATAGAAAAAATGTAGCAGGATTTGCCTTTTGGCGCACTTTGGCGCCGCTATCACATCACTGCATGATGCAGTGAGTGCTAGCAGCAGCCTTGAACGGATTGAATCGTACCGTCTCCTACAGAAGCTGCAGCGACTGCCACTTCAGGCAGCTGCACCAATTTCCTCGTTAGTGCAGGAAATTGCTGTCGAGAATGAGCACTGTCACTGCTGCCGGTGGGGACATGAGAATGTCGGAGCATAACGCGTGCATTTCCGTGCAGGCAGCAACGACTGTCTTGTGTAATTAAAAACCACTTCCATCTCATCTTCTTGAGCCAGAACATTCATTTATTCCTATCCATTTATCTCATCATGTTCAGTGCTTCATTTTCTTTTCAGGTCAAATAAAGACCGAGCACGTTGTGCGCACATTCTTGTGCATATTGTTGCTGCACATTACAACAGCCGCCAAAAAATATGTGCTTTCGAAAAACAGTTTGCTGTTGAAATTTATTGACTCAATTCAAAAATGCTCCCAAAGGGCCTCAACACGAGGGTATTACATGGAAGGAGGGGGGCATCGGGTACACAGCTTATACATCTAAAAAGTTGAAATAAGGTACAAAATAATAAGGGTGCAAAACATAGAATGGAAAATTCATTTTCTAACATAGAAACAAAAAGCAAAACAGCAGCAGACATCCCCAGAAAACGACACTGCAGAGACCAAGACAAAAACAGAATTATAATACTTAAGATTAGGTGGCAAGATATGCACGAATAAGGTCTTGAAATTTCCTAGGGTTGGGCTCTGTGGCAATGTCTGATGGTAATGCATTTCATTCGGTTATCGTGCACGGCAAGAATGAATGTACACAATGGGAGGACCTGCAGTGAACGCTCAGAGGTTGGGGGCACACAAGCGTCAGTAAAAAATGCCACATCAATTCCCACGTAAGAGCGAAAGCGGCGCACTGCACCATACAGTAGCATGTGCTCTGAAAGTTATGAAAAAAGCAGTCCAGTTCTTCATTTATAGGATCATAATTGCCTCTGTTATAGTGAGTGATTAGTTTTTTTGATGGAGACCCTCTTCTGTTACTGAGACAATATGTAGGAAATTGTGACCACTAAGCTCAGGTATAGCAGTTATACTAGATATGTTGTCAGGGCAATTTGTTAAAAGAGATTGGGCATACTGTCGCCTCTAGTGGGGCATGTTATAACTAGGTGAAAGTTGAAATCTAAGATTAACCCAAGGAACTGTTTAGATTCATTAAATGGAGATCTGTGGCATACTGTTAGAAAAGGGAAATTAATGGTTGGATAGTTGAAATCCCCGAAGATAGGAAGATCGGGGAGTTGAGGAATGCCTTTTTTATGTTGTGCAACAACGATTATGGCAACAAAGTGACATAATCCGTGACAGAGCAGAGCCACCGATGCGTCCTTTGGCCGTTGCCACCCAGATAATTGCCAGCTCAGCGTTCACTGTTTTTCGATTGCAGCTCGGGTTGCGCACCACGAGCCAGCCATCCACCAACCACAAACATGGACGTGTCAACAGAGCGTGCTTTCTGGAGCCTCTCCATCATGCACTTCACAAGTCACCACCACACACAATACTAACACACATAAGCACTTTACACAATGTTCCCTTTTAAATGGAGTGAATGTTCACTATAAGTTCGTGTTGGAATCTACACTACACTTCGTATGCTTTTTTTCCCACATTTGCCATCCCTATCCACCTGTCAAAGTAATTTGACAAGCGGCACATAAACTGCTTCACAGTCTCGGCATTCTCTGGCTTGCACCCACGAAACCCACATACTCGTGTTCCCTTTCCCTCAGTGCTATTATCTTGTTCGCTTTGTGCATTGTCAAAAATTTCAGTTTCCTCCTTGCTCATTCCTAGATCCTTTGGTGCCGCCGTCAAACGCTCCCAATCCATCTCGGCACTCTCCAAGTGTCAGTGACTGGGCAGGGAATTAAATCCTGGCACAGGCTCGCCAATTATTGTCATGTGGATCTCGGGAGCGTTAGCAGAGCGTGGACTCGGAGGAACGCTTGACAGACGATGTTAGGACAGAACGTTATTTTATCTTAAGAGAACATAAAGAGCGCATAATGCAAGAGCAAAAGAACAAAAATTTCACAAAGAAGAAAACAATAAAGATGTGCACAACCTAATATGTCCGCGGCACTCAGCGTTTCTCTGCGTTAGGCATAGTCCTAACTGCCAGTCCACTAACAATGTGGCTCGCTTCCACATGCACGGTGGATGCCGAGGTTCAATGTCTTACTTAGGCGTGTACTCAATGACTGAATGCGCTCAGTGGTGCGTCCTCGTTGTTGGTATCAATGAACTGGATGGGCAGCAGTCATCGTTCAGGCAGAGCCCATCCGACCCGTTGGTCTCCACCGTCTGTCGTCCCGGCTGACGTGGTGGCAATCACCGATGCTAGGTTAGGCCTACTCGCAGACTCGGTCCCTACTCGAAGTGGCGACGTGTCGTAAAAGGGGGACTGCGGTCTGTGTGTCCGGAACTGTTGGCTGCAGCACCTCCGAGGAGCCTCGCCCAAAAGTATCCGAGGTCCACGGCCACTCCACGGAGTGCCAGCGTCACGGGTTCCCGAACCGAACACCTGCTGGTCCCGTCGACAGAGCGGAGCTGCCGATGCGTCTTTCTTTGGCCGTCGCCACCCAGACAAATGCCAGCTCAGGGTTCATCGTTTTTCGATCGTAGCTCGGGTTGCGCGCCACGAACCAGCCGTCCACCAACCATGATCATGGACGTGTCAACGGCGCATGCTTTCTGGTGCCTCTCCATTATTTCATAAGCCATCTCTCGTTTTCACCATGTGACGCATGCTTTGGGCCCCTTTACTCATGACAGTCCGTACGTGGCATATATATATATAGGACGTTCTCGCCCTTTCTCGCTTGGTTGACGAGCACATGCCTGAGACCAAGAAGGTTTCTTATGTGATGAAAGGTATCACAGATGATGCCGTTAACATGCTGATTTATGCAAACATTGACCCTGTCAACACGATGATCAAGGAGTGCCGGCGATTTGAACACGCCAAGAGTCGCCAATAACCCTGAGATACATGCGGCTTCCCAACACTGGCTGTCATGAGTAAAGAGGCCCAAAACACAGGCTACACGGTGGAAAAGAGCGATCAGCAAAATGGCAGGAAAAAGCACGTGCTGTAGACACGTCCATGCACATAACTGGTGGACAGTGGGGTCATGTCGTGCGATCCGAGCAGCGATCGGTGTTGGAAGAGGTGGAGCTGGCAATCTCTGCCTGGCACCCGTCGACAAACGTTTTCCTGCCAGCTACAGACTGGTGACGAGGAGACGAGGGCACTGGGCTCCGGGGTGGCCGTCGACCAGGCTTACGGTCGAGCATGAACTTCGGAGTGGCAGCGGCCGAACTGCAGCGGTTCCCGGTATACCCGCTGCGCTCCACCTTCGCCGGCAGAACAGGAGAAACAGCAGAGCAATCACAGCAGAGGGCCAGGTCACTTTGGAGACCGGGCATCACTTCAAAGGAGAGGCCGAGGCTGCAGCTAGGCCTAGCAGGGAGCCCGTGACTGCCACGTCAGCCGGGAAGGAAGGCGGCCGAGACTGACGGACTCTGCGTGAGCGGCGGCTACCGCAAGTACCGTTTGTCGACAACGGCAACGTGGACACAACACCGCCGAGGGAGCTATGTCTCCGACTTTAGAGGTTTGACGAATTAGGTTGTGAGGATAGTTAAGTTTTTCCGTTTTTCTGTGTGTATCTTTTGTGTTTTCTTCTTTGATGTGTTTCTCATGTTCTCTTGCATAAACTGATGTTTCTTCCCACCAATAACGCCGCCAGCATCTGTGCCTCAATCCATCCGAGCAAGTGCTCCCGAGATCGCTCTCACACGTGACAACAAGTGGCGAGCCTTTGGCAGGATTTGCCATTTTCTGGCCCAGTAACGAAAGATCGTCGGGGGGTGTGAAGACGGATTGGGAGCGCTTGGCGGCGATCGCAAAGAGCAGAAAGCTGTCGGGAAAGGATGCGTTGAGGTCTTTTTGAGAACGAGCATGAGCGAATCATAGTTCTACTAAAGCAACAGATAGATGAGGTTGAAGGGAAACTGCAGTACCAGAATAAGGAGGAGACATGTCTAAATTTACCAGTAGTGCTATCAGCCGAACCCAGTGAACATGAGGTCGAAATCAGCCCAGGAAATTGTTTCGGTAGAGTCAGAGAAGTGCAGCGCGGTTAACTCAAGGCTAGAGGAGCTTGAGTCGGGTTTTGATGATGGGGGCGTAGGAGCCCAAGAGCAGTTGGCAAGTGCAGTTGGGGAAGAGAACATGCACTCAGTGCAGGACCACCGCCTGTGTATTGCAGGTTGCTGCAAACGCGGACAGAACGGGGTCTGTGCGTTCGCGTGCACCACAGCAGATTTGACAATGGGTCATGACCCGTGCTACGACAGCGCAAAGCTAGAGCGCAAGCACGGTGAAGAAGTAAACAATGAGAGAGGTAAACAAGAAAAGGCTAAACCGCAGTGGGAGTGAGGAGGTCTCAGTTGAGGGGGAGGCAGATGTGGACTTGGAGCGCAGACGCGTCCCAGAACAATTCTCATCAAGCGTTCGCTTGGGAGTGTGGTGAGGAATCAGAAAGGGAGCCAACGCGGCGGATGTTTGAAGCGTTTGCAACCCTGTCGGGCCGATAAGTGCAAGGGTTGGGTTGAAGAGGCATTTCACGTGCACCAGAATGAAGAAACGCTGCGGGTTCGTTAATTGTTTGCAACCACGCGCAAAAGGTAGACACCGGAGTAAGAGGGTTGTGAAGGCACGCTTGGCATTGAGAGAGGGCAAACGCAGCGCCTGCTCCAGGCGTTCTCGAGAGCGTGCAGTGATGACGAGCTGGATAAGGGTTGTTCGGAAGAGGCGTACAAAGCACAAACAGAAGAAACGTTTGAAAAAATTTGACTGTGAAACGCAGCAGTCATAGCGATCGTTTAAAGTGCAGCAGCAAAGACACGCACATGAAAGCTGAGCGAGACGCCGAATAGGCAAAAGACCGGAATTAAGGCAGAGAGGTTTTTTTTCTCTGGCCACTAAAGAAAAAGAACGCGTTTCTAAGGAATGTTGGCTTTTGACAGAAGTGAACAGTGACAGGCTCAAGGAAATAGACGGACGGAAACAGTAGAGCAGAAAAGGAGTCATAGGAAGTACAGTATAATTATAGAATAAAAGAGAGGGCTAGACAAAGAATTCAGTGATTTAAAGGTCCTATGGGAATATCAGTTTTTGAAAAAAAAAAAGGAAAGAACAAGGAAACATTTGAAAGGGTACAGATAAGAGAGATGAGAAAAGATAGAGCATTTAACCAGCTAAAGGGAAAGGAAAGAGAATCTGGTGATTGTCAAGCCTGTGTACAGAGATAGTGGTGAAATACTCGTGTTGGTAGCCAATGAGTGGAAAAAAATGAAACTTTGCTGAGAACAGCTACTGTTCCACATGCCAAAGAGTGCTATTGTAGTGAAGTGTACAGTTATGCATAGATGTGTGCCGGTAGTGGTATACTGTACTCACGTAGCGTATCGATAGAGTCAGATACTGATCAAGGGTGTTGTAGTGTGCTGTTCAGCGGACAGAAACATGAACTGCACGAACACTGACTTTTGATAATGTGAACATTAAGTGATTAGGTATTAGTGTGTGGTCGTGACCAGCGACCAAAAGGTGCGCGAACTGTTAAGTGTATGTGTGATGGGCGTTGTTAGGACGAGTGCTAGTTAGCCCAAATTTCAAGACATCACAAGTTTATTTACGAGAAAGCAAGAAGATTTGGCAAGTTGGGGATTAGTAAACAGGAGGAGGAGAAAGCAGTTTTTTTAGAAAAAACTCTGAAAAGGGGGGAAGGAAGGAAGGAAATAGTAGAGAGGGAAAGGCAGGGAGGTTAACCAGTGTAGGACAACCCCTATGCTACCCTTCACGAGGGGGACGGGGGAGACTGAAAGGTGAAAGGAAAGAGGGAGAGAAAGGGTGCACATATAGCACATTGTCAGAGTCAGTGGCACCTGCATGGTATGCAACATCACACATCGCTGTCTGTCATCTTTAAAAACTGCAGCAGCGCCTTTGTCCCCTTCAGCTGTCTTGTGTGGTCAACATTCCAGAATGGCATCAACCGACATTTGTCGCAGATCAAGGTGAGCAAGAGTGGACGCCAGTGATTGCCTCTGCATGTCATAGCGAGGACAGTCGCATATGTGTTACAGCATCTCTTCACGACGACAGGAGTCACGAAGAGGGCTGTCGGCCATTTTTATCATAAAAGAATAAGAGTTCGTAAAAGCCACTCTTAACCCCAAACGATTAAAAGGGGGGGCCATTGTCATGAGTAAAGGGGCCAAAAACACGGGCCACACGGCAGAAAAGAACGATCAGCAAAGTAGCGGGGAAAAGCACGCGCCGTGAACACATCCATGCACATGTGGTGGACAGCGGGCTCATGGCGCGCGACTTGAGCCGCGACCGAAGTTGGAAGAGGTGGAGCTGGCATTCTCTGCATGGCACCTGTCGATGAAGGTTGTCCTGCCAGTTACGGACTGGTGACAAGGGGATGAGGGCGCCAGGGTGGCCGTCGACTAGGCTTACGGTCGAGTGTGAACTTCGATGTGGCAGCGGCCGAACTGCAGCAGTTCCCGGTATTGGCCGCGAGGCCCACCACTGCAGTGGTCGGCGTTGCGATCGCTTTGACGTCCATAGGTAGGATGCCCCTTCCTACCTTGCTCGTTGTACTGTGCAGCTCCCTTGTACAACGAGACGTGCGAGTAAAATTGGGCATTCTAAATGCTACGTAGTCTTTGGAGTGAACTTCGGAGTGGCAGCGGATGAACTGCAGCAGTTCCCAGTATACCCGCAGCGCTCCTCCTTCGCCAGCAAAACGGGAGAACCAGCAGAGGAATCACAGCAGAGGGCCAGGTCACTTTGGAGACCGGGCATCACTTCAAAGGAGAGGCCGAGGCTGCAGCTAGGCCTAGCAGGGAGCCCGTGACTGCCACGTCAGCCAAGAAGGAAGGCGCCCGAGACTGACGGACTCTGCGTGAGCGGCGGCTGCCGCAAGTACCGTTTGTCGACAACGGCAACGTGGACGCAACACCGCCGAAGGAACTATGTCTCCGAACCCGCACCACAACCACCGTCATAGCGTCCAATTTGAGCCTTTGAGCAGCTACCGCGGACGTGAAAGCGAGGCCCATTGTTGGTGGACTCCCGTTGGAACTGCGCCTAATGCAGAGAAACTTTGGAGGTTTCACAAATTAGGTTGTGAGGATAGCTAACCTTTTCCGTTTTTCTGTGTGTATCTTTTGTGTTTTCTTCTTTGATGCGTTTCTCATGCTCTCTTGTATAAACTAACGTTTTTTTACCCTCAACAACGCCGCCAGCGTCTGTGCCGCAATCCATCTGAGCAAGCGCTCCTGAGATCGTTCTCACACGTGACAAGCCGGAAAACTAGATCGTTCAGCTTATGGAGGTGAAGCTGCAGTACCCTCATCACCCGAAAATCCTCTACAGATGCTCCCGGCACACCATAGCCTTCTTGAAGTAAAAGTGGACAATGTTCCTGGAACCGCCCTCATCGATACTGGTGCACACATATCCACTATGAGTCTCTCTTTACGCTGCCATCTGCACAAGATTATGACACCATCCATGACACAGACAATATGTGTTGCCGACTGTGTGTGCTGTTCAAGTGGTAGGAATGTGCACTGCGCATGTCACCATTGCCAGTCGTCACACTGTCGTCCTTTTTGGCGTTCTTGCTCGCTGACCACATGACCTCATATTGGGCCTTGACTTTCTTTCGCCCACTCGGCCTTAATTATTAAGACTGCTCCTCAGGCATCTTTCACCTCGACCTTCCACTTCTACCAGATGCCCCAAAAGTGCCCGTCAAGCACTTAAAAGGATACTGAACAAAACTTTCGCCGACGAGATAAATGATCCAATACTAGGGTACTGAAATTTGTTTCCACAACCTTCATTTCAGCGAGAGACTAGCGGAAAATATTGAATTTGATGCATTTTTTGCAAATTCCCGCGTCTAGCGGCCGCGCGGTGAACTAGACCAATTCGCAACGAGCAACTCGCGACACAAGTGGTTCTTGGGAGGAGAGGTGGAGAAGAGAGGGCACCGGTTGCATGTGACGTCACGGCTGTCGACAAGCGCACTGGTGTGCAACCGCCGCACTCTCACGATCCACTGAAAATATGGCCAACTGTTCAAAAATATGTCAAATTAACTCTGTTAATCGGAATAGTGGCATCTTCCGAGTAGGTTTTCGATGTTTTCGCTACCTTTCCCAATTTTTGTTCAGTATGCCTTTAAGCCCCACAACTTTTGTTCGTCTACTGCTGCAAGCCGTCACAAACATGTGTTTGTCATCGATGCCATCCATTCCTAAGGGCAACTACATCGTCACTCCTATACCCAACGTACGACTGACGCGAAGTGTTGCTGTGCCACCATGTCGCCACAATCGCCGATAACTACCTGTGACCTGGTTCCATAAGTGTTACCCCAAATGATGTCCCTTGCCCTACTCACTCCTGTAACTGATCATGACATTGAGGTTGTCACCAAAACTAAGCCTGCTCCACCTGAACATCCACGGCAACCAGGTTCTGGCAATGGCATTTTTCGAAAAATGATTGCATCAGATCTTCTACTCGACCAGGCTGTCACTGTCGAGTTTTGGCCTCCTATGGCAACATTTTCGACATCCATGACCAACCCTTGGGCCAGACTAAGATCGTCACCCGTCGAATCAACACAGGTGGCTCTTTGCATATCTACCGTCGGCCTTACCGCGTAACCACATCTGAGCGAGAAGTGATTCAGAAATAAGTGGCCAAAATGCTTGTGGAGGATGAACCAACAGCTAGTCCATGAGCATCTCCCGTCATATTAGTCAAGAAGAAAGACTGCGCCTGGCGTTTCTGCATTGATTATCGCCACCTCAACCATATCCCGGATGTGTGCCCACTCCCTTGCACTGACGATGCTTGCCTCCATGGTGCCACCTTCTATGCATCTCCGATCTGGATACTGGCAAATTGCAGTAGACAGCACAGACCACGAATAAAACATGTTCGTTACCCCTGATAGCCTTTAACAATTCAAGGTGGTGCCTTTTGGCCTCTGCAACGCACCAGCAACATTTGGAAGAATGGTGGAGACACTCCAAGGATTTAAATGGCCAACTTGGTTATGCTACCTGGATGACGTGATAATTTTCTCACTTTCGCCCCATATCTTGAGCGGCTCTCAACTATTTTGGATATATTTCAGTGGGCTGGCATCCAGTTGAACTCCTCAAAGTGCCTTTTCACCCTTTGTCAAATTACTGTGCTTGGCCACATTGTTGACACTTCCCGAGTTCGACCAGACCCAGCTAAAGTCAGCACTGTCACGAACTTCCCTGTCCCACGCTCTGCCCATGATGTTCGAAGTTTCGTGGGACTAAGCTCATACTTTCGCCATTTCGTCAAAAGCTTTGCGACATTCTCAGGTAGGACGTTCCGTTTTCTTGGGGTCCTCTACAAGTGGACGCATTCTACGAGCTAATCACCGCTCTGGCGACTCCAGCTAACCTTGCTCATTTCGACCCAGCTGCCTACATAGAAGTGTGCCCGGATGCTAGAGCATTGGCACAGTTTAGGCGCAGCACCAAGGAGGTGTTGAACGTGTCATTGCTTACACAAGTCGTCTTCTATCGAAATATGAACACAACTACTCGATTACAGAACGCGAATACCTTGCCCTTGTCTGGACAGTTTCGAAATTCCATCCTTACCTATATGGCCATCGTATCCGTGTTGTCACTGATCAGCTGGCTTTCTTCACTGAAAGACCCTATTGGACGACTTGGCCGTTAGTGTTACACTTTCAGGAGTACTCTTACTCAGTTGCAGTTGCGTACAACAAGTCTGGCCATCTCCATCTGAATGCAGACTGCTTGTCGCGCTACCCTGTTGACCCCGCATCATGTCTACATCTCGGTTTCTCCAGATTGATGAAGAACAGCGTCGTGATGCTTCCCTGCGCTCGCTCACTGACCGCCTCGAAGCTGCACCACACGATGCCTTCCTGCACGTTCGTCCTCTTGCATGGCACACTTTACCGCCATAATGTCCAGCCCAATGGCCCTGAGCTTCTTCTCACTGTGCCTAAACACCTGCGCTCAACGGTCCTCCATGAGCTTCACGACGAACCAACTGCTGGCCACCTTGGCGTGTCTGGCCCATATGACCGTGTGAGGCGCCAATTCCTTTACAGTGGTCTTGCCCTGTCTGTCCACCGCTACGTGTCCTCCTGCGACAAATGCTGATTTCGGCAGCGATATGCCATGCTCCCTGCTGGACTTCTTCAACCACTCACCTTTTCCCGAGTCCAGCTCCGGCAACAAATGGGTCTCCGCAGCTTAGACCACGCTACCGGTATGCCATCACTCGAGCGCTTCAGACAAGCACTGCTACTGACGTCGCCGACTTCTAACTGCACGTTGTTATCCTACACCATGTCACCCTCGACAACTTCTCACAGACCACGGCCGTGCATCTTTTGTCCCAAGCAGAATTTTGACTTGGCCAAGTGATTGACAACCTCTTGCGTTCCTCAATGCCAGCACAAGTTAACCACCTCCCACCACCCACAAACAAATGGACTTACTGAGCGTTTAAATCGTACCCTCGCGAACACGCTGTCAATGTTTCATCTGATCATCGTGACTGGGTCCTAGCACTGCCCACCTGCAATTCATCGTGTCACGACAACGCCGGTTATTCACCCTTCTAATGCTCTTTGGCCGCGAACCGAGATTACCACTTGACACCCTCCTTCCAGATGCTACAACGCTGGGATGCCATCGCAAGTGCAGACCACACACATCAGATTGCCCACTCGAGGTTGTCCACCTCGCAAGCCAACTAGAAGAGTCTCTATGACCGCCGCCATCACGACATTCATTTTTCACCTGGTTCCCTCATTCTTCTGGGCATCCATTCCGATGTGTTGGCCATCGGAGCAGCTCTTATCAAAGTACATCGGTCCTTACCATATCGTACGCCAGGTCATGGACATCACCTACGAGATCGTGCCGGTCTCGCCGCCTACACCACCTGCAACTTCCCCAAGTGACATCGTTCACGTGAGCAGAGTGAAAGCGTACCACCCCCCTTCTATCGACGAGGTTTAAAATGCACAGACACGGCGCTTCTGCCACCGGGGTCAATGGTACGAGGCTAGCGTGGGGTGACACACACCACCTACAGGGACTGTCTGGTGCATGGCTGTCCATCATCTTGGTTGATGCTGTAAGCCTCACTGTAAATATACCAGTGAATAGTCGTCCCTTGTGTTATTTACGTAACAATATCAAGAATGGTATCAAGAATGCCAAGAATGATATCAGTAACTGTATCAGTGAAGCAACTACAGAGCTGACCACGCTTAGGTGCAACAATTGCATGTTAGAGAATGCTATGTTAAGAACATGGCTAGCAGCTGATCAGGGTGAAGCGTCATATGTTTCCTTCAGTGGCACAGCCGCATGTATATCTGCTGCTTTCTCAGAAGTGGAGGCACCCCTTCATGCTATCAGTTTCTTTGTTGTAGAGGTCTTGCCCACATGAAGCCGATCAAGCACTAGTTTTAAAGGGTGTTTGTCAAGAGTGAAAGTGTCCGATGGACGGGCCACATGGTGAAAAGGAGCGACCAGCAAAGTGGCATGGAAAAGCAGGCGCCGGGGACACGTCCATGCACATAATCGGTGGACAGTGGAGTCGTGGCACGCGACCCAAGCAGCGATCGGTGCTGGAAAAGGTTGAGCTGGCATTCTCTGCGTGGTATCGGTCGGCGAAGGTTGTCCAGCCAGCTACGGACTGGTGACGAGGAGCCAAGGGCTCTGGAATGGCCGTTGACCAGGCTTACGGTCGAGTGTGACCTTCAGAGTGGCAGCACCCGAAGTGCAGCGGTTCCCAGTGTATCCGCAACACTCCACCTTCGCCGGCAGAATGGGACGACCCACAGAGTAATCACAGCAGAGGTCCAGGTCACTTTGGGGACCAGGCATCACTTCAAAGGAGAGGCTGAGCCTGCGACTAGGCCTAGCAAGGAACCAGCGACTGAAGGACTCTACGTGAGCAGCGGCTACCACAGGTTCCGTTCGTCGACGTTTGATTTAATATCTCACTCATCGCTAGTTCAGAAGCTGTCCTGGTACAGTATAAACTCTCCTGTTATTGAATGGATCGAAGCATACTTGAACTTCAGACATCAGATGGTAGTTTTAAACTGAATGCAGTCCGATCCAGTGGATGCTACATCAGGTGTTCCGCAAGGGCCAGTACTGGGGCCACTTTTTTTTTCTTATCTACATGAATGACATCTGTTGTGGCATTTCCTACAGTCTCCGTATGTTCGCAGATGACTGCGTGTTACACAGGGTTATTCATCCTGTAGATGATGGCACTGCTCTACAGAACGATTTGGGTTTGATTATCACCTAGTGTAATTCCTGGCGCATGGACATAAACGTGAAAAAATGTGTATATGTGCTTCATTAAAAGAAAATGCTGTAATGATTTTAGTTACACTATTGGTCGAGCATAAGTATCTTGGCGTATACTGAAGAATTATCCTGGCATCGCCATAACGAGTACGTCATGTGCAAGGCTTCAAGTGTTCTAGGTTTTCTTACAAGTGCAAGAAATTTGCCACTTAATGCAAAAGAGCTCTTGTATAAAGCCAATGTTAGACGAACACTTGAATACGCCTGCTGCGTTTGGGACCCTTGGCAGCAGGGGGGCATTTAAAGGATTGAAAGAATTCAAAATTTAGCTGTGAGATTTGATCATGGCAATTATACCTGCCACTTTAGCATGTCCAGTGCAAAGGAAGACCTTAGATGGGAGCCACTGCAACAGCATAGACAATACTTAAGGTTAAAATTTCTCCACAGTATATTCCATAATAACACTGGTATTAACCTGGGTCATTACTTGAACAGTCCTGATTACGTCTCAACTCGTCTTGACCATGCCTACAAGGTCAAGGAGATGAGATGCAGGATGAACTACTTCAAGATGGTGTTTTTCCCCACAACAATTCCCGAATGGAACAAACTGCCTCATGACATTGCCACCATTATCTCCCCTGATGTATGTGCTTCTTCTTTCCATAATTCGTATCGTAAATAGTCATGATCACATGTGGTGTATTTGCTTGTGCTTTAGCAGTCTTGGCCCCCCCCCCCCCAGTAACTAGTTACATTTTTCAGTAACTTATAACTGTAACTACTTACTTTTAATTCAGAGGAACTTGTAACTGTAACACTGTTATTTTCTATACGGTAACTGTAACTGTAAATACCGTTACAGTTACTTCCTTTAAAAAAATATCCAGCAGCAACACTTCTTAAAAGCAGGGCTCGGCAGTATCGCGATGTTTCTCTTAAATATTTATGACTAACTGTACCTCTGTATCTATGGATAAATTTGCAAAATGTATTTGTATCTCACTAGTGGAATGCTGCTACAATGTATCGTTTGCATCGCGATGCTGTGCAGGACACGGACATCTCTTGGCTATTTTTTTTTTTTTTTTGAAGGTGTGCCGACGTGTTTCCAGGGCGGAAATGCTTTTTTTTTTCTACGAAGGCAAGCAAAGCGCTGCCGCTCGGCGAGTAAAAAAGGCGAGGAAGAGTTCTCCCCGCCCCCATGCAGACAATGGTGCGCGACACCGCAGTATGGTCGGCCTAAGTGACGAAAGCCACTGTTATTCAGAGGCCAGTGCAGCATCCTTAATTTTTAGATGCGAAGCAGCTCTTTGACTAGCCTGTTTAACGCTGTCCCTCCGTGCGTCCGTAACAACGCGCCGCAACGCGCTCCCCTCGCCAAAGGTGTTGGAGCGGTGCCATGTAGGTCACGCCGCAGCTGCGCGTTGACGTCACGCTCCCCTCGCAGTGCGCGCTGACGTCACTCTCTCCCTCGCCTGCCGCGCGCTCGCCGCAGCTGCCGCCTCGCCCGTTCGCCCGCAACACCTGCCGACTCGTCGGTTCACGCGCAATAAACCTGACGCGCGCCTAACGTATGCGTTGAAAATTAACACCATCTTCCCAAAGGGAACCCTGATGGGATGCGAAGCACCTGCGTTAGCGCCGTTCAACCCGTGACGCCACCTGTGCGCAACGCTGCTGCTTCACATCCCATCAGGGTTCCCTTTGGGAAGATGGTGTTAATTTTTTGCGTGGCCAGCCATTTCTTCATGACCACCTGCGGCGAAACCACCTAGAAACAGACGCTTTTCAATGTCTCGCACACGTTCACTTCTCAAAGCGGCGGTACTGCCAAAAAGCACTTCCCAGAATGCCGGCAGCAATGTGGCTCGAAGGGGCCTATCCTCTTTGTCGCGTCTCAGGATGAGCACCCATTTCATTTACGAGCGTGCAGCAGTGCTTTGTGGCACCAGGCTGTCCCGACGTATTAAATGCGAAGCATTTCTTTGCGAACTTCGGCGACTTTGAGCGTATCTATCTATGTAGCCGCCTACGACTTTGTGCTCACCTGGCCATTTCGTGAATTGGATGTATACGAAAATTGGTATGCAATAACATGACTGCATGATGAACATAAGTGACAGGTCATAACATGAAAATCATGGCGTGCATGTCATGAGCTTTACGTGCCACGGTCTTGGTGCTCTGCTGGCGTTTTCATTAACGGGATGTATGCTCAAATTGGTGTGGCACACCAATTGGTATGGCAAATTGGTGTGGCATATATATATATATATACACCAAAATTGGTATGACGAGACAACAATCGATGACGACCATGGGTGACACGTTCTAAGAACATGAAAATCGTGACATGCATGTTATGAGCGGCATGATTTACATGCCACGCGCTTCGTTAATGGGATGCACACCAAAATTGCTATGGCACAACATGACTGCATGACGAACGTAAATGACAGGCCATAACGTTCGAATCATGACATGGTTTACATGCCACAGTCTCGGTGCTCTTGCGGCCGTTTCGTTAACTTCATATGTACCAAAATCGGTATAGCGAGGCAACAATGCAGTCCCATTTTACCTTCCTGACGCATGCTTCGCATTTCCTTGATTCCCACTTCACGCGGGATCTGCCATTTCTTTTTTTGTAAATAAATTCCCGACAATCAATAAAAAAAGTTGTTAGAGAAAATGAGGCGTACTCAACGATTGCTTGTGTTGGGCTTTTGCGTGAGCCCATTCCTTTCCTTTTATCTGGCGCTTTGCTACGAGCAACTTCAACTAACCGCACGCCTTCGTACGTTTCCGTTGAAAGAACTACATAATTTCGTTTGCGGTGTATTAATGTTGTACAGTAACGGAAAAGTAACGACGTTACTTTTTAGCAGTAACTGTAACTGTAACAAGTTACTTTTGGAAGCTGAGTAACTGTAACATAGTTACTTTTGTGGCTCGGGTAACTGCAACACTATTACTTTTTACTGGTAACGTGCCCATGACTGTGCTTTAGTACTATAATTTTTTTTTGCATTTGGCTTCTTTCCACTGTACAATTGTACATTTCTTCATTTACCTGCTTTTGCTTGGCTATGTTAGTATTGTCCTCCCGCCCACTGTAATGCCGAAAGGCACTGTGGGTATAGTAATAAATAAAAAACGGCAACTTGGATGCAACACCGCCAGGGGACACAGTCTTGAACGCGCACGGCGACCAACATAAGGGCGTCCAATTTGAGCAACCACCGCGTATGTGGAAGCAAGGCCCATTGTTAGCAGACTGTGGCTGGGATTAAGCCTAATGCAGACGAACACTGAGCGCCTCAGACAAATTAGGCTGCTAATTTAGTTTTGGGGGGTTTTTGTTTCTTTTGTATGTGAATTGTCTGTTTTCCCATGTTTTACATGTTTTTGTGTTCCCGGGCATAAAGTAACGTTTGTTCTGCCACCGCCACCAGCATGTCCCTCTCAATCGATCAGAGCAAGTGCTCCTGAGATCGCTCTCACACTCATGACAGTGTTTCTAGAGGTGCATAAATTTGAGCAGCTTTGACAGCGTGAAACGCATAGCGCGTGTGAAATCCTCCCTCACAGCATAGTTAGTATCCTTTAGTTCATGGCCGGAGGCCAGAACTTTTGCTTTAGTTTTCAAATGGTTCAATTTCACAATAATTGGCTATTTTTTTCCTGGACAGAATTTTCCTACACAATGTCGTGTTCATTACTCCCTGTGTCTAGTTGTAACTTTAGGTTGTTCAAACACACTGTCACGCCCTTTTGCTCCGAGGACTTACATGACTCGTTTTCTACAGAGTCAATAAAAAAAAGAAAAAAAAAACAGACTACTTCAGCATAGCCTATTGTTTGTGTTAAAAGGGCCGTGCGACGCTTTTTCGACTGCCTTTCTGGAGCACTGGAGTGTGTATAGTATTGAAGACCGAGATGAACGCAAAAAGAACTATACGGATTGGTGCACAAGAACTGAAGTTATTAGTCCTCGCAATTGAAAACACGAGCCAACGGCTTGAAAAAAACGCTCCGTTTTGCATGTCGCTCTTTTAGTGACGTATGTGGCCAGATCCAAATCAGTGTGCGTCTCTTACACAGAGGTACTGGAAGTTTCTTCTCAAAGTGGCCTGCAGATATTACCTTGGCACCATTCTTTTTGACAGAGTTGTCGTGGTTACAATAGGGACGACAAAGTAGTTGGTGCTTCAAATGTTACACTCAAGTTTTGTGTGTGTCAGCAATGGCTGTTGTGCCCCTGACAAGCCTACAGCACTTTCAGGTGCACCAGCGAATCGTTGCATAGCATAGCACTGCTGCTGCTGCTATCGACCGGTTTCTGGCACCCCTTCTCTGCCAGGCACAAAAAATATCAGAACAATTGTGCCCCCGTGCAGCTGCATCTCTGTGGAGGGAAGACAGTAAGCAAGTTCCTTGTGTTCGGGGGTGTAGCCCTTTCCTGTCCTGCCCACACAAACGTGTGGGTAACGCAAAAAATTGTTCTGGCTACTTTCTACACCTCACACACATTCCAGCCCAGCCATCACATTTGTGGGGCTTTCCCTGAATTAACCAATCTGGCTAGTTTGCAAACGAGCCTCCAGGGCAACCACCGCAGCATTTTCAAAATGGCGCAACCCAGCCGGAGCAAGCGGCCGCCGGCACCGAGACGTAAGCAGCAGACAATATTGATAATTTGCGTTTGGAAGGCAATACAATTTGAAAATGTGCCTCCCAATTCATCAAAGAATATATCTGTAAAAGAAATGGGCATGATTTCGCTGAAAACAATTAGCGAGTGCTTCACGAAGTGCCACCCACACATACGTGTGGGTTGGGCAGATGCGACTTGGAACGCAAGCCGCATGGTAGCCCTTGAACTCGGCTATCGAAGGCAAGCCGCTAGCGCTTTGAGGTCAGTTTTTTTTCTTCTGCAATGATCTTCATTCGAGAAAATAAAAACATGGAAGAAATTTTTAACATGTTGGAATCTTCCGATATTGAATGCCTCAGTGACAACGACAACGCAGACAGGTAGTTACCCGAGCGGCAAGTTGCAAGCAGTGATGACGAATATCAACAAAGTGAGGCATTGCTTGATGATGCTAGAGTCGTGAAGATGCTGAGTTCATCGTCTGCACCAAAAAGTCTGCCACCAGGCAACGGCGATTGGAAGGAGTCCTTTCAGGAGAAGTTGCATCCTCCCTGCGATGATGATCAGAAGTCGCACGCTCTGTACACAGTGTGATCTCACCGCGCTGTTCCACTGTGCCACCGCTGCCGTAGTGCGTGCTGGAACTTGTAGCACTCGCATTACGCTCAAATACATGGCCGCTGCATTGGAGAACGGCGTTAACGAGCTTTATCGACCTTATTTCGAAAAGTTTTCATGGTTGGGTTTACGTGCTATGCCCCGGGATGGTACTAGAACAGCCTGAAACAAATGCGCTTCGGTTTTCACGCGTTCGCGAAGGATGTCAAGCTCCGGCAGGAACTGGTGCGTCGGACCGACCAACTCGTACGGCACACGGCTTGTTCAGCAGTGTTTGTGAATTTTGCGTTTTTTTATGCATGACACTTTAGCAGTTCCCTACAGCAGCGTCATAATAGGTTAGGCACATCACAGAGATCAGTGACCGCAATGATTCATAGCGTGTGCATGATCATTTTGCCGGGCGATCATCATTAGGGGCGTCGGAGTGGATACAGCTTGTCTTCTGGACAAAATAGTGATCGCTAGAAGATGCTTAAATTGACCTCTTATAAGCGATGGCGACTGTCAAGCGTCTAACGTGAACAAGAGATCACAAGCCCAGCTTAACTGTAGCGCATACTCCATGCTGCGCACGGCCACTGCTCAGCCACGCCGGCATCGCAACCATCGGCACCGCCGGTGTTTTGGTTTTCAATGTGTGATTTTATTTCGAGCAGAAGTTAAATCGTAAATACCACCGACAAAACATGTCATCTTATGTGCGCGAGTGGCTTGCATAGGGTCATACGCCTACTGAGTTAATGTTCGATGCGCTTTTGAAGTGGTAAGGCCCAGTGACGACATCGCGCCGAGCAGAGTGGGCTGCCGCTTCTTCGTCGTTTTGCATCTGTCGCCAACGTTACTGACTCATCCGTACTTTATGCAGCAGGAACTGCTTGTCATTCACGATATTAGCAGCGGCCCGTAAGTTTTTGCTAACGGTGTGCGGCAATTCATCGTTCCGCTAAGGTGGACGCGCCCCCTTTAACATCTTCGTCGCGATCGTTTTCTATCCATTCACATCTAGCGCATCACTATGATTGATGTCATGCATATTAACAATACACTGCACATGTGAAGTTTTGCTTTGACAAAACAAACGCAAAATCGTTCCTTCGACTGAGTCTTCAGTTTTCACCATTCCGCGCTCTTGGCGGTCTATCTCTGTACAATACGTGCTCTGAGACGTCTTTGTTTGTTTTTATTGCGAATAACTCAGCGAATATGGGTAACAGCAATTCAAAGCGACACGGCCGCACGGACTAACAACGAGATCGTGACCAGGTCGCATGTTTACATTCCAACCTTTTTTTCTTCTTTCTCTAACAGCACTACATCGCATGACAAATTTAAATAAAACACGGCCACAGGAGTCTCGGACATAGTTTTCTGACGCGTTAAATCGTCGTCAACGCCAAGGATACGTGAAAAATGCCAGTAAACTTATAGAATGCAGCACGCACAGCCGTAGCAGCTGTGCTATGAGAACTACAAGTAAGATGGCGGTGGCGCCCCTCCTGGAAACTCGCACATGCGCAGATCGGTCTATTGATTTAAAGCTTTCCATACCAGAGTTTAGGGGGTGCAAATTCGCTTGCACTCATTTCTTTTATTGTACTGGAAGTCATACTAATAAAAGCCCAGCCCACACATATGTGTGGGTTCATTTTGAACAAAACAAAGTAAATATTTTCATTCTTTGAAAATGGAGGTTAGTTCAGAGGCTCACACAAAGAAATAATCGCAGGAAAAAAATAATGCCATTTATCCAGCTGTTTTTGCACGGGTAGGAAAAGGCTAGAGGAGGTGCTAGCTACATTTCTTAAACCGCCATGACTAAAGCGTGCGATTATGGGCCATGGACATTCCTGGACAAGAGTTTTATATTTTTTGTGCTCAACCGTGCGGCCAAGTAGGGATCAATGAATGTAAAATGTGAACTGACATGTCAAACCAATCAATGCCCTGCCACAGTCGTCACTTCCTGCAGCAAAATTCGTCGTTGTGTGGCGCCACGGTTAAAGAAAAACTCCACAGAAGGAGGTTTCTTCATTGAAATAAAATTATAACCACTCTACTTCTGGCACTCCCACTCTCGCTGCGACGTCCTCGCATGCTGCACTTCTAGAATAAGATACAAAAACAGCATGCTCAATTGGTGTCGCAGAGCCCCTTTAAGACTGGCAGCTTTAAAGGCGTACTGACACAATTTTGTGGCGGTGCAATATATACATACTTCATTTTCTAACCATGCATTCTAAATGACCTCCACACACCGAAACAAGGAAACACGTACAAAGTATTTCAGTTTGATTTTAAAGTTTTCGTCGCCCAACATTACAAGCCAGCCCCAGCGCAATGGACACTGCGATGACATATGAGCACAGTCTCTTAAAAATGGCCGAAATCGCAGTCAGAGTCGCTCGGCGACCATGAAATCATCGTTGTTTGCGTGCCGCACGTGTAACTGACCACAGCCGACAGAGCTGCAGCGATGCTATCACAAATTGCTGTCCCTACGTGGCTTAAACGTACGTCGGACTGTGCTGACACGTCGCTAGGAAACCGCCCCCTCGAAATCGAAACCGAAAGTCCGCTTTTAAGGGAGCCGCATTAAAAATATATTCATTGCACTGCGAGGCACCACGACACTCTCCTGCGGGTTCTCCACGCCAGTGCTCTTATTTACAGCAACAATACGACAATGCGAAAAATTCGAGTCAGTACTCCTTTAAGGACTTCTATGTCACTTTTAATATGCGCAGTGCCGTTTGTGCTGTGATAAATTACTGCATCAAATTTTGTCGATTCAGGCACAGTAACATGGTACTTGAGTGATGACAGCAGTTTTTCTTGCATAACTTGAGAACTCTTGAGGTTAGCTAGTTCAGAGTGAATTGTCTAGTTTTCGTTCTACTTTTTTAAATTCGAAGCATTCTGAGCTTTGAACTTTAAAGCACATCATCCTCTCCTCTATCTCTCCTGGCCGTTTCGTTAATGGGGTGCATATGAAAATTGGTATGCCACAACACGTCTGCATGACGAACGTAAATGACATTACAATCATGACATGCATGTCATGAGCGGCATGGTTTACATGCCACAGTCTTGGTGCTCTTGGGTCGTTTCGTTAACTTCGTATGTACCGAAATTGGCATAGCGAGAATACCATTGCATGAATACCATAATAACCCGACTCAACGCTGACCTGAGCAACTTATCTGTTTGGTGCAAAAATAACAAACTTCGTATCAATGCATCTAAAACCCAGTTCATGCTTTTTCATACAAATAAACGTGTCATCCCATCTGCACCTCCACTCATCCTTAATGATCATGTTCTTTCACCTGCACACGAAGTCATCTTTCTTGGGGTCAAGCTTGATCGTCATCTTAAGTTTAACCTGCATGCTGAAATGATCTCAAAAAAGATCGCTTTTGGCATCAGAGTACTAATTTTAACACGCTCGTTTTTCCCACAGCATATCAGAACTTCACTTTATTACGCATTTATACATTGCCACCTTCAATACTGCATTTCCGTCTGGGGAAACACATATAGCACGCATTTAACTCATCTACAACATTTACAGAATCAGGCCTTGCGGATCATAAGTTTTTCTAGCTACATGTCTCATTCGGTACTAAATTACACTTCATTAAGCATACTACCACTACGCTACATGGTTCAGCTAAAACTGGTTTTACTAATATATCGCACACTTAACTATGAAATCGCTATCGACACATTTCATGCATCTACTCTAACTAATAGTAATAACACTAGATTTTCATCTAACAGCAACATTTTACTTCCCCGAATAAACACTAATTATGGGAAATTCACAGCTTTATTCACTGCCATTCAACACTGGAATACATTGCCATTAGATATTAAAACATGCCGCACAACAATAATATTCAAAAAACACATGAAGACACACCCACTAACAACATTGCTCGCTATCGATTCATTGTGATTATATACCTAAACGTAAACCATTTCATTCGCTTCGTTATAATACCACTTCTATAATATGTATCACCGACTTGCGTTGAACTTCTTTCTCCAATTTTTTAGTTTCTTGTTTCTAGAAATTTAAGATTTCATGTCGTTAAAATCAGTTGCAAGCATGTTTCATTTATTTATATATCAATTGTACACCGTGTTCTTTGATAAACCCTCATGTTTATATAAGTTACGTTGATTGCAATTTTTATCGCTTATGAGTTTTGTACTGTTTGTTCGTATTTATGTTTCTTGTAAACACTTACCTTTTGTTGGTTCTTTCCATTATTGTTCTTTTTTCCTATATGCCCTGCTTTATTATTTTTGTTTTCTTTTTTTCTTCTACTCATCAACTGCTTTCTGCCATCTTATGAAATTTATTGATATTGAAAAATGACTAATAGGAGGTCCCCCTGACAGTTTTGTAACTCCGGGACCTCCTTCTGTACTAATGATGAATAAAGAATTGAATTGAAACAATGCAGATCCATTTTACGTTCCTGATGTGTGCTTCGCATTTCCTTGATTTCCACTGCATGTGGGATCTGCCATATTTTTTATTGCAGTTAGAATAGGTTCTAGCTCAGGCACTCCAGTTGGTCCGGGGTTCCACATCACCAGAAAGCAATAACAAAATCTGACACCGAAATTTCAAAGCCGCAGCATCACGACAGAGGCTGATGACGTGATGCTATTTGGTGTCATCGGGGCCCACAACCGCAACAGGGAGTTTACAATGGTTCATGGCCAAAGAATGTACTGCCTTTGGCGTTAAGCAGTATGCAAGGTGGCACAGCCGTGTGACGCTGCAATCGCTCAACCTCCATGGGAACGATGAGAAGTACAGGCTATGTGTCTGCCATTTTGGCTTCACCTCTCGTGCACCCTGCCGTGAGGCTGCTCAAGGAGTGCAACGCTCTCAGAAAAAGCAAAAGATAGAAGGATAACCAGTCTCGGCTGCAGCCCGTGTTAGTGCAACTCTGAATGGCGAAGAACCAGCGTCAGATTGCCATGTGACATGATTTTACCAGCCTGTTTTGTGTGTTATGCTTGCCACTAAGTATTGCCACAGCTAAGAACATAGTTTCTGCTTTACTTCGTCTTCAGTGGTCTAGTGCACTCTCGAGGGAAGGTCAGTGCGTAAAACGTGCAAAGAAGCCTGGCAATAAGCCGTGTTCAATTACTTGCCCAAAAGATTGGTTCACCTGCTCATGAAAAAAATTCATTTTAATATTACTTTATGCTTACATAACCACCAAAGTTGGTGAAAAGATGCTTTAATAAAACAGCAATCTAAAGCAACTTGAATTTCAAAACAATTATTTTGCAAAAGCTGGTGCTTTAGCCCTGCTAACCCCCTTATAGGGTCAGAAAACCAATTTTCAAGGTACCTGTTTCTCTCTCTCTCTTTTTTTTTTTAGTTCAATGGAAAGCATACCGCGTACCGGTCAGACAGTCCAGTCACGCAATGACAAGGGGGAAAACGCTGTGAAACACCTTTTATGAGAATTTTTCGCCTATGGAGTCTTACATGCAACACATGTTGCAAACAGTGGTTGACAGCCATAAGGTGTGTTCGCGCCAGGCTATGCCTCCACAGAGCGTAGGGATGGCAAAATTGATGAACGATTAATCGATTAAATGTACACCGTTAATAGATTAATTGTCATCGATTTCCCCCTTTCAATTAATTGAATTAATCAATTAAAGCCCTTCGATTAATCGATTACGGCACCCCTCCCTCTCAACTCCAACACCGCCCCTTGGCCGGAGCGCATGATTGCGAGGCACGCGACGGCGAGGCGCAGATGTCGAGCGCATATTTCTACACAAGTAAGAGTTTTAGGCCCTCTAGCTTGCCCCACACAACAGAGACGTGCGATGGACTTTTTGTTTACATATTTAAAATTTTGTTACATATTTATGGGCCAACTCGATAGACTATCTCCGTCGTCACCATCACTCACCCATCATGCAACACATCCTATCAACTCACTGTGGGTTAAGGTGACGGTCTCACTGCCACCATGACAGTCGTACTTAAAATTTTCCCGCTAGGCTACGCCACTCGGTCAGGGTAGCGGAGAACGGAGAAAATGAAACTGCGGCCGACTCTGGGTGAGGAGGAGACGCGCATCTGTGAACGTTCATACTAGCCGGGGACAGTACGCGAAGAAGCGAATAGAACACAAAAGGAGGGGGGTGGGGCTGGGGGTCTGGAGGTGGGGGGTGGACACACTACAATGTTGTGGCCTTTCCTCTGGCTTCCTGTATTCTCTCCTTCGTGCTCGCCCAGTGAGCAAGTAATTGTTGTCGTTAGTCCCACTCTCGGAGTGGTGTGTATGTCTGTGCATGCGTGTGCTTAGTCCATCTTTTTCTTTCTTTTTTCTCTTCGGTTTCTGAAATGTCGTTTTTTCTGAGGGCGACCGCCGCGACTGTTCCTGCTCACGAGCGATGTTCACCTGCATGTCTGCGCGGGCGGTCTCTTCTTTTATTTCACCTGCAACCACCTCTCTCTGCAGTGTCCAGAGTAAGCCTGTAAGGCATGACACTTGACTGCGTGAACAACAATGATTTTTCTGTTTTGAAAAGGGTACCGTAAGCATGCGAATTACAAAGCCTAACAAACGGGCGTTGTCCCTGTCCTACGCGAAGAGGAAACTTGAGATATTCATTTCTACAACCTATAAGAAAAAGGCGCAACTTGCCGTTGCGTTCTTCGACACGAGTCTTCGTATCGGTGCCTGCATGATGCCCTTTCTTGTGTTCAAGTATGCGTCCGACATGTATGCGAGGTATCCGTCCAGCGTTTTCCAGCGTTTCATCAGCACCCACCGCCTAAGCTATTGTATTGCGTAATTCGCAGAACGTGAAGCAAGCATAGTGCAAGCAAATAAATACCGCTTGCGTATCACTATATTCTCTGCAGATAAACGCAGAAGTAAAAAAGAAGGCATTATGACTGAACTATCACTCAGTAATGTCATGAATATGCACATGTGCGCACATAAAATTTTCTTGCTGCATGTGCATAGACACTTCCCAACATCCGATTGCAGATGTCCAGTTGTTCGGGCGTGTGTCCAATCATACCCGCAGTCGTAAAACTATGTATATCACTGACAACAGCTGTAAATTCGCAGGTTACAGGTGTACTGTCGAGATAAGTGTTCTGAAAAATAAATACTAGTAGCAGAAACAAGGAATCGAATAATGCCCTGTTCCGTTCCGGAATCGAGTAGTAGTTGTTTGATTCGGTTTGTATGTGGCAGCATTCGATTCGTATCCGATTATAGGTGTGAAGAGTTATTATTCTCGCGATCCCACCAAAGAGGCATCAGAAAACGCTTATTTTCGCCATTGTCTCGCGCGAGTAAATACGATCCCTTTCTCAGCGCCCTTGATGCCAAAAACAAATCTGGAAGGGAATCGACCAGCTCCTGAGACAGCCGGCTTCGCGCCTGCGAAATGTCCCCATCTCGTCAGTGACTTGTTACTACATCCTGCTTTGCTGAAATCACACATTCTAGGCGTCAGTGTGACTGTGTGGAAAAGAAAACGAAAAAAAAAGAAAATAATATTTGGAGTAAACGCAGAATAATTATCTGCTTTCAGTGTCGAGGGGCGGCCGCCGCGGCGGTATATATACAGTGGTGGTGCTCGGCTGCTATAAGCAGAAGGACGTGGGCTTGATTCAAGTCGCGGTGGTCGCGTTTACGAAGGAGGCAAATATGACAGAGGCCCATGTACTGTGCGACATCGGTGCCGACCGCAAAGAACCCCAGGTAGTCAAAGTTTCAGGAGTCCTTTATTACGGCGTGCATCATAATCATATCGTGGTTTTGGCGCGTAAAACTCCAGCAATTATACATCAGGGGGCAAGTCACTTTGAAACAAACGACGACAGACAACTCCAGCATTATCGCCTTTCTCAGGTGGCGTACAAGGGATCTTTGAGCGCGTTACACTAAAGAGAAGCTGTTGTGAGGCACGCCGCACCGTGCACTAACGTATCAGAAGTCAAGCTACATCTGGGGCAGCTGCTTGCGTACATGTGTTTATCGTTTCGTTTTCTAAGATGGTACAACTTTCTGTTGCCGAAGTTTGCAGCTATAGCCCAAATGTTACACAGCAGAACAAATTGCGCTCGACAATAATTCACGTGTTTCAATAATTCTACAGGTTTTCAGAAAAGCATTGTAAGAACTGACCTACCTCACGAAATAAAACGCTCATTTGCGAGACAGTGTTCTGAGCCTGCAAGCTCAGCGAAAGAATCACAATCTCAACATATCACAAGAGAAAGGGAACTGAGGTTGGCGCTCTTTTGCATTAGACAAGTGAGCAAGGCTTGCCCGCTCTCCTTGTAATGCATGCTTGAAGTGCTTGACATAGCTGCGGCTTTCAAGAAGCATGAACTGCACCGAAAGTTTGAGATCTAATAGAGCGGCTGCCCAATGTGTACGTTTCAGCGCAAGTCTTCCTTATCTTGTTGGTCAGCGTGGAGGGGGTATTCTCGCCGATGAAGTTCGTTTTACTGAAACGGAGTTTCTCACATTTCGTAGCGTACACTCGACGACGTCCTGCTTATGAGTTCATGCTCAATCCCATGACACGAAGCATTTAGCTCGATCTCAGTAGTTCGCTTACAAGGAAGGTTTTTCTTTGTAATATTTTTTACGCACACAAATAGCGTTAGAGCCATTGTATCCCCCCCCCCCCCTCCCCCCGCAGCATGACCAGAACAGGACTTTTGTCAGATGAACGAAACAAATTCCCAAACAAAAGCACCTCGCTGCGACATCATTTTATTCAAATGGTAACAATTTTGTGCCCCATACTAATCGTAGTCTATCTCTTTCGTGCCTATTGAGCGGGGCTACAGCTAAATGTTTCGCTACTTTTGGCAGAGGCGGGCGTACCTGGGAGGAATCGTGCGGTGGCATCATAGGCTCAGCGCCCTGTGCCGTGGTGTCTTTCTTACAGCGATACGAAATTAAAACCATTCTGATTGATTGCTATCTGCGCCGTTGCGCTGCCTTGAACATCACGGGCAACTATATCATATCGCCGCCACTAGACAATGCTCAGCGACGCTGAGTCCACGCGGCGTGCTTTCATGCATTCGAACGCTCACGTTTGACTGTGGTATCAAAGTGTAGCGGACGCGCCTAGTAAGTCCATGTTATGCGCACTGTTCAGTCTGCACACAATCATGTATCTGCCTCGTAACATTTGGCTCAAGCCCAATCTAATGCGGCATAGGTTCTCTTCGCATGCTGAGTGCTTCGCTTTACTTCGATTCTCACGTTGCAAGGAAGTAAATTGTGTGCACGTGTCCGCCTCTTCCCACTGTGCGTTTTTCCTTTTTTGCTTGTCGGTCAAACCGGCGAGTGAGCCTTCTTTGTGAAGGGAGCAAAAGCCGCTGAACGTTCGACCTTCCACGCGGGCCCAGTCCGAAAAGGAGCGAAGAACGCCAAGACAAAGTTATGAAGCGTTCTGCGGAGAAAAAAGGATGGGAGAGGGGAGGGGGCGGTTGGGATCACTGCATAGGTGGCCCCAAATTCGGGCTCCATTCCCAGTGCCGGGGGGTACCCTTTCACCGGAGTTGCGGTCAGTCGCACGAGATAGTATTTGGCGAACACTTATCGCACAACCGATATGTTACGGACTCCAGTTTCAAGTTTATTTCGCATATTCGTTCTTTTACAGAAAGAAAAAAGCTAAGAAAATGCAAGGGCAAGGAACAAAAAGCTGCACAGCAGCAGCTTGACGGGGTTCCTGCCTCCTTCGTTTGAAAACAAGAACACAGCATGTATATAAAATACAGACAAAAAAAAACATGCTGGCGGACTGCACTTTCAAGCGGAGCGCGTCGCGTGGGAACGGTCCCTCGCGTTGACTTTCTGCGAATCCTGACAAGTATAGGAAGTCTCGTGGGAACAGTCAATCGGGATCTTCTCAACGGCAAGCTACACAAAGGCGGCTTCGTATGCTGCTAACCATGTGTTGCTCTAACTTTCGGTTGCTGTCTCTGTCCGGCTGCGAAGCAGAAACTTGGGACGGATTCATTTATATCACTAATTTATATCAAGGCGTAACTTGCAGTTGCGTTTTTTGACGTAAGTGTTCGTAGCGGTGGCTGTGTGATGCATTTGCTTGTATTGAATTTAGCATAAGTATGCGTCCCGAGTTTAGAAACGGGGGGTAAGGCGAATAGTCGGGTGTCCCGGGGTAGTAGAGGTACTTGTCATCCGCGTTGCTAAAGGAACTGTCATGCCGCCCTGCATGTTCATCGGGAGTCCTGCCCTTGAGTGAACCGCCACATTTACAGTCAAAGCGGTGTACAACAGGGGGGTATCACTCAAACGCTTGCGCGTAACGTATGCGCGTAAATTAATTCACGTGAGCAAAGACTGGCTGCCCAAACGTTCCTCGGGAAGCGCGAGACGTTCGCACAAAGACCACAAATTTATAACATCCTGCTCGCTGCACACAAGGGAGGCTTTGTGCCCGAATATTTTGCAACAATCCCATGTTTGCTGAATGAAGCGTCACTGCAACCTTTTTATGTGTTCTGAGACTTCGCGAAAAGAAATGACGGGAAAATCTTCTCGATCGATTTTCGAAGGTGCGGTGGTTACACGAAAAAGCGGGTGGAAAATGTGGAGGTGAGACCATCACGCGAGTATGATGATAACGGAGATAAAATACCATATATCTCAACGAGAATATACCTTATCACGTGTCTCAAAGCCTCAGTGGATTTCGAAACACGCCACATTTGAGAAATGCTTGGAGTGCTACAGGTCACCCAGTCATCCGCACTTCCCGCTAAAGAGAGCTTGCTCACTGCTTTTCTTTTTCTAATCGTATTGTTGAACCGAAGTCGCGTAGAATACGAGACGCAGTACTTTGCCGTACTTATCACGCTTCACCGTATGAAGAAAGTAACTTTCCAGATATCGTCGTACGAATCTGGAAAAACGGGGAAGGCGAAGGCAAGTTTTGTGTGCACTTCAAGATCGCTTGCGCGGTTACTAAGAGCGTTGAGCGGTGACTGCGGAAGAGTAGGGGGCAGGGGCATATGGTCGTGAGGTAGGTGTGCTATTAACTTACGCACACAACATCTCGCAGTTCGTTTTTGAAGCACGCTCTTCAAGATAGCTTGTCACCCGTCACTGCACACTTGCACTGTTATGCCAAGGAGAGAGGGGGAGATTTTGTTCAGGTCATTGAATGAATATAGGGTGGGGCCCTCACTTTATACATACCTGTAGCGCCAAAAGCAGCTGCAACGCTGTGTGCCACGTGGCCATCTGGGCTTCACATCACGCAGCACAGCCTCGTAGGATTTAGATAGACGAAATGGAAGAATGGCCAGAAGCTGAAATTCCAGCCTTACGTGAAATAACGTCGATATCGCTCCGCATCCAAGGCACTTGCGTGTGTAAAGGTAGGTTCGATTGTGAATAGGGAGCGCATATGCAGACCTGAAATTGACGGGTTTGTTTGTGCGCGATTGCGTCCACATGCACCCCCCGTCGCGCAACCGCAGCAGTCCCGTCCGTTGGTAGTGCAACATGTTACGCGAGGTGACAGCGGGTAGCTTTTCCACTCCTACGATGCTGGGTCTGGGTGCCGCTGTTGTATGTGGCGTTGAATGGTGCCACGAATGTCTTCGCTGCTCACGCCTAGGAGACATCGACAGGTAACGGTAGGTGTACGTGCACTTGCTGCGATATCGTCGGCTGTTTCGTCGCGTGGCACACCACACCAAGGGGAAGCCGCCGCCCTTCCTCTGAATGCCACTGAAAGCGACCTCTCCCTCCTACTCCCTCCTTTCACTCCCCTTCCCGTACAAGTGTTTCAGTTCAGGTTTCCTCAGACGAGAGACAGTTACCGTGCACTTCGGAGTCTCCACGGAAGTTTCTTTCCAAAGAATTTGTCGCTCAGTAGCGCAGACCACGGAGAAGTTGCAGGCATTGTGTCCTATTGGTTACATGCAGATAGCTCTCCTCTGTGCCTTCCTCTCTCACTCCCACTCCACCTTCTTTCATGTCAGCTACTTGAGCTAGACAGACACTATGGTCACCAGTAATCTTTCCTTATCTCCCCACCTTTTGAACGCATGTTTCACAGAAAAAAAAAAGAAAAAAAAAACGTACACCCCTCGCGATGTTTTGGTCGGAGGGCTGCGGCATTGTCCAGACGTGAAGAAGGGGACACAGTGGGTGCCTTCTCGCGCCCAGCGGGGAGCAGTGAGGGAAGCTGGAAATGGTTCTCCGAATACCCAAATGCCGTGATGCGCGCGCTCACAGAAACCGGTCTCAAGAAGGGGGTAAAACTGTATGAGGCTCACTGGAGGGAGAGCGTACCCGCTTCGTAGTGTTTAGTGGCGCCGCTTTTGACAAACGTTAGAACTCACGCGCAAGAGGTTGATATTTTTTTCCACAGAGGGCACCACTGCTAGAAAACAATTTTGAGATCTATATTTTATCAAAAGTCTTTAGTTTGAGGCGCTCCTCGGTAAAACTACTGACCACAAGTCATCATAAGGCACCGTATGATTCCACTAAAGTGCAGCAATTGTCGTGACTTAGCATGTGCATGATGAGAAATGCCAATTTGTACCGACCTGGCCAGCAGAAAAATTAGCTAAATTCACTACGCCCGTTTACATTTCCTGATAAGAAAAAGAGAATTTTCTCTTCATAGGATTTGAGAGAAGGGCTTCCTGCTTGATTATTGAAAATTTCAGAGCTTCAACCTAAACAGTTTTGTCAATTCGTCAGTAATGCGTGGCTAAGTAGAGCTCAAAATTGCCAAATTGAAGTAATAATAACTCATGATGTGTTCATCAGAACGTAACTCGACTTCGCGAAAATGATAAGTAGACTACGGCCTAGTAAACTACCAAATATCGTTGTTCTATGTTGAAAAGGATAAACGTTATTCGATTATAAACTTCTATTGTTTTGGTCATTTTCATTGGAGTCTGTATAAGTTCCTGATTGCTTTACACGAAATTTCCCTTCATAGAATTCTAGAATGACATTTCATTTAAGAGCACAGAAAATTTCATTTCCCTATGATGAGCAGTTTTGCTGGAAACTCAGTAATGCGGAAGGTTGTACGCCAAAAACACAGTTTCTTGCTCCAACTGTTTTCACTGTCGTTATTTAACACTTCAGTCTAGGCAATAATGCTAAGTGTGGTAGGAAAGCGCAGAAGTTAAGCTTTCTGACGCTCTAAATCTCACGTCTGCACAACCAGCGTAGAGAGCACAGCGCGTTCGCAAAAAACGACTAAAATGCGGGGAGCGCGCCGCCGGAGTGGGACCGCCACCTTAATGCAAACGTGAAATATCTTTGGACGCAATTATTCATCATAGTCAGAAACACAAAGCCCAACCTTTCTTTCTCTTTTCTTTCTCACTGTCTCTTACACTTCTTTCTACTCGTCTTTCTCTCCCCAAACTCCCTCCCCATGCAGAGTAGCATGTCAGCGATATTTCAACGCCGGCTAAATTCTCTGCCTCTCAATAAAGAACTCTCTCTCTCTCTCTAGTAGAAGGAGCCCGGAGCCGCAGGCAGCCATACCCCATAGAGATAGAAATGAACTCCGTCCGACCTCCGTCTCCTACACAGTTTTATTTAACCCCGATTTTACTTGTCTCTTGTGTAAGTGTCACATTGTAATATGCGCTGCTTACTTCTTGACTGGTTCAGTTCTTACTGCCGTTGTATTTTACTTCTTAGCGAATTAAAGATTATTTGTCACCAATGAAAGAAGGAGAGATAATCTATTGGAAGGTAGAGAAGGTGGCCTGATCTAGTACGCCCCGGCCTTCTACTCTACTTTGGGGACAACGCAACAGGGGAAAAATGAGTGATGAGGTATGATGATGGGGATAAGAATGAGTGATCTGTACATACATAATTAGACATGACTGCTTGCGCAAAGGGGACAGGGACTCTAGTAATCCTATTTGATTAGAGTTGATACCAACTAGCCCAACTGACCGTCTTAACGCCTATATAACCTTTAATAACTGCAATGCTAGCTTCCCTGCAATGCAGTTAGCCCAAGTTATGGCAGCTTTTCACTTCTGCAAAACAGCATGCTATGACGCCGAAAATGTCGACTCAGCGCTCTTGACAAACACTCCTAACAGTAAAACCCCAGCACGTGTAACTGGGACCTCGCCTCCATTGAAACGTGACAGGGGCCGCCCTTAGTTGGGCAAATATGCTGTGCAGGGAAACGCACTCGCGGATTATGAAAAAGGTATAATAGTCGCATAATGCAAAGAAGCTACTTTAGCTGCATTTAAGTCGCTTTTCATAATCTGCAACTTTGCGCATTGGTATACCGAACGTCTAGCATCCAGTCCATTTCTATAGAAAAAAATGACCTTGTAGCATTTTGTAATTATGTATGGTCATCTATTTCGGGTGAAATACAGCGTTCATCTATTGCTTGTACTCCCATGTCAGCCAGCCTATAGAGGCCGCCGTCTAATGCTGTGGCACGAACGGAGGACAGTTGCGAAATACTATGTGTTCTAATCTCTGATACATTAGAACAAGATGGCGAGATGGGCTAGTTGGTGTGCATCCATGTTTTAAAACAAAAGCTTTTTATGTGCACATGAAACGAGGACAGAACAACTAAATAATTGACAAGACAACGCTTCTTTAAGCACTGTCCTGTCAAGTTCTTATTAAATGTCAAGCATTTCTTAGCGAACTTCGGCGACTTTGAGGGTATCTATCTATCTATCTATCTATCTATCTATCTATCTATCTATCTATCTATCTATCTATCTATCTATCTATCCATCTATCTATCTATCTGTCTATCTATCTATCTATCTGTCTGTCTGTCTGTCTGTCTGTCTAGCCGCCTAAGATTTCGTGTTCTTCTGGCCGTTTCACTAATGGGATGTTGACGAAAATTGGTATGCCACAACACGACTGCATGACAAACATAAATGACAGGTCATAACATGAAAATCATGACATGCTCTCCTTGTGTCCGTGTCCTGCACGCCTCTTCTTTTGATTATGACATGCATGTCATGAGCGGCACGATTTACATGCCAAGGTCTTGGTGCTCTCCTGGCCGTTTCGCTAATGGTACGTATGCGAAAATTGGTATGGCACAACATGACTGCCTGAAGAATGTATATGGCAGGTCATAACATGAAAATCATGATATGCATGTCATGAGCGGCATGCACGGTCTTGGTGCTCTCTTGGCCGTTTCGTTCATGGGATGTATACGAAAATTGGTATGCAATGACATGACTGCATGACGAACACAGCTGACAGATCATAACATGAAAAACACGATACGCATGTCATAAGTGGCATGATTTACATGCCATGGTCTTGGTGCTGTCCTGCCGTTTCATTAACGGTACGTGTAGGAAAATTGGCATGCCACAACATGACTGCATGATGAACATGAATGACAGGTCATAACATGAAAATCGTGACATGCATGTCATGAGCGGCATGATCTACACGCCACGGTCCTGATGCTATACTGCCGTTTCGGTAATAGGGTGCATATGAAAATTGGCATGGTACAACAAGACTGCATGACGATCATAAATGAGAGGTCATAACATGAAAATCGTGACGTGCATATCATGAGCGGCATGATGTACATGCCACGCGTTTCGTTAATGGGATGTACACCAAAATTGCTATGGCACAACACGACTGCATGACGAACATAAATGACAGGTCATAACATTACAATCTTGATACGCGTGTCATGAGCGGCACAGTTTAGATTCCACAGTCTTGCTGCGCTTGCGGTCGTTTTGTTAACTTCGCATGTACCAAAATCGGTATAGCCAGATAACAATGCAGATCATAATCAAAAGAAGAGGCGTGCAGGACACGGACACAAGGAGAGCAGTGAACACCACGTGGTGTTCACTGCTCTCCTTGTGTCCGTGTCCTGCACGCCTCTTCTTTTGATTATGGACTGTTACCAACTTGCTCAACTTTCTGTCCTTTTAATGCAGATCAGTTTTACGTTCCTGATGCGTGCTTTGCATTTCCTTGATTCCCACTGCACATGAGATCTGCCATTTTTTTTCTTCTGATACATTAGACAGCGGTCACAGTTCGAGCTATACGTACAATGGAAAAGGTGCGCGTAGCACCAAGTTAAGCCGGCGACCAGGTGAAACCTGTGCAGTATACCGGCACAGCTGCTGTTTATTCTAGCCGGGAGGAAAAAAACTCATGTCACTATTTCCCGCAGATGCCTGCACTGATGGCCTGTTTGAGACCAGTATGTTGCCGTGCAATCTCGCAGGAGCGACCTCAAGACAGAGAGCACTTCAATTCGTGGTTATAATATTATCGAGGGCTTCCACATTATCTAACGGACAAACCTAGAAATGTTGCCATCCCTACAAGAGCGAGCGTCTTTAACTTTCCTTTCCTCCTCGTCTCTTTTTTTTTTACCTTTCTCGGGATTTTCTCACCCTCGGCCTCGCTGCTTGTTTCCGGTGCGACTTTCGAACCAGTGTGGTCACCGAAAGCGCCTCCGATTTGTGATCGCTCTAGAAGGCAGACTTCGCGGAAATACAACCTGCTGCTGAATCGTCCGTGGATCATGGCGACCCATGGAATCATGGATCACTGACAGCATCTAGGGACGATGGGCTCCCTTTGTTCAGTGGGCGAAAGTGTGAATTTTCACGCAGCCACTAATGCACACATGTGATCTCTAGTGTGTCGGATGAATACTTGTGTCGATATCAAACACAAGAAACGCCTCTCAAACAACAAGGCATAATTTTTCGAGCACTTAAAAATGTAAATTAATCGATTATTCGATTAAAACATCACAGCAAAAGCAATTAATCGATGAAAGGCTAAATCGACGAACGATTAACGATTAATCGACCATCCCTAGCAGAGCGCATGCACGCTACGCCTGGGAGCCACTGAGCGTATGTGCTGAGGTTAAAAACAGGTTTTCTGTTGCCGCAAAGGCAGCGCTGCTTCTCTGTGTCGACTCCTTTTACTGCGTAGAAAGCAAATAGTCAGCCGGAGATGCGTTTTTATGCATCGATTCCAACTTTAAGGCCGAGTTACAGTCGTATGAACACCAGCAGGCGACGTACGGCAATTCAAAGACTCGATGGCAGTACCAAGGCTTTAACACCAGGCTACGCCATGTTTGGGTAGCCGCAGTTTTTAAGTTCAATTTAAAAATATAAATCAGTGTGCTTCAGAACATTGAAAACATATGGTTACAGGTGATGTGAAAGGCTGCTGCTTCCAGGTGGCAGGTGGCATAGCGGGTACACGCAAAGCCAGGACACCATAAGGGGGGGGGCAGCACACACTTCAGCAAAAGCAGTGTGTCAGCCGCTAAGAATAAAAAAAAATGGCTACAGGCATCCAGCTGGCGCATGAGCCACTGAAACAGAATCACCTGTATCGGTAATCTGCAGCAGTCATGATAAAAGACTGAACACGTGCAGTCTTCAATAGCACCTGCAAAAACATTTGCAGTACCTGGCTAGGACAGAGCAGACACTGAAGCAGACAATACATTTAGTGTTTCTCTCGAAGCGTTTCACTTTTGGCCCAATAAAAAAATTTGATTTCCATAAATACATACTGTGCATCTTTCACAGGAAAACACACGTATTAGGGGCGAAGCTCCTCTTAGTCTAACCTTGTCACGCGTCAGTCGTCAGGCGTAACCCGCGTACCTCCCCTCTGCGCGTGCCTCCCGGCGCGTGCTTCTGCTGTCTTGTGAGAGACAGAGAGAAAGCGAAAGGCGCGCGTTGGCTATGGAAACGCTCTTTCTTAGAGGAACGCTCTACCAGCTCGCAAAGAAGGAGTACGCGCCCTCACCCGCGAGAGGCAACGTTGGCGCAGGCAGCGTCTCCAAGCGAGCTTCTTGATTGAGAAATACCGACTGCTCGCGTTGGAGAAGCGTTCACCAGCAACCCATATATATATATATATATATATATATGCACTGGACCTTGACTTGCAATGAAGTGCCGGTGGGAGATTTCACTTGTGCATAGTTGAACCATGAGGATTCGTAGCGTGCGCGTTAACTAAATTAATCCGGAACTCAGCACGATCTACAATGAACCTCCCGAGCTTCGCCCACTCATCATCATTCACTCCGTGGATATGCCGTAATTTTTCTTTGTTTTCAGTGATGTAAAAGACATTACTTCGTTGTGCAAAATCTAGAGCCCAATCGTCGAACTATGCCTGCTTACAAGATTTGTCTGGTTTCTTTCAACCTCACAGTTGATGCAAACACTGTGCATTAGTTCTTACATACGAGACAGAAAAGCAAATAATTGCAAATACCTTCTTATTTTCTTTACAGGTCGGGAAACAAATTTCTCGAATCTCAAGCAAAATCCATACGAAGCAAATCCGAAGCCTGTACTTCCCATCATTCCCATGGTAGTTGAAGTGCCGCTGAACAAGTCACCATAGACACTAGCACCAGACTGCCCTCTAGTGTGTAATGGTAAGAAACTCTATGGCAAGGTGGAGACCAGTCCAGTTCATTGGCTGCAGCAGCTACTAGTAGAGGCAATCAACCGACAGCTGGACCTGAGCCATGCACATACAAGCAGCCCCTGCTGCCAAGAAGAGGTGCCTGGCCTCTACTGCAACACCAAATGGAGAATAGTATACCACAAAGGCCAACAGACTGCGTGGCTCCAAACTACATCTCTGGTTATCAGCTGCAAAAGTGCACCTTTTCCTGTCGAAGCGGGTCTCTATTCCCTACAGCAATGGTGAGTTTGCAAAGGCAGCTGTGGGCACACATGTACACATTTTCCCACTCACTTAATTCCATGTGCCAGTCAAATCAACCAGGCGCCACTCAATTGAACCCGATCGACACAAATTAATCCAAGTGCCAGCCATTCTAATTCAAGTGCCATTAAACTAAATCGAGCCGCCGCTAAAAAGTAATCCAAACGCCAGCCAATTTTATCCAAGTGCCAGTAAATTTAATCATCGCATGTACTCCTTGGGTCCCTAAATGTTCAAGAACACAAAAACATTTCTACACAAATAATTTGACCGTGTATTCATTTGAGTCACTCAAACTATTATGAAGTGATCATTTTTGTGGCAATATTGTCTCTAGAAATGCACTAATTCCTTGAGTGGTATGTTCATCTTGACATTATTGTACTTCATGAATTTTAACACAATGTCTGAGAAACGAAAAGTCGTTCCAAGGGTAATTCAGTTAAAATGCATAGCATTTCTTACATTTGAGTCACTAAGTAATTAGGAACCATTTTGATGTGACAGCCACAGTTAAAACTTGAGCCTGTAGTCATTGGTTTCAATCAGCCTAAATTTAAGCACTCCTTTTGCGACGTCTACTTCAAAACTGATGAGGTGCGGGTGATCGGCAGTGATTTGGCAAGCATAATGTTCTCGTACATTCATGTATTGTAGAATGGTGGATATGAAATGAAAAGTCACATGAAAGGGCAATTCTGTCAGGATGTGTAACAACACTGTGGGACCATGCCACTAGTGATAAAAAATCTCTTCGCTCGCCAGGCCAGTCATAGTTAGAATAAAGACATCGAGACATTGGCATCAATGAAACAACCATTATGTGACAATGTTCATGGTGACGATTTTGATCCCCACAAACCCAAGTGAGCCATTAATTATCACTAGTGATTAGTGATTTGCTCACCTTCATGTTCTCATAATTTCATATGCAACAGCCTAATGGATGTAAAACTAAAGGTTCTTGCAAGGGTGATTCAGTTTGGATATGTAGGATATGATACTGCTGAGTCACTAGTGACTAGGAATCCCTTGGTAGTGGCAGTCTCAGTTTTCAATGGAGCACACCGCCGTCAGTATCAGCCAAGCTGTCGTTAACTGATCATTTTCGTGACCACCACATAAACGGTGGTGTCCCTGGGTCACTAGAAATCTCCTCAGCCTACTTTCATGTAATGGGCCATGATAGATATCAAACGAAAGGTCATTTAAAGGGGCCCTCTTGCACTTTCTCGCAACCAGTTTCCATGTGCGTGTTGCATAGACTGGAGGGTGGACAGACACATGCCACAAGAATAGGAGCAGGCAGTTATCAAGCAGGCAAAGTTCAAAACACAAGCGGCGTAACGTGACCACATTTCACTCTCCACAGGCGTCATAGCGAGAAATCAATGGAATTGTCTTTAGGCGCCTACATAGGGGAAGTTTGTACGCCGTGGTTGCCTGTTTGCTCCAGTGTTGCCATTGCCATGTCAACAAACACTGTGGAGCAAGAGCGTGCCGTGCTTCTGCTTCGTACCGAGGGTTTACGCGTTGTAAGGACACTCCAAGGCAAGTGCTATCGTCTTTAAACTTGCAGTCATGACCACCGAGAGGGGCCGGCAAATACGGCCATACTGCGCAACATTTCTTCCCGGGCTGTGCAGCTAAATGCACAGACATGGAAGCATAGCAGTGGGAATAGGGAATTTTAGCGTGTCCGCTAAACCCCAATGCGCAAAGCACATTGCGTAGAGTGGAATATCCCGTGAAAACATCGCATGCGCAAGCACGGCAGACCACCTGGCGTATTCCGTCCACTTCGAATCTTGCAAGTGGTTGTCACGGGCTATGTAGCCCTCGAGTTGCTAACTGGCAGTTTTAAGGTTCTACAGTAAAGCACATGTGACAACTCGACACGGTTTATCAGCGAGACACTCAAATTGTCGAGGCTGTAGGTTTAGCGATTGGCTGTCCTATTCTCGGAGGAGTCACACAGTTTTGCTTGTTCTGTTTACCACCTATAGCTGGCGCTACGTGACTGCGACAAACAACACTATCCGGTATCCAGTACCCCTTTGAGTATACCGGTCTAGCAGAGATGTTCAAATTCCCTTATAGCGGTGCGCATAATACCACACACTTTGACATAATGGCAAAGTCCACCCAGTGGTTCAGTGCTTCAGCGAGTCGTGAACGTCCACCTAGTAGCTCAGCGCTTCAGCGAGTCGCGAACGTCCACCCAGTGGTTCAGCGCTTCAGTGGGTCGCAAACATACACAAGAGAGATGAAGCAAAGAGATTCTTTTCGTATGGACATACGACCCGTGTGAGCAAAAGGCAAGAGGTGAAACGTGAGCCATTGCCTCTATTGCGTTTTATAATTGTGGTTATTTTTCTGCTACAACTGCGTCTATTTGGAGTTCAATAAAAACCTATGCAAGAGAAAAACAAAGCCGAATATTACTTTGCTTACCGATGTAGTGCCACGAACACTCATAATGCTACTTTCACTCTACCACAGGCTCGCACGCTCAGTCGCCATTTCTGCCACAAGCAGTTCTGACAAGCACCACTACGCGCCGATGCAGTCAGAAGCAATGTGAGGATTTAATTGAACGATTAAAATATTGAATCAACTGATATGGGTGGCTTGACACCTGCCAAAAATATCCTCAGCCATCTGTCTGCCTGACCTGCAAATAAAAAACAGGTGCGAGCAAAGTGTTGCAGGGCCCCTTAAATGGGTGACCCAGCAAGGGTGTCTCGAGCATCATACAGTCAGGTCACTAGTGATCACGAAACCATATGCTTGGCATGGCAGTCGTAGAATACGGCCATCAAGGGATTACCTTCAATCAAACTCATTAGGTCACAAAGTAAGTTGAACAATAATGTACTGACAACCCTGAGTCATTAGTGATCACTAGTCATTTGCTCAGCTTCATGTTCTTGTACTTTACGAAATAGCATCATGGATATCAACGGAATGGTAGCTAAAATCACCTATAGTCATTTAAATCGAGATACCTAAGTTAGCCATAGCTGGTTTAATTCAACATTACGCATTTCTCACTGTCTACTGCAAGTCATCACTCAGCTGTTAACAAAGACCAAATTTTCAGGTTGCTGCTACAGAGCAGCCTCATAACATGAGCACTAACCATGTAACAAATAAGGGCAATCCTTTAGTGTTGCGCATTGATTCGGCAGGGCTTGATGTTGCCGGAGGTCATAAACCCATCCCGTTTCACGTGCTGGAGGAAACAGGGAAACAGAAGCATGATATGCAGGAGCTATTTGAGGAAGTTGAAATTGCTGAAGCCACAGTTTAATGAGAGCTGGACGTTTTCCCCCCTTACAGGACCAACTTTGTCCCTTCCTCGGGGGTGACTGTGTTGGTCATTGACGTGCCGCGGCGTCTTGTTCTCTCACCACAGCTCCGGCTTTCCCCTTTCCCTCACGTTTTGGAGACCGTGAACGTATACCGAAGGCATTGTTCCCAGCGAATGGTTTATGTTGGAAGGTGTGTGTTGAATGTGCCAGGACCCCAGCAGGTGCCTCTTTCCCAAATTCCTTTCTGTTTCAATAGCAGAAGCGCTGTCGAAGTCAATTTTGTGGTCGTGCTTCTCACGGTGCCTGCCAGAGCACTATGTTGCACTTCCATCTTCCTGACGTCATTCTTGTGTTAGCGCATTCTTTCCGGGAAACACTTGCCCTCACCTATGTAGCTGGCTGGACATTCAGAACACGACACTTTTCCTAAGACCCTTGACAGCTGTTCGCTGATGCCCCGCACATAAGGGATAGCGATGCGATGGTTTGGCTTCGATTCACTCGTAGGCGATGGGGTGGCCAGGGAGGGAGGCGGGTCTTGCGGTATGTCACTCGCAGGTGGCTCTCCGCGGTGCAGTAGTTTTGAGAGGAGCACCGAAACCACTGAAGCTTTGCAGGCAGTTCAATGACAGGAAGCGAAATGCAATTACCTGCCGGTGTGGGCTGGCTTTCTGTGCACCGAGGACACGTGCTCGCCTTGTCATCTCACTAACATAGAGAAACGGGAGCGACCCATCTCGCTCTCGTTCCACTGTGAACTGTATCACTTGGTCGACAGAGTTCAGATGTTCGAGGAAGCTGTTCACTGCTGACTTCTTTATGATGCAGAAGCAGTCATCTACGTACCTCACAAATACTTTTGGCCTGTCAATAAAGGAGCCCACCGCCGTCTCTTCTATGTGCTCCATTGTGAGGTTCACAGCCGTAACGGAGATCGCCGGTCCCATCGTGGTCCCGCTGGCTTGTCTGCAGGAGTTCCCGTTGACACTGAAGTACATCCCCTTGAGGCAGTCCTCCAGTAGGCGACACAGTTCATCGACGCTCAAGCACGTTCTTTCACACAAGAGTTCGTCTTGATTCAAAGCTGCTCGTGCGCTGGAAGCCGCTGGTGCTACGGACACACTGGTGAACAGGGACACAAGTCGAACGAGACGATGCACTCATCGCTGCTGACACATCTCTCATGCGCTCCACGAAGTGGCTGGCGTTGCGTATGTGGGTTGGTTTTTACCCCACGAGTGGCGCAAGTCTGGTGGAGATACTTGGACAGCGGAGGGAGTGGAGATGTCATGAAATCCACGACAGGACGGCATGGGACGGTGGGCTTATGCATCTTGGGAAGCGCGAAAAATCCTGGTGCAGAGCCGTTCTGGCAGATCAGCTGGAGGTAGGTGTTTCTCGCCTCCGGGCGCGCTTTGAAGATATACACCAGGAGTTTGCTCATTTCCCTTTGGACTCTTGGTGTGGGGTCCGTCGCCTCAAGGGGACGTACTTCAGTGCCAACGGAGGCTTCTACAGACAAGCCGCGATGGGAGAGGCGATCCCTTCTATGGAGCACATAGAAGAGACGGCACTGGGCTCCTTTACTGACAGGCCGAAAGTATTTGATGGTACGTGGATAACTGCATCATTAAAAAGTCAGCAGTATACAGCTTCCTCGAACATCTGATACAGTTCACGGTGGAACGAGAGCGAGAAGGGGCGGTTCCGTTTTTCGATGTTTTAGAGAGACAACAAGGCATGACCTTCTCGGTGTACAGAAAGACAACCCACACCGGCAGGTATTTGCGTTTCACTTCCAGCCATCCAACTGCCCACAGAGCTTCAGTGGTTTCGACGCTCCTCTCACGTGCATGAGTAATCTGCTGGGGTGCGATCGGAGATGGTATTTCTACGAACGCGTTCAAAATCTCCGCACGGCCAGCGCTGCCCAATCGAGTTAACAACTGGGTGTGTTGGTATAGCACATTATCAACAGAACATTATCAACAACTTCAACGAAATAGTAAAGGTAGAAGAAGATTTTTACTCTAAGCTGCACAGCTCTCAGACAGACCATGCAACCTTAGCAGAAATGAAATTGGAGGAAGACACTGAAGTTCCATGTATAACCACTGACAAAGTCAGAAAAGCCGTCAAAGGAACGTCCAGTGGTAAAGCAGCAGGTGAAGACTGCATAACAGTGACTTGATCAAAGATGGGGGGACATCACATCTGAAAAGCTTGCATCGCTCTTCACGAAATGTATCAAGACATCTAGTGTACCGCTCAGCTGGAAAAACGCTAATATAATCCTAATACACAAGAAAAGTGACATAATGGAGTCAAAAAATTACAGACCAATTAGCCTACTCTCAGTAATATAGAAGCTATTTACGAAAGTAATTTCTGCAAGGATAGGAGAAACACTTGACCACAACCAACCCAGAGAACAGGCTGGTTTTAGGAAAGGTCACTCAACAGTGGACCACAGCCAAGCTATCAACCTACCGTAAAATTATGGACGTGGTCGCACTACTTGTCCTGTACGCCCCGTTCGTGCACCCTTCTCGCCTCCCAGGGCACCTGTGAACCCCTGACGTACTACGGATAACCGGCATCCCAGGACATGTGGCGCGCCTCTGTCACCGACGTGCATCCTATTTTCGCGACAGCCCCCCGCTCCAACGTACTTTAACCAACAGCCAGCAATGCAGACCTACGGCCACTTTAACCAGCAGCCAGCGCACCATGCACCGCCTGACGCACCCGACTCGTACTCACGTCGAGCCACCTACAACACTCGTCGATCTCCATCTCCACGCCGGCGCTTCGGCGTTCCGACCGTGTCCAGGAGGAAAACTAGCAGCCGCAGTTCCCGAGGCAAGAGCTGCGTTGCCATCGAAGACTTCAAGCCCTCATTTTCCGCCCGCTAACGAGATTGTTGTGTTCGTAGACAGCGTACCGACTAATGCTCTTGTAGATACTGGAGCTGCTGTTTCTGTGATTAGTGACGTACTGTGCCGTAAACTGAAGAAAGTGACGACTCCGCTTCTTGACATTTCACTACGTACAGCCAGCTCGCAGCACCTCAAGCCTTCAGCCATGTGCATGGCCCGCATTTCGATCCAAGACGCACTCTATATAGTCGAACTTGTCGTCCTTTCGCATGCGTCGCATGAAGTCATTCTCGGTGGGGATTTCCTTTCTCTGCATCGTGCAGTTATCGAATGCGCTCGTCCACAACTCGCCTTGTCCCCGTTCAGTGCCATGACCGTCGATACACCTCGCCCGTCTGCCAAAGTGATTGCCGCTGCTGACGTCGTCAGCTCTCCTTTTTCTGTTGCCTCAGTGTCCATCTGCTGTGACTCTGCCTTCAGTTCGACTGCCTTGTTTTCGCCGTCCGACGAATGTGCTCGCCGCCGTAACGTTCTCGGTCCATTTGCCGTTATCACGCTTGTTGATGGTTCCGGTGCTGCTTACGTGTGCAATCCGTTCCCCTGCCCTGCAGCTATAATACATGGTGAATGCGTTGGGTATCTCGTTAGCTATCTTCCCGTTAGCACCTTTCGACGAGACCCCACTGACTATTGCTATCGCTTCTGTCGCCGAACCCGCGTCACTTGACGACGTTTTCTTGCGTTGCGTTGATAAGCAGCTGACACAAGCACAGCGGAATCAGCTCATTAAGCTGCTTGGTCGTTTTCGCACCTCATTCGACGTCGATCAACCTTCATTGGGGCGCACGTCGACGGTTGTACACCACATTGACACTGGTCACCATGCTCCACTGCGCCAGCGTCCCTACAGAGTTTCCCCGGCTGAATGCAACGTCATAACTGAGCACGTCGATGACATGCTTCAGCGTGGCGTGATTCAGCCCTCACAAAGCCCTTGGGCTTCCCCGGTAGTACTGGTGCGGAAAAAGGATGGCTCAATCAGATTTTGCGCAGACTACCGCCGACTCAACAACATCACACGCAAGGATGTTTATCCCCTACCACGAATAGATGACGCTCTCGATTGCCTTCAAGTTGCCGAGTTCTTTGCTGGATCTGCACTCAGGATACTGGCAGGTGCCGATGGCCGAGGCTGACCGTTCCAAAACAGCTTTTGTGACCCCAGATGGATTATGTGAATTTAATGTAATGCCCTTCGGTCTTTGCAATGCGCCTGCGACTTTCGAAAGGATGATGGACAGAGGGCTCAAGTGGCACACCTGTCTTTGCTACCTGGACGACATAGTGGTCTTTTCTTCAGATTTTGAATGCCACCTCACTCGTCTAGAGCAAGTTCTTCACTGTCTCAAGGCTGCCGGCTTGCAACTGAACCTAAAAAAATTCCATTTTGGAGCGCGCCAGCTCACGATCTTAGGCCACGTTGTGTCCAAAGAAGGCATTCTGCCCGATCCTGCAAAACTGCGCACAGTTGCAGAGTACCCCAAGCCCACTACCCTTAAAGAGCTACGTAGCTTCATCGGTCTCTGCACCTATTTTCGCCGCTTCATCCGTAATTTCGCCTCAATCATCGGCCCCAGTCTTGCTGGCAGCACTTGGCTATCTGCATGGAACTCTGATTGCGACGGGTCATTTATGATGCTGCGCCGGCTCCTTGCATCCCCTCCAATACTGCGCCACTTCGATCCCGCTGCACCTGTTGAGATCCACACGGATGCTAGCGGTGTTGGTGCCATTCTCGCTCAACGCAAAGACGGCTGTGACGAATATGTTGTCGCCTATGCCAGTCGTACCCTAACAAAGCCGGAGTCAAACTATTCTGTAACGGAAAAGGAGTGCCTCGCAATTATTTGGGCGATTGGAAAATTCTGCACATACCTTTACGGACACCAGTTTGATGTCGTTACCGACCATCATGCTTTATGATGGCTCTCCTCTCTAAAAGACCCCACTGGCCGCCTCGCTCGCTGGGCTTTACGTCTTCAAGAATATGACATGTGTCATTTATCGCTCTGGACGTAAGCACTCAGACGCTGATGCCCTCTCACGCTACCTCCTGACCCTGCTCGCTCACCTGTCACCACCTGCGATGCGTCATCTCTGAGCATCAGCGATATGCCGGCCGAGGAGCTGAAGGATCCCTGGATCGCGTCCCTGTTCTCTCACACTGTTACCCTGAGCCTCTACCATGCTCTCTTCGTCGTCAAGCACAACACTTCGTCGTACGCAAAGGCATATAGTACCGACGCAGCTACCTAACCGACGGCCGCCGGTGGCTGCTTGTAATTCCTTGTCACCTGCGCTCACATATTTGCGCCGCATTCCACGATGACCCTCAATGCGGCCACGCTGGCATTTTCAAGACGTATTCCCGCATTCGCCTACGTTATTATTGGCGCGGCATGTACGGATCCGTTCGCCAATACGTTCGGTCATGTTCTGCGTGCCAACGCAGCAAGACACCTGATAGCACCACTGCTCCTCTACAGCCCAAGGTTCGTACAGGTTTTGAAGGAGAAAATTCAAGGGTTTTCAAGGACTTTCAAGGCCCCATTGGGCGATTTCCAAGGCCCTTAACTATCGCTGCAAAGCCGAAAGAAAGGCTTCAGACAATGGCATATCACGTAGGCGCATTTCTTCTCGCTACAATAAAACGCCTTTGCTACTTCACTATCCAGGAACATCTGCCGGAATATGTTGTTGTTGTTTTGTGGGGTTTTACGTCCCAAAACCAGTTCTGATTATGAGAGACGCCGTAGTGGAGGGCTCCGGAAATTTCGACCACCTGGGGTTCTTTAACGTGCACTGACATCGTACAGCACACGGGCCTCAACATTTCGCCTCCATCGAAATGCAGCCGTCGCGGCCGGGATTCGATCCCGCGACCCTCGGATCAGCAGCCGAGTACCTTAGCCACTAGACCACCGTGGCGGGGCATCTGCCGGAATAACTCCCCTGCTTGGGGTGATGTCCGGTATGACATATGGGGCGTAACCACCTTTGTGTCCGAAGAATTTAGGCGCCAGTGACAAGCTTGTGTGCTTTACAAGCATCTTTTAAGCTTGGCAACACCTCCCAAGGCATTGCATTGGTGCCTGCTACAGAGGCATGACAACGGCAAAGCCAGCGTTGCCAGTCGCGTAATCAAAATCGGCTACATAGGTACAAAAACCGTGACTTTTTGTTCGCTACAGTTCAGAACTTTTTTTAAAGAAAATTTCACCAACAAAAGTCATTTTGATGCTGATTAAATACAAATTAAAATTTAATATTTATGAAATTCAAGGTTTTTCAAGGACTAGTCAGAAATTCAAGGTTTTCAAGGGCCTTGAAAACAGACTTTCGAAATTCAAGGGTATTCAAGGTTTTAAAGGACCTGTGCGCCCCCTGACAGCCTTTGCCCTGCCCAGCACGTCCATTCGACCGCATTGGAATTGATCTTTACAGTCCCCTGCACAACACACCTGATGGCAACCGGTGGATCGTTGTCGCCGTTGACCACCTCACCCGGTATGCGGAAACATCTGCGCTGCCAGCTGCCACCGCTAAGGATATCGCCAACTTCATCCTTCGTCGTCTCATTCTCCGACACGGTGCACCACGTGAATTACTTAGCGACCGCGTCTTTCTCTCCAACGCAGTCGAGGCACTGCTCCACGAATGTCTCACTATTCACCGCACCACCTCCGCGTACCACCCCCAAACAAACGGGAACGTTTGAATCGTACCTTGGGTGACATGCTTGCCATGTATGTTAACGACGACCACTCCAATTGGGACCAAGTGCTACCTTTCATCACCTATGCCTACAACTCTGCGGCACAAACTACGACCGGCTTCTCTGCTTTCTTTTGTACGGACGCGAACCATCCTGCTCCATGGACACCATTCTCCCTTATAAGCCCAACATGTCCGAAGCAACGCCTGTATCCGAAGCGGCGGCTCATGCCAAAGAGTGCCGCCAACTCGCTCGATCGTTTACCGCACAAGATCAGTGGCGCCAAAAATCGCGCCATGATGCCTCCGCATCTGCTCCCGAGTGTATGCTGGTCTGGCTGTGGGTGCCCTCCACAACTCCCCGTCTTTCGACGAAGCTGCTGTCACGCTACCATGGCCCCTACCGCATCGTGCAACAAACTTCACCAGTGAATTACGTGATCGAGCCACTCAACCCTTCCTCCGATCACCGTTGCAGAGGGCGCGAAACAGCCCGGCTCAAACCGTGCTACGACCCCCCTGTCGTGACATCTCCCTTTAAGTCGCCAGGTTGGCTCCTTTCTGCGTGGGGAGCGATTGTAGTGGAGCACACCGGCAGCAGCTCTGACTCATCGCGAAGAAGACGTTGACGTTGGTGTTGTTCTGAGCTCAGCTGGTTCTAATATAGTGAGCGTGTCCTGTTAATGTCTTGTTTTGATTACACCTCGTTACAATATACATATAGTGGTCTTGCTGGTTTGGACATGGCCAACTACGGCGACCTGATATGAAGGGCAGGACACGAGAGGGCAGGACCACCATCATCCAGGAATGCAATCCAATCCTATTCAATCCTGCAGCCCGATTGCTATGCGCATGCTACGCACGCACCATTTGTGTTTTTGTGTTTGCTGTGCCCGGTCAGCTACGCCCATGCATTCCTACACAGTGGCCAAGAAAATTGAGGTCATTCAATGGCGTCGTGAGAACTGAAGAAACGTGCACCAGACGTCTAGACATTTCAAGCTCAAATGGAAGCGGATACGGGAATGGGAAAAGAATTTCGACAATTTGCTGCAGCAAAACTACGGGAAGGCAAAACTTCAAAGGAAGCTGAGTAACGGCGCACCAGTTTTCAGTGAACACGTGGACGATGCGCTCTTTGAGTTCTTGGAACGTGAAAGAAGTGTAGGACGTGCCGTTAAAGGGTCCCTGAAACGCTTTTTTTTTGACATTGCGTCACTGATTAGGCAACACAATTGTGAAATCATTCACGCCATAAATAAAGCGAAGCACCATGCGCTAAGGTAGCTATGAGCTTATTTCTGTCACCTTCCTCCTTGCCACTGCTGTTCCTCCTCAACTCGATCAGCTGCGGAGTGCGCGCTAGCGATGACAGCGCCTCCCTCGTCAGCTGCCCTGCGGAGCCCTCCGCAGCGACATAGCACCCCGATATCTTTACTGAGCTCCCCGGCCTCGGCAGTGCTAGCCTCTGTAATAGAGCGCCGGCGACTCGTGTGTACGCCGCCAGATGCCGCGACGATACCGTTGGCTGAAACGAAGGAGCACGTTGTAGGAGCATGTGTTTGCAGTTAGATTGGGAAAATTACGTGCATGTGACTTGTTAGGGGGCCAATCAGCGGCCTCCCATTCCATCGTTCGATAGGTGGGGGCGTTTGAAAACGCATTTCGACGAGCCGCTGCGATCTTTTGCAATGCGCGTGTTCAAAGCCTTACTGTAAATTACACACTTTACGGGGAGTGCTGAAATCTGTCCTCTAATGATCCTAATGACTCACTCTACCGGATCACCATGTTTTCACAAAATCGTCAAAACTGTTTCAGGATCCCTTTAACAACCGGTTACTTTCTGAAGAGGCCGTCAAGATCGCCAACAGCATGCAGTTGGGAAGCTTCGTAGCTTCCAGCTATTGTATAAATCGGTGGAAGCAGCGGTTCAGCGTTGCAATGCGCCGCACTACAAACGAAAGCCAGAAGACGCCGGAGGAATTTTCGGAGGCAGCAAGTGCCTTTCGGTCTTCCGGGAACTCCCTTCGACAGTGCTACGGCTACACTTTGTATAACATGGATCAGACGATGGTTCAAACAGACAATCCGGCCAACACAACCAACAATGTGATCAGCGAAAGCACCATACAGATCGCTAACACAGGATGTGCCCGGCGAGGCTTCACGGTTTGCCTAGCTGCTCACGCCACCAGCCACAAGCTCCCAGCCTTCATTATATTCAAGGAGAAAAGCGGGAAAATTCCAGCCCGAGCCTTCACATACCAGGAAACCTGCCAACCCCACATTTCTCAAAGTACTACAGAAGTTGCCAAAAAATAATAAAACTGCATATAAAAATACTAAAATATCGTTTTATTTCTCAGGAACTCGCTTAGCTTTACGAAATGCATAAACATATCACAAAATAGGCACAAAATGTTCATACATCTTCGAAGTGGAAGGGTGGGACAGCACAGAGGCCGTTGCAGCCTTGGCCTTCATCAGAAAGTCTTTATCAAGAGAATGCGCACATCTTGCGACAAGCAACTGCTACAAAGTCTCTTTAGATATGGAGGCATGAAATTGTGTGCGTGCCTTTTTGAGTTTGCTGAAGATTCTTTCACACTCAACATTACTATGCGGGAGTGTCACGGTGCCCGACATCAATTTTGAAAGTTTAGCATAGTTCAAACTACCATCGACTTCTCGAAAAAAGCAGAGACCGCCCACCACCTTTCATCAATCCGTTCTTCCTTAGTTACTTCAGCGGGTAATTCTTCCAACTGAAGAAGAGTGAACTCGGCCTGTATGTCGTCCAGAGCAGAATCGACACTTTGTCCCTCTTGAACCAGTAAGACTACTGGGAAGCAGTTGATTAAGTACTTTACATCAGCAAACCTGGCATGTTCAATGGAATGAAGCTGTTGCGAATGCAGTTGCGCGCCCTTCCTTTTCCTTTATTTGCATTTTTTTGCATTTCTTGTAAACCAAGGAATGACCATCAGCGGGGCCTTGACATTACTAACAATGCTTCTGTATGCTGCGCGACAACTGTCACTGAAACTAGTGAGAGAGGGACAGACGGGGGGGGAGCTAACAAAGGGATGGTAGGAGCGGGACCGTGAGAATGAACGACCAGAATAGACCAGAACGACTCAGCTCAAAGACGACCGTTCCGAAGAGATTTGTTTCATGCATTTGGAAGTACGTTTGTTTAAAATTGTAAATACGTGTCAATAAATAATGTGTAAATATCGAAATGTTTCTTCCACTCAAGGGGCATCAAGCAAGTGTCAACAGTGAAGAATCAGATCAAACAGAAGCCTTGCCACTTACGCATTCTTCAACAGCTCACACTTCAGGGGAAATTTCAACATCATATATTCTGTTGCTGTCGCAAAGAATTTTCTTATTCGGGTAAAGAACTCTTCCCTCGCTTCTTTCTTCTGACTTTGCAAGATCTGCATTGTCTGACTACCAATCACGAGATCGTCATCATCTTTACATGTGGTTAACATCTGTTGATAACTGATGGCTTCAGAAACCGCAACATCAGCTCTATTAGCAGAATGTCACGGAGCAGGTGCACTTGAGGGGCTCCAGACTTTTCAAAATCTGGAATTACTGAGAGCAAATACGACCTATTTACATCTGAAGAAAGGAACATGAATATCCTTTCTTCTCTGTTCAAGACCTCGCCATCCGTACAGTTTTGGATTCGTTTGGGAGCTGTATTTGAATGAGGGACATTGGTATCCAGTGTTTGCTCTGGTGACCAATCTCTGCTTCGGTTAGTCCAGTGCTGAGGTTGCATGGTTTGCTCAGTAGCTGCAAGGGTACCTGCCTAGACGGTCTTAATTATGAAAAAAGCAGTGGCTGCCACTGCTCGGCAAGCCGTTTCAGGCTCCTGCCAAGTGACAGCCACCTAGCGCAGACATGCTTTAATATTTTATTCGCCTCTATATCGTGGAGAGACTGAAAAGCTTTCAGCTTGTCCTTCCTTTTAGAACTTTTCTCGAGGTAGTAGAAAACATCGAGTATTTCATCAACATTCACTGGAAGGCATGCTGAGCCTTCCTGTGCGGCCAGATTGATTAAATGGCAACAACATCCTACGATCGCGATGTTTTCGTGACTTTCTTTGAGCACAGCAGCAACCCCGTTTTTCAAGCCGATCATGACCGGCACGTTACCACATGCCATGACGATGCAGTTCTGGAGAGCAGTATGCTTTTGCTCTTAAGCGTGTCAACAAGAGCACCAATCTTTCGTCCGGTGCAGTTACCTTCGAGGGTAGGCATCGCGAGCAAGGCAGTGTGAACAGTCTTGTCACAGAAGGTCACCACAATTGGATAGAGCTTGGCGTCGTTGCAGGCGCCACTGCTTCAGTCTGTGGCGACTGAGAATGGAGCGTGCTTTAGGTGACTTACCAACTCGTCGATCGCATTGTTGGCCATTTCCTTCACAATAGCGGTAGTCTTCGTACGGCCGCAGGTGTAGTTCTTGGCTTCCTTCGAATCTGGAAACACCTTCCGAAAGAGGTCTCCAACGTAATCAGCAGCCGTGAACTGCATGTTGTGCTCGATGAGGAACGCAGAAAAAAGGCACACCGCTCGAGTTGTACTATCAAGGTCGCTTCTGGAGAAGTACCCTCCAAGTTTCTCGCTGGAGTCCACAAGTTCTGCCACGTCTTTGTGTTTCTTCGTATTCAGATGTAGCAGAATGTCCCGGCAACCAGCAAGCGAAACGTTAACATGGCAGCAGCATGTCACCTTTATGCGACCTCGTAAGAAATGGAAAGTCAGTCGAGCAGGTGGGGATAAACACTTGGAATTATTTCTTCGCAGACATCTCCTGAGCTGCTTGCACTGGATAATGCGTTACGTCTCCGGCAAAAAGACGCATGCAACGCACCACACAAAGCGCACGGGCGGTAACAACGAAAAACAAGCACGTTTCCGCTACCCATGAAGTCAATGGTCCTTGGCTTTGGCTCGGAATACGAGCTGATTATGCAGTGTTGCCAGCACGATGTCATGAAAAGGCCAAAGGTGGAGTTGATTGTAGGTAGCAACGTTTATTTTGCAAAGTTTTCATCACGAAACGTGAAAAATCGTAAAAATGCAGCTATCATTACGATGCTCGTAAAGATGTGCTGAACATCGGGCACTTACGATAAAATCGGAAAACTTGGCAGGTCTGTACCAGGTGAGGATAATTTTATTTTATCGATGGGGACGAGGAGTCACAACTTGGCCGAGTTGGTTCTATCACAATGCTGACTTTTTTTCCCACTTGCAGTAAATGTTCGTCTCACCGCCACGAAAAATGGGTGGATGACATCGGAGAAGATGCAAGAATGGCTGTCAAGAGTCTGGGGCCCAAACGTCGACGACGTGCGACGGTTATTGGTACTGCACCAGGCGCCCATTCACAAAACGCAAGCTGCGAAAAATGCCTCCGAGGAGTACGATACCGACGTGCCTACAGGGTGCACGAGCATCCTGCCAACGTTTATTGGAACAAGCCATTTAAAACCACCCTGCGGCGTTTGTGGGAGAAATTTATGCATGAGGAACCCCCAAAGGGAAAGAGGCCATCGTGATTTTGTTGCCGAGGCGTGGACCGCTGTACCCGACGAGACAGTGGCACGATCCTTCAATGGGTGCGGCATTAGCAATGCACTCGATGGCTCGGAGGATGGCGACCGGACTGGCAGACGGAGCAGTGGTGCCAGACCGGGGCATGTCTTGCACGCCTCTTCTTTTGACCAACTTTCTGTCCTTTTGAGCAGCTGACTGCGAGAGTCCTTTGGTGGTTTTGAAAGCAATTAAGAGATATAACAGATCTTTGACCTAAATAAAGTTCAGTGCAATAACATTATAAATCCATGCACACTGCCTTTTTTTTTTTTTTTCCTGGTGTGAAAATGTCGTCGCCATCTTCAATTTTGGTCCCGTTCCGGGATACCCCCCCCCCCCCCCCCAGCCTGCAATTTCAACTTGTGTGTGTGTGTGTGTGTGTGTGCGGGGGGGGGAGGGCTTGCTAGGAATTTTACGGTAGTAACTGAGAAGTTCACTGACTACAACAAACCTCTTTATATGGCCTTGATAGACTATTAGAAAGTGTTTGATTCCATAGAAATACAAGCAGTTCTAGAAGCTCTGTGTCGACAGGGTGTACCTGACGTATACGTGCAAATGGTAACATCTACAAAGATTGCACAGCCACATTACTCATACATGAAAAGAGCCAAAAAATTACGATCAAGAGAGGAGTCACACAAGGAGATACGATTTCTTCTATGTTGCACTGCATGCCTAGAAGTGTTCAAATGTCTAGACTGGGAAGAAAAGGGAATTAGAAGAGACAGAATATGTCAGCAATTTAAGGTTTGTAGATAACATTGTGCTCTTTTGCAATGACGGTGACAAACTACAAAACATGATTGAGGACCTAAACCGGGAAAGTCTTAAAATAGGACTAAAGATGAATAGGCAAAAAAATTATGCTCGACAGTCTAGCTAAAGAACAGGAATTCAAAATTAACAATTAACGCTTCGAATGTGTGAACGAATACATATATCTGGGGCAGTTATTAAAAGGAAATCCTCCATAGAATAAGAATGGGATGGAGCACATTCGGGAGACATTCCGAAATAATGAGTGAAAAATTGCCATTGTCATTAAAGCAAAAAGTATTTAATGACTGCATTCTCCCAGTACTAACGTATGGTGCAGAAACATGGAGGTTAACTAAAAATCTAGGGATGAAATTAAGGAGCACGCAGCGTACAATGTAAAGAAAAATGATAGATGTAACGCTAAGAGATAAAAAAACGCGGGGAGTGGATCATCAAACAGACAGGAGTTGCTGATATTCTTATATCAATTAAAGGAAAGAAGTGGACCCGGGCAGGGCATATCATGCTGACAGATAACGATTGGACAGTAAGAACGACGGATATCATGAGAAGGAAAGTGAACAGAGGCAGGGAGAAGGTTGGATGGAGCGATGGAATTATGACGGGCATAAAGTGGAACCGACTCGCTCAGGATAGGACAAGCTGGAAATCACTGGGAGACGCTTTCATCCTGCAGTGGACTTAACCTGATGATAACGATCCACCAGCCGAAACATCAGTGAATATACAGTGCAAAATCAACGTACATCAAACAAAAAATGATGCGTCCCTCATTTACGCGTCGCTTGTTTGCGTATGTGCTACAGCAGTCATTGAACATGCACAAGCATTTGCTCTTTTGTACAATTTCCAGTGTTTGACGTGACTGCTATCACAAGGCTATTTTGTATAACGCCTATCTCTCGACGCAAGCTTGCAGTGGGTGCCCCGAGGGACGCTGCCTCAATTACAGCCACGAGCCGCGCATGGACCACTAGTCCTTGGCTTATCAACGGGCTGTATGTACTCGCTGCAAGAGCAGTGCCAAACAAGCTTGCATTTAGTTATGCTAACACATGTCCGCTGGGCGTTGCCAGTGCATCGCAATTAAAGCAATCTTCGTGGCTCGGCATACATGCGCCGACACCGCACAATCGATTCCCCACAAGGTGTCTGGCGCACAAATACCTTGTTGACACGTCTCTCCAGGCGCTCGTCTCCGCTAGGCAAACGCACCTCTCACTCTCCTTTTTGTTCAGTTGAAGAGGCCTTGCAAAAAACAATGCCCTTGGGGCCAGACACGCGAGATGCTGAAGACGAGAGGCGCGACGCGGTCACGACATTGGTAGTTTAGTTCGGCGGACGTGCTTTGAGGCCTAGTTCCCAGTAGTGCCGTACTAAGCCTAAGCGTATTTACAAACTCTGGGAGGTTGCTGGGCTCTCTGGTCTAAAGAGGCATCAGTTAGGCTCTCACCTTTCCAAGCAAGGATGACAGATGAAAGCAAGCTTTGTGGCACCGGTAGCACCAAAATAAGTCACGGTTCTTCCGAGACACCACTACACGCCGCACAAAACCACACCATCACCACAGCGACTGACTGACGTAAACAGTAACGACATAAGTGCAGCACCGAGTAGCCCTAGTATTGTATCAACTGAAAGTCACGAAACTTTCAACAGTAGTATGCTACTGCAATTAGTTTTAAAGTACGGATTTACTTTTGCTCAAAGGCGCACCTCAGCTCATGAGCGGCGGCTTCTTACGGTGCTGCGGCCTGCTTTTATTCTAAAGAAGTGGGGACCCCGTCCTTCATGTACAGTGCCTATACTTCATGGAGGAAAGAAAAAACTCTATGCTCCATGCCTTCCTTAGAGTTCTTCAATCACACAGTTCTCCAATCATACCAGTTACCAAACTCCCCATAGACCCAATGTATCAAAATCCGGACACACTAAGTGCCAAAACTGCCGAGGTTAGAAGATTGTCGCGCCATCTTTCGACGGAAAAACCGACTACTACGTGGCAGGTTGGTGTGTTTTGTGTTACGGAACACAGAAAGCTCTGCCGCGTCAATGCAGTGAGCCTTATGCAAACGATGTTGCGCACACAGAACATCCGTCAATTTCACCGTGGTTCTGGCGTCTTCTGCAGAGCAAGAAAATTCATTGACCTTGTGCCGTCGCTTCTGCTTATGCACGAACACTGAGGGTTCACGAACCACGCACCAGTGGAATTCAGTTCACCTAGCTACAGCATCGATGTGTCAACACAGCAGCAGAAGGCTTTCAGTGCAGAGCGTGTCGTCTGCAAGCGAAAAAGCGTATGGTGCAAGTCGACCACCAAGCGCAGGCGAATTGCAATGTAAGACATCTCTATATCTCCCTCGCTCCTTTTTTTTTTTTTTTTTTTTTGCCTTCTTGGCAACCGTTACGGTGCTCCAATAGTGTTCTCGGCCGCCACTTTCATGCAGTAAACATCGCCTCCGAGATTCAGTGAAAATAGCACCCAGAGAGGGCGACAGGGCTCTTCGATTTTGCACTTCTGGCTGCCCGCGGGCTGCCAGAGCCCGCCGGCGCGCGTTCGTTTTTCTCAGGTTGCTCCGCCCACCGCGCGGCGCACTTCCGGTTGGCGTTTGTTTTTGGTGACGTCACGGATCAACGGCCTTCATTTAGAAGCTTCGGAGTAAGCCCACTGCCCTCTTCTAGTACACTGTATCGCGGGTCGCCAGAAGCAGCCCGCCAGCGAAGCTTCTAAATACAGTGGCTAGAAGAGGGAAGTGTGCAGACCGCGCCGCCGGCACTGACGCCATTCCGCGATGCGCGGGAAAGGGAAATCCAGGGGGCGCTTAAACCCGTTTACACGTTTGAATTTATTGAGGGACTTTATTTACACGTTCGCTCGGTGCGAAATCGTCTGCTCGCCGCGCAGAAAACACATAGGCCGAGTTTGGTGACGTGCGCTTACACGTCGCAGCGTTCGTTCTGTTTCTTTTTTTCTGTAACTTGCACATGCATACCGCTTTTCTTTTCTTCCTTTTGTTTTCTTTCTCTCTTTTCTCTTTTTGTGCGGAAACGAGCCTTTGAAGCTTGATCCTCCCCTTCTTTCAATACGAATAAAGACGTTCGTAAAGCGATTATTTTTTTTTTTTTTTGTCGTGAAATTTGTTATTGCGGACTATTTCGGGTGTCGTGCTTCTTTTTATATAACGGCGTTTAATCCCAGGTGCAGCGATATTTGTGACATTTAGCCGAAGTGGTGTAGCGGTGCCGGTATCAATAGTCGCGGCGCATGAGAAGGAACTGCCGAAATATTATGTGGTGAGAACGGTACGTCTGTTTAAATGTTTATCTGCATGAATTGTTTATTTGGCTACATTCTTCTATGAGCGGATAAAAATATTTTTATTCCGGCCCATGACTCCCTATATCAAAAATTCTTTTCTGAATACATGCTCGTACAGCCTTTCATATAATGGGGCATATTCGAAAACCCATAGGAGTATTACAACGGGAACAAACAGCACTAGACACGGGACGGTGGGGGAACGACAGACAGGATGCCTTGGAAGTATTTCGCGAAGGGACAGTTGGTAAAGCATATTCAAGAAAAGCCGCCTTTCCTTTGAGGGTACGAAACCCATCTTAAAGCATGCATTTTGGTAATTTTCACCTTGCAGCATGGAGACAGATGCATAGCAGCTTCTTTTTCTTTTTTTCCTGAGACGTTAAGGCTTCCGGTCTGTCTCTGAAGAGCGGCCGATTTTTCAACGTTCTCATTCTTCGTTTCATATGCAAATACTTCATCGAACAGTATTACTAACTCTCCGTGTTTTGTTTAACCTCTTCGCTGGATCCGCGGCTCCCATACGCTTTCGAAATGCGAAGCAAGAAAAGTTGCTTCGCAGTTTGAAAGCGCATGGAAGCCGCGGATCCAGCGAAGAGAAAAAACAAAACACGGAGAGCTAGTATCGCAACCCGCGCAAAGCAAGCAAAAAAGCGAATTTTATAATGATGATGATAGTACAGGCTGCGCCATCTTTGCTCGCGCTATTGCAGTTCACTACGCCACCGCTACTCTTATTTTCGTTTCATCGCCAAAGGTACAGTTTCCGTTCTCTACAGTTGGTATAAGTGCCAATAGGAATTTTTATTGGTCCAATAGAAAATATCTATAGGTTGTATAGGAAATCTATTGGAGTTCTATAGGTTGTATAAGACCTCTATTGGCACCAATAAGGACCAATAAATGGCACTTATTGGTCTTTTATTTGACCTATAGAGTCTGAATTGGTCCAATAGCCCGCTGGTATTGGTTTTCTATTTGACTAATACAAGTGTATTGGTCCGATAGCAGGCATCTATGGGTGTCTTTTGGGCCAATAGAGGATGCACTGGTCAAATAGCCGGTAGCTATTGGTTTGATATATATGACGAATAAAAGGTTATTGATTGGCTATTTCATAACACAAAAAGGTGGTATCTTGCACTGGCAATACTAAAGGTGCAGCAGCTGCTTTTCAGAGTGACAGCTGCACTCATGTATGTTTTTTTTTTGCGTTTCGGGATTCGTTGCCGCGACCTAGATCTTCGCAAACCAACACCCTAGCCGCTAAGCGCTAAGCTACCACGGCGGGTATCTAATAGATAAAAGCACGCGTCAATACTTTTAACATTGATAGCGGTACGACACGCACATGAAGCGCACCTCATTGACGTGGCGGTGCATGCCCATTTGATAATCTTATAGCAACGTTTTTAGGAACAGCGATTACTCGGCCCTCTATTACAAAGAAATGAAAAAAATATATATATACAGATGCCGAGACCTGCCATCATAGTTTATACGTTAATCTAAGCACCCGAGTGCCGAGGTACTCGAGTAGTTGAGCGGACAGAGCGGGGTCGAGCACTGCACGACCTGAGTTCTTCAATCTGCTGCGCGGCAGCGGCAGCACTACTAACCTTGCCGGCGTCATTAGTTGCGCATTTAATCGCAACACGCTCAAAACAAATATTAACAGAAAAGTAATCAGACATAAGTACAAAAATAATATGCAAATAAATGCGGCTGCCTCGTGTATATGGTGCAACATTTGTAAGCTTCGTGACATAGGTAAAAATGTCGAAAAAACACCGATGCGCAGTTTTTTTACGGCACATGTGGTGGTGCATAGCAAGCCAAAGCAAGCCAAGCCTGCCAAGTCACGGTCGCCATGGCCGCTGGTGATGACCGCATGTAGCGTACGCTGCGCAGTTGTGATGTCTTTTTAAGAAAAGACAGAGAGGTTATTGCCTGCATAACTTAATTTATGCTGAATTAGTGCTAAACAGTGTCACCTCCGGAAGAATTTGTACCTTCAGACCAACGTACGACAACTGTTTTCGCCCGCGACAACACGGATTTTTGGAGCCATTCTCTGGAATGATCTTCACTCCTTTCCTCTTCGACAGTGCGGCCATTTGAAGGTAATTATTTCGCTTACATTTTGAGTGCACCCTGTTCTCTATTCCGGACGTAGAACTATTGCGACACGATGTCAGTGGCTTGAGTGTTAGCGCTATGGATCTTAGCACAGGACGCTGTACAAGACGATATGTGTGTGTATTCCAATAGGCTCGCCGAGTCATTGCTGCGACATGTTCTTGGGAAAAAGAAAAAAGACTGCCTTGCAAAACTTGTCTTGAACAGCATAAGTAAGCAGATGCGCAGACGGATAAGAGCCGCAAAAGGCTGTTTGAGCAAAAATAACCGTGAAGTAGTATTGGCCTTACTGGCCAATATTTTTGTCTTTTCAGACTAGAAGTCTTTTTTTTTAGCTATAGATAGGTTAGGGAACGAACTCGGAAGATATATTAGCTTGTGGTCAGGACTTAGAATCGTGTCTCGTATGAATGACATTGCGCGACTGTAAAATAACTTCCGTGCCCAGGATTTTGCTGTGCATTAAATACATGCTTCTTCGAAGGCATGCTTAATTTGAACTACATCATTCATATTAGAATGCAGGCAATGAAAGCCAGCATGCACAATAATTAATCGGCATAGCTTGTGCTGCTTTCTTCAGTTTGCAGTTTACCACAATCATATTCTTTACAGCGATCGGTTTTTAAGGTAGCACAAGCACTTGTATGTGGTAGTAATCTTAAACTGCTTACAACTGCTGGTTCTATTCACCTGTGCATATCCAATGCTCTTCTTTCTTTTTCCTAACTTCGTGAATGTTGCAGGCCAATGAAAACAAGAAGACTTGTTTCACTGGGAATTGCATTAAGGTGCAATTTAGTAATTGCTGTTACATAACCTAATCATCAAAAAGTCAATGGTCTTGCTAGCTTACCCTTCTGTCATAAAAGCAAAATTTAGCAAACATAACTTTCGACATTCCTATGGTTCATGCCTCAGGTGTTCCTAAATGATGGTGTTTGACTACAGAAAGGTTTGCATGAACATTTTGCGCAGTACCACACAGACTGAATTTTTGTTCCTGAGCCCAGCGGGCAGACATTTTGAACCTCAAGCTTGATCTACAAAACCATCACGGAAGCAATATTGAGTTGGACAAACAGGAGGCCAAACCACTTGTGGATCCTACCAGATATGACGCATTGAAAGGTACGTATGTTCCAACCCACACGCATAATTGGTGCGTATTATTTCGTGCAATGTTTTGCCATAATTTGCAGCCCTCGCAATGTTGTGTAGATGTTTCTTAATGTTGTACCGGTGCAAGTTTCTTCACTATGTCTGATCGACAAAAACAAATGCTTCACTGCTGTGAGCTTATTGTCTCTTTTTTTAAAGTATTTTTCAGGTTACTTGGAGCACCATTGTAGGAAACCTGGACAGACCCTGCGGAGCAACTCCCCTCAGAAAAACAGCCGCCTGCTAATTTGCTGACGTGATACAAGGACAAAAGCTGTTTTCCTGTAACAGTGACATTGAAAATATATGTGTGCATTGCTCATTCCTGTACTCGTTTTATCGTTCCAGGGGTGTTGCCACACAGTGGCCCTTCTGTTAGACTGTGAGCATCAATTATGGAACCTGCTGGCCAATACACTTCCTATGGCAAATACAGAACCAATACACCAATATAGCTCCCATAGAAAAATGCAGAACCAATAAACCAATACAGCTCCAATAGGCAAATGTAGAACCAATACACCAATAGCTCTAATAGGCAAATATTGAACCAATAGACCAATATAGAACCAATATACCAATACAGCTCCAATAGGCAAATACAGAACCAATAGACCAATATGTTCAATAATCCCATAGGCTATTGGTTTTTCTATAGGTGATTTTTGCTAGGGTGAGAATACATGTCCATAATCTTACGAGCCTGGGGAATGAATAGCGAGTTGCGCATCCAGCCTCGCCAGGCAGTGGGCACAGCCCTTCGTTGTCATTTTTTGGGCACAGTGGGTACAGCCCTTCGTTGTCATTACTATACATGACAGCTTCGCTGTCATGTATAGCAATGTTCAATATGGCGTGACACGAACTTGTTGCTGAAAGGAAGAACGCAATATTCCAACGCGGTCACTCTGCTCTTTAAGAATTTTATGCATTGTTGAAATACTTCCTCTCTTTTCGGCACAACGAACCACTACTATACTTATTAGGAGGAAAAATTGAGATATATGTTTGGTATGCGTTTATGATATGATTTGTGCAGCGCTTACACAAAAAGTAAAAAAAGAAAATAACGATCAGTTGGGTGCAGTGCCTGTATGCCCGACTGTTTCGTCGTTTTTATGCATTATATTTACACTTTTCGGAGCTAGATATGAAATAGCAACTCACGGCGCACTGTTACTGTTCAAGGCAGCAACAAATTTGCACAAAAAGAAAGAAAACACTAGAAGCCACGCGCGCAGATGAGTATACAAGTGCGCATTTCATGGGGCGGCCTGACGTGTATGCGGGAGAGCGCGCCACCTAGCGGATGCATCGCCAAGTGGCGTCAACGCCTCCCATACGCGCCGCTTGGCGGTAATCACACTTCCCTATTCTAGCCACTGTACTTCTAAATGAAGGCCGTTGATCCGTGACGTCACCAGGTCATGTGACCCAAAACCTAGGGACAGGGTTGCATAGGGATTTTCTCGCGACGAGAGCCACGGGGAATCTTCCGTAAACGTGTTCCGTGCCTCTGCGGCTCTAGAATTCTCCGATGTCGATCGTCGCCGGCACCGATGGCCACCGTTCGCACGCCGACCGATGTGATCAGCGTTTTGGCGCGTGATGTTGAACGCGGTGAGTCGCCGGCGCATCTGTCTGTCTACGTCATTACGGCGATTCCAGTCGCGCGACGTTCGGCGATATAGTACGTGAATCTCTCACCCGTAGCGACTTCGCAGGCTTCGAGAGTGAAGTTCTTGGAGGTGTGCCACATTCCAAAACATGCAAGTATGGTCTCTCTTACTTTTAGCTGTGACCTGTACAATTTATGTCGCGTGTAACAGTCAGAGATGCTAGGTTTCCACGCATATCGGATAGCGTGTGGATATCCATGCTGCCGTTTTACTACGAAGATTGATTGTGATCGTGAACTATGGCGGCAACAGTCGCTCCTCACGGATTTCCACTTGCCGGGATCTGATCAGTAGATGAATACTACCGCATAGCAAGGTACTGCAGAGAAATTGAAAAGCAGATAAAGAAGGCATGTCTTCCACTTCTGGGGAAAACTACGTAAGGATAGAGCACATGTGAGCTACTCGAGGCAAGAAAACACACGCGTGTGTTAGCGATTCGTCGATCGTGCTTGCTGCTTGTCAGATGCCATCTCTAAGAATAAGATTGTGACAGCAGTGTTATTTTGATTTGAATGGCCAATATTGGCCATTCATATGACTATAGCATACCACTTCCATTTTCATTGTGTGTATGTTATTTTCACTCTGCATTTGTGGAAGTTAGTGTAAATCATGAATATATACATGTGTCACTTTCACTTGTTTCCACGGCAAATTAAATGCAGATAGCAGCCAACAGCTCCGCATTTAGAGCTAAAATATCTGTTACAGGCATGACTGCTGACCAAAATTTAATAATAATTTGTTGTTTACAATTGATCGTTTTTGAGGACTGTTACTAAACAAGTGCAATTAATGGGAGAGTTAGGGTATCAACTAAATTTTTCTTGTGATATCGATTTGTACTTCATAGGGCTGCTGATACTACAACAGGAATCTACTGCCAAAGACGTGTGTGCAAACGCTTTGTGCCATCTGCACCTACAAGAGCAGCTGACCACAAGTGCTGTGGTTACATCACTTGCTCAGGAGGCTACATAAGGATCACCTCAGCCGACCTGTCATCCAATTGGAAGTGTCACGCTGTACAGGCACCTAGCCATTGCCCATGCTGTTGATTTGTGCTTCACAGGTGAAAGCATCCGTGTCTAGGTGTTTGTATCTATGTGTGTTATTTGCCACCGCCGACTGGGTGTTTGCATGTATTATCATTTTTGTTACACCATGCTTAATTCTACCAACATTTTACAAGCCATTGAGGATTCCACGTGCAAAACACACACCTAAATACAGACAGTTCATCAGAGCATGCTCCTGTAACATTAACGATAACTTTAAAAATGCTCTAGCATAACTGCAAACTTTGACTGCTCAGGTCTAGAGGACAAAGGAGGACTGCACTGCTTTAAGGCAGGGAAATAAGGGCCTAACTGAAGTGCAAGCTCAAGCTGAAAGCCAGATGAATGAGCGAATAGGAGGGCCCGTCAATCACTTTCAAGGACACAGCTGGTGAGATGGACTTGCAGATTGCTCAGGTCTCCTGTGTTCGTTTGACCTACGAGACGCTGACATCACGCAATGCTGCACAAAAAGAAAATTATTTATGGTGCTTTCCATTAAATACGTAAGCTTCTTGATCCAATATTCTATATTTGCTTGTGTTAAAGAACAGGCTGAGGAGGTTTTTGCACAACCTTCAACCATATGACTGCGTTCATTTTATGATTACCTAGTGAAATGCTGTTGAGTCCTTCTTAGAGCTTTCTTCTCCACAAGATATGCAGTGGCTGGAAATGCTTAGCTAGCTCTTCATAAGAGCTCCATATTGTTACATGCTATTCCGTGCTGTTAGCGGTGCATCCTGCCGAGCCTGGAGGAATGCACCAAGAAGATGAAGACGACGATCAGAGCAGCGCTCGTGCTGATGCTCTGCCATCTTGTCTGCTGCTCTTTCCTTGTGTAAATATAATTTCTACACTCCTCTGGTTATTCTTATATTATTAATTATATAGGTGTTGGAATGCAAAATGCATCTTTTTCTTCTCCAAAACACTGTAGAATGTCAATTTAGCTGTTACAAGGTGCTTCCAAATTCCAAATAACCTGCTCTAAAGTGCTCCAAAATGAAATTTCTGCTGCTTCAAAAATTGCTCCAAATCAGATTGCTTGGTAGCATCACCAAGATCCTCTTAATCGGAAATAGTTGGGGTGGTCAGATGCAGTGTAATGCTTTCACATAGGCATACTGTGAAAACTGTAGCAAAAGCGAAGCTGTGCTGCTATCGTTGATCATGGAATAACTGGTAACGGTATCAAGTTAACTCTCACTGTCACTTACATGTGGCAGCGGGCTAAGGGCAAGAGCGTGTCTGCTTTTCATTTCTCTGCATCTCGAGACAAGAGACAGACGGAGGCTCTTTCTTTGGTTCTTTGTTCCTTACTTTCTTTCCCTCTGTGTTGCCCTTTGAATCATCACTATCATGCAAGTAATGGGCTTGTATTTGTGTCTATATTATCTTTATCGTAGTCACAGTAATGTAGCATTAGGCTGACCCAGCTGAGTCTAACAAGCGATTTCCTCACTTTGTGCTTCGCACAACACAGATTCCCACAATGCGTGGGATCTGCAGGATTTGTTTGTTCTAAGTTAATCATGGTATAGTTCAATGAGGTATGTGTAGTAGTGAGTGTAAATTATAAAAGCATGTTACATTTCAGATTAACTGTACCTAGCCAGTATAAGCTCATATAACCCACCTTAAAACAAAAAGGTCTGTTAAATCAGGGTATAGGTAATATACATACATCGCCATTAAGTGTGGCTTCACAATAGTGTGCATATCCCCTGCAAGAGGTGTTTCGCGTTATAGCGTAGCCAATGTAAGCTCATATAACCCACACTAAGACTCAAGAAATGTTCACTTGGGGTACAGGTAATTTGCATACTTTTACATTGAGTGTACCTTCACGGCAGTGTGCATTCCCCACGTAAGGGCTGTTTCATGGCGTAGTGACCCTATGCTGCTACAAAACCACTTTTACAGGTTACTTACATGTGGAAAAGAGTCTGTACTTTTCAATTACGTTAAAATTTCCGAAATTCTGGTAGACCATGTGATGCATTCACGGCTCAATTACACTTCGTTGCCCTACACAATGATTACAGGCATCTCACCTACATAAAAGCTGCACCTGCAGGTTTGACAAACCATACCGCAGTTCAGTACTTTACTATTCCTCCCTTAATATTTTAAATGAGTATTGGAAAATCCTCGCATATCTTGTAGGCAGTCTCATCCCATTTGCCACAAAAGGGTAATTTTAGAAATTAATGTGATGAACTTGTAGCTGAGATAGCAGGTAACTTATCTTTTTGGCCTTGTAAAAGAGCATGCCTGTATTGTACACCTCATGAATCCAACAGACATTGAGGCGAAGGAAGGCATAGGGGAAACTATTTGTAGGTTTTGCCTGTACTGTAGAAATTAAGACATAAATATAAAGGAATTAAAATGGACGAAATTCATCAGCAGCCAACCCATGTTGAGGTGGTCATGTGCTACGTGATACCGTTTGGCAGAAAAGTGTTCCACACTTGCCACCATGGCTATAAGTGTGGAACCCATGAATAAATGTACAGAAATACCCAATATAGGGTACGAGGGAATTCCCGCCATTGTAGCTCATTTGGTAGAGCATGGCACACATTATGTACAGGTCAGAGGTTCGGTCCCTGCATGTATGTTTTTTCGTCCACCTCAGGCAATTCCTTTCATCATCATCATCAGCCTCTTATGTCCACTGCAGGATGAAGGCCTCTCCCAACACTCGCCATCCTTGCTTGTCCTGCGCGAGCTGATTCCATTCGATGCCTGCGAATTTCTTAATTTCGTCCCCCCATCTTACTCTCTGCCGCCCACGGCTCCGCTTACCCTCCCTTGGTATCCGTTCCGTCGTTCTAAATGTCCATCGATTATCTAGCCTTCTCATCACGTGCCCTGCACATCTCCATTTCTTCTTCTTAGTATCGTTCATGATGTCAGCGATCCCCCGTCCGTTCTCTGACCCACTCGGCTGTCTTCCTATCTCTTAGAGTAACACCTATCATTTTTCGTTCCATCGCCTGCTCTGTGGTTCTTAAATTCCTCTCTAGTTTCTTAAATTCCTCTCTAGCTTCTTTGTAATTCTCCAAGATTCCGCCCCTTAAGTCAGTACTGGCAAGATGCAGTAGTTATATAGTTTCCGCTTGAGTGATGGTGGTAGGTTTCCGTTCATGAGTTGGGAATGTCTCCCGTACGCGTGCCATCCCATGTTTATTCTACGGTGGATTTCTTTTATATGGGCGGGTGTTCCTGTCAGTAGCTGTTCTAGACATAGGTATTCTGTGACTTCTGATGTCTCGTTTTCGATCCTGAAGACACATCTTTCCGCCGTGCCACTTAGCATTATCTTCGTTTTCTGCATGTGCTTCCTTAATCCTACCTTAGCGCTTTCTCGGTTTAAGTCTTCAATCATCTTTTGCAGTTTGTCGCCATCATTGCTAAAGAGTACTATGTCATCTGCAAATCGTAAGTCACTCAGATATTCACCGTTAATCCTTAGCTCTTTCTCGTCCCAGTCTAGGCTTTTGAAGATTTCTTCCGAACATGCAGTAAATAGCACTGGAGATTTTATCTCCTTGTCTGACACCTTTCTGTATTGTGATTTTCCTGCTTTTCCTAAGGAGGAATAGGGTGGCTGTGGAATCTTTGCAGATGTTGGCTATTGTGTTTACGTAGCTATCACATATTCCTTGATGGTATAATGCTGCCAGAAATGCTGGTATCTCTACCGAGTCGAAATCTGTATAGAAGGGTTTGTTGTATTCAGCGGATTTCTCGATTACTTGATTGATCGCACGTAAGTGGTCTATGGTGGAGTGTTCTTTTCTTAACCCTGCTTGCTCTCTTGGTTGATTAAATTCGTGTGGCCCTTATTCTGTTTGAGATAACCTTTCAATATTTTGTAAAATGCTGAGAGTATACTGATCGGCCTGTAGTTTCTGAAGTCTAACATCTCCAGTCTTATGTAATAGGAGCATGTTTGCATTTGTCCAGCTGACTGACACACTTGGAGTTTTGAGGCATAGTGTGCATAGTGTCGCAAGCTTTCTAGTTAGGTATCCTCCATCTTTGATCAAGTCGGCAGTTATGCCATCTTCTCCAGCCGCTTTTCCGCGGGACATGCCCTGAATTGCTTTCCTAACCTCGTCAAGCAGTGATGCATGGAATTTTGGAGTCCTGCTCGACATTTAATACTCTCATGGTGGGGAGACTCGTATTTGAGCTGTATAGTTCGGAACAGAAATCCTCGGCCACCTTGGCTATATCACTGAAGTTAGCAAATGTTCTTTCCCGCGCAAAGCTTCCTTTTAGTTGTTTTGATGCTGACTCCTTTTCTGACGGCTGCTTCTATTTATTTCACATTGTGGTTACGTATGTCCCCGACTTTACTTTTATTGATGAGGTTATACAGCTCAGCGAATTCTATCTTCTCTTAAGTTAGTTATTCTCATTTGTTGGTATTGTTTGATTAAATTTTTTGTAGATTCAGAGAGCTTACTCACATCTTGTATCAATGCTTTGCCCCCTACTTCAATTGCTGCTTTGGGGATCAGCTTAGTAATAACTTCGTTCATCTTCTCTATATCCAAATTTTCTTCCTCTCCTAGAGCCTCACACTTGTTCTTAAGGGCAATTCTAAATTCTTCTGTTTTCGCCCTTACGCCATCGAGGGTGGCCTGTTTCCACGTGATTAACTTTGTCCTTGCTGGCTTTAGATTGAGGGTTATCTTCGCCCTTACTATTCTGTGGTCACAAATTTCTACATTATTAACTACTTCCGTGTCTTGTACTATATACCTGGATCACTGCACATTGCGAAAGCTATTTTGTTTTTCGTTTCTCTGTTGGGGCTTTTTCATGTCCACTTCCTTTTCTTGCATTTCTTAAAGTATTCATTACACGGAGGCGATTTCTTTCTGTGAATTCCACTAGAATCTCTCCTCTGCTATTCCTATCTCCTCCGTAGTTCCCGACTGCCTGTTCTCCTCTTAGTTTCTTTCCTATTTTCGCATTGAAGTCCCCCATAACAATCGTATATTGGGTGTGTGCCTTGTTCATTGCTGTTTCTACAGCCTCGTCATTGTGGCTGGTCGTTGGTGCGTAACCTTGTATTGGTTTTAGTTTGTATCGCCTATTTAATTTTATCACGACACCTGCTACCCTTTCATTGATCCTATAGAATTCTTCAATGTTACCTTCCATGTCTTTGTGTATAAGGAATCCCACGCCGTACTCGTGCTTCTCTGGCAGTTCTCTGTAGCAGAAAACATTCCCTTCAATAAGCTATAAGTACCCTTCTCCTGGTTTCCTAACCTCGCTAAGGCCAATGATATCCCAATTAATACCCCTTAATTCTTCTAGTAGTTCAGCTAGTCTGGCTTCACTTGAAAGAGTTCACGTGTTAAGAGTCGCTATGTTTAATTTACAATGACGGCCTGTCCGAGTCCAGAGGCTTTTGAGTCTTTTGTTCCCATACCCGTGTGGTCTCATCCACGACTAGAAGCTCCGTTGATGCCGTCGTAGGTCCAAGGTTTGGTTCGTTCGGTCACTTGGGAGGTGTTGGTCATGGTGTTGCACTAGGAAGGCCAGTTCCTGTTCTGGTGGTCAGGTGAGTTACGCAGATGAGCCATGATGGTGGTGGGAGCCCGTATGCATCATTTGTCCAAATGCTCCGTCGGGGGAGGTGGTGCAGTGTGTGGTTAAGTCAGGCGAGGGTATAATTGTTGAAGGGAAAGAGGGGAAATGAAAAGATACCTCAGGAGCGTAGAGAAAAGACAAAAGACACAGAAAAAGAAATTGCACTCGAGGATTCGAACTCGGGACTCCTTGGTCTAACTACAAAAGCATGGCCAAGTTATCTGGATTGCCCGGTTGCCGATGTGTTTAAGAACAGATTCCTGCTGCGCCCTCTCGCGAATGGTGACGCGATGAATTTCACCGTGTCCATGATGCACCACTTTTGCTGATTTTAAATACCAGGAAGGCATGGCTAATCGTCTCGACTGTGTCGCGTCTGTTTCTGCCATATTCTTCCCTCGATCATGCTTAGTTTTGAGAGTGTGCATCTTGTCTTTATTTTTCCCTTTTTTTTTTCTCTCTCTCTCTACCGCGGCAAGGTGGTTGTCTCAGGGAGATAGAAAAAAGGAGGGTGGGGGAGGAGGGTGTAAACCAAGAAGTGGGAAAAGGATGCGTAGCAACCTAGCTCAAGCTCACGGAAGCACCGCGATAATTCTGTGTCCGTTGATCGGCGTTAGAGCCTGCGTTGCAATATGTTGAAAGCGGCTGCTGAATTCTTGGGAGTGCTTCGGCCTTGTAGTTAGAGAGAAGCAAAACTTCTCCTTTCATTTATGTGCGATTACTACACTACAGCTAAAAACTACATATAATTTGCCCTATGCCTTCCTTGGCCTCACTGCAAATGGGATTCATTACATTGTATCAAACAAACAAGCCCTTGATCAATTTCCCTCTCGTTATACATGTACACAAGTACCCCCGCATACACACCTTTTCACACAAGAGGGTTGTCCCCTGTCAAGAGTTTCCTTGAGCGTGCAAACATGTTACTTCTTTTACACTCTGAAACCAAGTTACAGTGACCATTGTGATGTCATTTATATTTTGTCCCTTCAAGAAATGGAACCTTGATGGGCACACCAATCAGTGGTAGCTGCTGAGAATCATGTTCATGTAGTGGCCTGTACAGTGAACGTAATCATTGCCCTGATATTCTCGCATGCCTCAGGCATTGTTTCACCATTCAGAGACCAGTAGCTGGCTTATGCAGTGAGAAGGTCTAAATAATGGTAGAATTTTACATTTATTGAGCTTTACATTTACTGCACAGCAGCACTGGTGCTTTTTGTGATTAAATACACAATGTTTTTCAAGCAATTATGGTTGCCCAGCTACATTTTACACCTTTTTCCTGCAGAAGTGCCATAATTACAAGGAGCTTTCCCACTTGGCAGAGAGATCAACATTATTCAAGAGAGAAAACTCCAGAAAAGGATTGAAGAAAAAGACCCATCTCATCTGCAGCAGGAGAGAGCACTGCTGCAGTGATCACAAAGTATCGGACAGAAATAAAGTTCCCGCATTTTCACAATGATCCATTGGCCTGCTGGCTTTTCTGAAACTGTGAAATAAAGTATTTATGGCAGACAGTGATTCAAGGGTTAATTTAGAATTTTGATTTAGCGGAAGAATTTTCGGGGGGGGGGGGGGGGTGAGGATTCAAATGGAGGGGGGCGTATAAATCCCTGCATTCGTGACATTCCACTAGACCACATGCACACATTATGGGACAACTTAAAATAGTGCTGTGAGGACTAAAGGCTGTCATATGTCACATGGGTGGTAATGTGTAGCTTTCCAAGGAAATTAAATTTAAGCAGGGTGAACAAATGTTTTACATCTAATGTGGAGCAGTTGTAGGTATAGCGCTTAGCAAATGAAATACGGTACTCGGACCACGTGGTGGCCTGTACACTTTGTGCTACTGGGGCGCACTGGATGATCACAGAAAGACCTAGCTGAATCAACACTTCAAACAGTGTCCCACTTTCACCGAGCACTGCACCAAATTAGTTCAGTGTCCCTAGCGCAAAGTTATGACGTAGAAAGCATTGGCAGCCATGTGCTCCGAGTATCTAATTTCATTCACTGAGCACGATACAGTGCTCCCCTTCAGTTGATAGTTGGCGTTCATGTTGTCCGCTTCTGTTCTCTTGTGTCAACGTCTTTGTACCTTACTTTAGCATTGGGATAAAAATTCTTCTTCCTTTTATTACAGATATAGAAAAAAAATGTATGCTGACTAGAGTGAGTTATTTCTGGTTCGGCATAAGAGGCTGTTGTACAACAACGACAGGAGTAAACCATAATGCTTCCTGACAATTGGCGAACAATTACATAAAAACCACTCCCCTAGAAAACACATGAAATGCACCGATTTGAAAAACATCCATTTTGACTAGACCCAAAAAGGTGGCTTCGAGTTGATAGCAGAGAAATTGCTATTTCAAAAGGACAGAAAGTTGAGCGAGTTGGTAACAGTCCATAGTCAAAAGAAGAGGCGTGCAAGACATGGACACAAGGTGAGCAGTGAACAAGACGAACGGCGAAACGAACGTCGTGTTGTTCACTGCTCACCTTGTGTCCGTGTCTTGCACGCCTCTTCTTTTGACTATGCTATTTCAAGTTGGTTAAAAATGCGAACCACTTTGATTGCAGAAAAAAAAAGTTATACTTTAACCTAATGAAACACTTAAGTTCATAAAATGCTGTGCTTTCAGATGCAGTATAAGGCAACATATTTATCCATGACATCAATAAACTGGCTGCCACGAAGCAAGATTGAGGCATCAACTTGAAACTGCGGGCACCAGCAGTAAACTACTGTACATGTGATTCTTTTTGTAAATCCATCTTGCAAATTGCACTGTGACAGAGAGTGGAGGCCAGCACTGCTGGTGGACAGTCTCATTAGTACAAAATGTAGTCTTTCTCAGTCTTATCTTGCAAGTGATGGTGAGTGAAAAAGCATGTCGTCTCGTCAACAAGGTTAATACCTTGCAAGTGATCTCGATAGGCCACAAGCAAAGCGCCGCTGCATTTTTTCAGATACAGGTAGAGTAGGAACAAGCTCTTCGATTTGCATAAGGAAATGGCTAAAAAGCAGAAGCGCGCTACAAGAAGTTTTGAATTTGTACAGCTGAACGATTTTTGATAGCTTTTCACAGTTACCCGTGTGACCACCACTTAAAGATCTCACCAGGCCACATGGCAAATTTTTGTTATAAACTGGAGGTTATTAAGTGCCCCGTAAGGAGTGTTCTACCACAAGAATATTTGAAATCGGTCTATTATTAGCAGACACACAAATGTTTCAACCGTGCAAAACCGGGATTTCAGAAGGCGAGGGTCACCACCAGTACGACGCCCTCACCACATACCGATTATGTGGGCGAAAAAAATAAGGCGGAAAGCACGAAGCTGTTCGTCCTCTCCAAGGACTGCTGCTTCCCGATAGGAAAATTCATGGTTCAGGCTGCCAGCATGGTTTCTAGTGCTGCAGAGGTGTTCTGTGGTCACGTGGCGACACGTGGCAGTGTGGAGCATCATCCTCTCCTCTTGGCGCATGATGCATATGAGAAGAGAGGAAGCGACGCTCAGTTTGAAATTCAAGCACCTTCCACGGTGCATAGCAATGCTGTTCTTGGCAGGCATGATCGTGAGCACACAATGTACACAGTGCATTTGTCAGCTCAAAATGGCCAGACCTGGTGAGGGGCCCTTGAAGTCCTGCATGCTATATGGTAAAACCGAATTGCAAGGTTCCTGTTCGACCAATACATAATGGCAAGTGCAGTACAAGGTGTTGGTTGATTCTTTGAACCTTTACTAAACACGTCACAAAGTAGAAAATGTGGTGGCCATGACAATGGGTGCCGCAAATCTCTGCTCCCACAAAGGGCATGCCACCTACGTGAATGCAGAGATGGAACTTTTGGAAGCCATATGTAATAGCTGTGGATACAGAGCCGAGAGAAAAATATGAAAGTGCCCAAACACACAGTTGTACACAGCAGCATCTACAGAACTTCAACATGCATAATGTGCAGGCGTGCACTCAATCTGATCAGCTTGATGACCATTTACATTTTAGAAAGGCAGGACACAAAACGGCTGTTTCCACATCTACACCATGTTTGGGGTACACTTGTGGTCCAGGCTAGCTGGTGATCTTGATGGGGCACTGGGGGTGGAAAGTCCTTGGCCGTGGGCACTGCTGGCCTTCGTTTCAGCGATGTTTGTTGTGGAGGTTGGTGTGGCCTAGTTTTACACGAGCCTGTGCCAGTAAGATGATCCCCATGACAAAGAGTGCACGTTGGCATGCAAAGGGCCCATTGCATGCTATGCTTCTCACCACATTGCCAATAACAGTCCAGTTTTTGGGAGAGGGCACACACCGTACATGTGAGCTGGCTTCTGGAAATTAGTACAGGCATGACGGCTGCCCTTGCACTTGGTGCACCACTGTACCACAGGCATGTATTTTATGGTTGGGGAGCATAGGACCAGAGGTGAACGTTATCAGGATAGAAGCTGCTTTCACCATGGATTGGGATGCTATGATTTTGGCTTCTGGGTTGCAACACCTTAGGTCGCTTATGAATCCCTCTGGCGCCTCATTCCAGAATGGCCTGGAAATCCTGACTGCGCCGCTGGTAGGGCCGAGATGCACGCAAGTACAGGGTGCTGCTGATGTGCGGTTCGGCCATTATTGTGCAGCTCCGGTGCGGCATGCAGTGCTTGTCGAATACTTGGAGCTGGGTGCTTAACGGGGACAAGCCCGCCTCACGGGCGGAACACAACGCGGGACGCATGATGCAGCACGCATGATGCATCACGCATTTGCTGCATCTCATCGAACGCGTCTCGAACGGTCGCAGAAGTAGCGTCGGGCGATCGACGTACGTACGTACGTACTGGCGTTGCTAGCATTTGGATGCACCGGAACAAGGTCGCTGAGAGGGCTCAATTGATTTCTGCAGAGGTGAAGCACAAGGTCGATAGTCCCGCCGGTCAGTCCACTGGCTCATTGTACTGGCGAGTGGGGAGCGCAGCACGTCGGCAAGGCCCGCTGCGAAGAGGTGAGGCTTGGTGCAGCGTCGTGGCCGCCAAAGGCGGTGTCACGTACTGGACAGATCACCGGGTTCATTATTGTGAAACGGCGCCACGAAAGTAAGACGAAACACGGAAAGAAAAGACACAAACACAAGCGCCGAACTCAACTACCAGTTGAGAGTTAGGCGCAGGTGTTTGGCCTTTCGGCGTTTCGTCTTACTTTTGTGGCGCCGTTTCACAATAATGAACCCGTGCCGACTAGCCCAGTTACCAGCGCAGATCATCGGAAACATCCAAAAGATGGTAGCGGTTACGATGGTAGGTTTCTTGTCACATCCTACTAGATCCGTTGCGCGGTTTGGTGAGTCCTTGGAAGGATTTAGCGGGGCACAGGAACCAGAAAGTGATGGAAGCGATATGATGAACGTCCATTCACTCTGGCAAAACCAGCGAGAGATCCGTCGATCGTAGAAGGATACCGTCGAGCCATCCAACAACCGAACCACGCTGAAGATCACGCGCCTGGCACCATCCGAACCTCCGAACCACGACGATTCGAACTCGCCGTACCTAGGGAGCCTACATGACAGGCAGTCATGCTGGCTCCCTAGCCGAGCTAGCGTGAAAAATCCCCAGAAAATTTTGTCCCTAGGTTTTATGTCACGTGGGTTGATGACGTCACTGATCAACGGCCTTCATTTAGAAGCACGCCTCACTTCACTGCAAGCAGAACGAATGTGCGCGCGTGCGATTTGCCGCTTGTGCGCGTCCCAGATAATTACTTTTGCGCTGATAGTGTGCGCAAAGGCGCCGCACTTCATAATAGTGGACATGTGTCCGATGTCACAGCTGTGTGGGACGAAAATGTCACCATACGCGCCAAGTGTTTTCCACAGACAAGCGTCAACAAGCTTCCCTACGAAGTGGAGCTCATCGCACCGCTTTCTTTATAACGTCCCGATCACTAATGTCTGCATGCGTTGACGCGTGAACCAATGTTTTTTCTCGACACAGTAGCTTCGCCCCGCCACGGTGGTCTAGTGGCTACGGTACTTGGCTGCTGATCCGAGGGTCGCGGGATCGAATCCCGGCCGCGGCGGCTGCATTTCGATGGGGGCGAAATGTTGAGGCCCGTGTGTTGTGCGATGTCAGTGCGCACGTTAAAGAACCCCAGGTGGACGAAACTTCCGGAGACCTCCACTACGGTGTCTCGTAATCATAGCTGGTTTTGGGACGTTAAACCCTACAAATCAATCAACAGTAGCTTCGTTTACGTGCCATCTGTTTATATAGTACATTTTGAGGGAGAGCTGTCGCACCGGCGCATGGATTTCACGGGTGCGGCCACGCGAAGGGTCAGCGTTGGTAAAACTTTGAAACCAGCACGATAAACTTGTGAAAAAATATCTCGGCAGCTTGCGCTAGTGGGGCGAACTGAGTCACTGCGGACCTGGTGGTCACCGAGCTTGTCATAGCAGCTTGGCTACGTATTTGCTAGGTTTTTTGCAAGCTATTACCAAGTGTTGCACAATGGCGTTATATAGTTCTACGTGATCGGCAAAGCCTTCAATGCGCACAGGTGCGATGTTTCCAGCCAGTATGCATATAGTTGAGACGAGCGCACAGCAAACATTCTGCACCGGTGATCGCATTCCAATGCCATCAATAGGTAGAATGCAGCCAATTTCGTGCAGCACACGTGTGATTCCACGGCGCTTTTGTAAAGGAGCCGTCACTTGCCCCACATTCTCTGGCATTGCGCTTCGCGCCATTCGTTTTTCAAGAGAGCCTATAGGCATCGCGTCTTATCAGTAATAACCTCATGTGCATTGTTGCGTCTACAGTGCAGGCGAGGCGACCAAGTGTAAACGTAGTAGCGTTCGCTGAAGACGTAGCGACATAAATGGAGAAATAAAAACATGGTAATCGTTCTAACACTGCCGTAAACAAAGCGCAATTGCTTTGCTTTGGCAGTGTTCCACCGCAATCCACCGCCGCCGTCGCTCATGAAATAGCACCGGAAACCTGTATAAGTGCGTTCCTGGCGATTTTTTTTGTGTTTGAGCAGCCGACAACGCAGCAGTTATTTTGCGACATCTCTGAAGCCCGACAGAGTCGTTAAATCACGATGAAAACACATCCATCCGTGCACTCGCGTACACGCTCGCGGGAGCACTGCTCGCCCGGACCCACCAACGCTTCCGAGCCGTGGCGGCAGATGGCGTCGTCGGCGCTTTGCGCATCGCCTATCTACCGCATTTTTTCTCTGCCTGAATGCTATCGTCACGGACGGGACCGAACCCGTGCCTTTCGAGTCAGTGAAAGGTATACCACTACGGTGCAATTCAAGAAAGCGAACGTTACCTCATTGTGAGAAAAATAAGAAACCGAATTCGCGCTCAGCAAAAGTTAAAGCTTTCGGAGAACTTAATAGTCTCACTCTTGACAAAATTAAGATTTCAGTGTACTTTAAAGATCCCCAGTCGGTCGAAAACTTCAGAAGCGTCGCACTACGGCGTCTCTCACAATCATATTGTGGTTTCGGGACGTACGTAACACCTCGCAAATTATTATTATTATTAAATTTCAGGCTGCTCGTCAAGCGTAGTGGCGAGGAAAGGTTTTATTACGGTTCAGAAATAAATCGATGTCAGCTGTTAGCATTGCAGGCCCCAGCTTAACGCCGCATCCCTTGAGGCGACGGCACAGCTTGCCCCTATATAGTTGTTAGGCGCCGTTATCTTCGGTTGTCGCGGCCTTCGCTTTGCGTCGCCAGCAAAAAGCGATCTATAGTCGCCTTCGTGGCCTGCGCCGCTTATCGCCGCTATCGCTTGTCACAAGCGGCCGGCGGTACACGGTTTGGAGAGAGCCGCAGATTTGGATCCTTTCCGCATCCCCCTATACTGCCTATACGGCGTGACGGCTCCAGCGGTGTTTCGACGGGCTTCTAGAAACCGCCGGAGCGGGGATCAGCAGGCGGGAGACTGCCATAGTGTAACGGAGTCGCAGCGAACTTGTACGTTGTACCATATAGCTGAAAGCGTATCGGGTTTGCATCGCCGAGCCCCGCCGTCCGTTGTTTATACAGGCGTCGTCCGATCGGCGCTGGTCGCACAGTGGTCGTGTTGCGAGCTTGCGTGGCTCAAGGCGCAAGCATGGGGGCGGTGACTGTGTTACGCTGAAGGTGGATAGTCTATCCGAGAATACTCAGCGTCGCCATTCGAAAGGCTGAACGGAGGGCTTGGACTTCAGCTTTCGTGCGTTTCGGCTAGCGCGTGCGGCAGCAAAGAGACCATGAGGCACGTCGGTGTGGGTTGGATACCGCTGGTCTTCGGAGTGGTGCTCGCCGGCGGCGCTCTGCTGACGTTCGTCTGGGCTGTTGGGCGCGGTGATGTCACTCCTTACGTTCCTTTTGTCAGGTGAGTGCGTTACGTGCGTTGTTGACAGATGACAATTTTTGCGAGCGACAATAAACAGACAAGGTCCTGAGAAGTTTGATAACGAGTTACCCTTAACACTTGTCGCGTGTTTTGACACACGGAACGTGACACTGGTCCGTCCGCGCCGACTAGGTGCGACTGGTGTTTATAGTATAACACATAAGAAATGTTACGGACGCTTACCTCGCAGTTATCAAAGCAGTTGGTATCAAAGCGATTGCACGTTGTACAGTTTATCTGCATCCTTAAGGCTGTCACAAGTAAATATGTTACAAAGCTATACACGTGAGGGTCAATGTGGGCCCTTTTATTAATGCGCGTCTTCATAGAGTGAATTTCCGCTACGTGAGATGGCTTCCAAATACGAAATGTATTTTCTTGCATATTCCTTTGCACTGATCTGCATGTGGGTAGCGAGCGGTCTGAATGACATTTCTCTAGCGTGCTAGAGCGGCCGGCTGCGGGCAGTTACGCAGCCTGTAGCCGCTGTCTCGCAGTAGCTGCAAGGTTACTCTTATACGTTCGCATTACAGCACATGGACTTATCGTTCAGTATGACCATCAGTGGTATCACTGCGGCTACGAGGTCAGAATATTCAGCATATCTTTTTTCTAAAATAAACGGCGGCTGGGTAAGCTGAGTGGCCACTTTATGCAGGTGTAGTTAAGACTTTTAAATGCGAAGCATTTCTTAGCGAACTTCGGCGAGTTTGAGCGTATCTATCTATCTATCTATCTATCTATCTATCTATCTATCTATCTATCTATCTATCTATCTATCTATCTATCTATCTATCTAGCCGCCTACGATTTTGCGCTCTCCTGGCCGTTTCGCTAATCGGATGTTTACGAAAATTGGTATGCCATAACACGACTGCATAACGAACATAAATGACAGGTCATAACATGAAAATCATGACATGCATGTCATGAGCGACATGATTTACATGCGGCGGTCTTGGTACCCTCCTGGCCGTTTCGTTAATGGGATGTATACGAAAATTGGTATGCCACAACATGACTGCATGGCGAACATAAATGACATGTTATAACATGAAAAGCATGACATGCATGCCATGGGAGGCATTATTTACATGCCACGCGTTTCGTTAATGTAATGTATACCAAAATTGGTATGCCATATAACATGGCTGCTGACAAACATAAATGACAGGTCATAACATGAAAATTATGACATGCATGTCATGAGCGACATGATTTACATGCGGCGGTCTTGGTGCTCTCCTGCCCGCTTCGTTAATGGGATGTATACGGAAATTGGTATGCCACAACATGACTGCATGGCGAACATAAATGACAGGTCCCAACATGAAAATCATGACATGCATGTCATGAGCGACAAGATTTACATGCCACGCGTTTCGTTAACGGGATGTATACGAAAATTGGTATGCCACAACGTGACTGCATGGCGAACATAAATGACAGGTTATAACATGAAAATCATGACATGCATGTCATGAGCGACATGATTTACATGCGACGGTCTTGGTGCTCTCCTGGCCGTTTCGTTGACGGGATGTATACGAAAATTGGCATGTCACAACATGACTGCATGGCGAACATAAATGACATAACATCAAATTCATGACATGCATGTCATGAGCGGCATGATTTACATGCCATGGTCTTGGTGCTCTTCTGGCCGTTTCGTTAATGGGATGTTTACGAAAAACTGGTATGCCACAACATGACTGCTTCACGAACATAAATGACAGGTTGTAACATGAAAAACATGACATGCATGCCATGGGCGGCATGATCTACATGCCACGCGTTTCGTTAATGGGATGTATACCAAAATTGCTATGGCACAACGCGACTGCATGACGAACGTAAATCACAGGTCATAACGTTAGAATCACGTGTATGAGCGGCATGGTTTACATGCCACAGTCATGGTGCTCTTGCGGCCGTTTCGTTAACTTCATATGTACAAAACCACGTATAGCGAGAAAACAATGCAAATCCATTTTACGTTACTGATGCGTGCTTCGCATTTCCTCGATTCCCACTGCACGTGGGATCTACCAATTATTTTTTTTTTTCGTTCAGGACGCCGACGATAGCTTTCCTGCGACATGAGAACGTTAACGCTGTCGCGCTAAAAGAGTTGTGTACCTGACGTTTTCATGAGCATCGCGAATACATCGTGGAGCTTCTTCGTGTTTTGGACGACGTAAACGTATTATTGTTGAAAGGCCTTTCAACAATAAGCTATGCAAAGTGTACCGCTCGATGACCTCGGCGTTAAGGATTGTGGTTCATAGCTTCTGTCAGGTCACAGAGTGAAAGAAAAAAACAGAATGTGGAGCGAATGTTCGTAACTGATTACTGAATGTCGTTCACAAGACCGGCGTCAGCGCTGCGCGTGACGCACATAGCGTATTGTTCATCCAAAGGCGTACATGTATTGTTCTCTGTGATAGGGCACTGCTTGGAGCGACGAACTTCAGGTGCAGTTAGGGGTAAACTAGAAACGGATGACTAATGGCCATCCTTTGCAGAGTGTCCTGGCAAACACGTCTTCCTGCCAGTCCGTGGTCATTGTTGTGAATAAAAAACACGAAAGACAAGGTTAGAAGCGATAGGCGTAGGCAGATGTGTAGCTATGATACGATATCCTGGCGGGGGTGGAGGGGGAAGGGTTGTAGAGCCGACTTTCTGTGTTTGTATGTGCGCGTAAATATATGTACTCACTGTTAAAACTCGATGGAGAAGGTTGATCGCCGATCTAAATAGCATTGAGGTCATGATGCTGCTGATAACTGTAGATGACGCAGCCGTTGTTCTCGAGAGGGCAAGAGGCGCGATCTGGTCGCAGGCTTGACAAGCGATGTGCCTGCCTGAGTGCGTTGTTTATGGAGAACAAGACTGAAGAAGCATGCGAAGCACTTGAGAGAAGGATTGCACACATATTTATTTTTTCTGTAACCTTACAAAAATGCTCTCTCCTTTAGTCTTCGGGTTAAAAAAAAACAACCGAGAAGTTGTAGTGATAAGACAGTTTTCTGCTATGATGTCCGGTTCGTGCGATCTTAGCAAAGCGAGATTATTATTTTTTTTTTGTTCAATGCTGACGACTAGATCCGCGATGTATGCTGCATATTAAAAAAAAAAAAAAGCTTCGGGCTCACCAGCTTTCGTGGAATAGAACTCTTCAGTGATAGGCTAGGGCAAACCGTTCCAGTTGCCTACCGACGTCTCGGAGATCAGAGAGCGTTGCTAGTAGGGGACGCACGTGCCTAAGCAAACTTGAACGCGAGGTACTGAGATGAACATATATTCTGTTGCAGTGAGGCCGGAACGGATCCTCCACAGAGCGGGTTCTTTTCGCTTTGCCTCTATGTGGCAACAACACTTGGTGAGTGGATTACTGTCATTTGCACCTGATGCTGTGCCTGCTGTGCACTTACCACCGTATTCTGAAACCAAACTTATCCTTATGCTTGTGACTTAAGTAGCCCGTAACCTTAAAGTGACCCTTAACGCGTTTCAAGAACCAACCTTATACTTACATCTGAACTTTTCTTGTACTTACCGCCGCCATAAGTAAGGCTTCCTTAAGGTAGCCCCCGACCTACCTTGACGCTCACTTGTAAGTAAACAAAATGGCATGCATGGATGACAACGTTGCGGAATTGGTTTAAAATATGGATCCGCATGAATTATCGAGCTGCGGGCAGCATATGCGTAAGTGCGAATGTCGTGGCAAGCAATCAGTGATCGCCTAAATCCCATGGAGATTTGCGACAAGCATGGGTACTTGTGCCGCTTCCGCTCCACAAGTACCGTGCTGAAGCTTCATGCCATCCCTGCGAAAGGACACCGACGGTCGCGGAGGTACGTTGGTGGCTCCTTACCCAACAAGGCTACAACCGCTTCAGCGAGACTCTTCGTTTTGTAAACAAGGCGCAACAAGTCACTTATGGATAACGGCTGTTGCAGCAGAGCATCGAAGGAAAGTGTACGCGATCGAACGTGCCCTATTTCACCGAAACAGCTGGACATGCAACGTCGGCGGAGCTAGCATACATCAGGGATCAGTGTAAACAAAATGTGGTTTTACTAAAGTGAAGTCTTATTGAAAAGCCCAGCGGGACAGAAGTACACGCACCAAGCACGAAGGGGTACCAAAGTGAGCCGGCATAATCCATGCGGTAAATGGAAGACCATACACGTTTAATTAGAAAACAATGAATTACAGTACCTAGAAAGAGATATCCGCAACAGACTTCGTTCACGCACTGCGCACAGTTCGTTCGTTTAGAACACACTGCCCGTTGGGCCACTTCGTCGTCGCAAACACATCGCTATTTTGCAGTTGCCTGCGTAGGACCACACTGCAGTGCCGACACAAACACGTACACAAGAATACAGCGTCCACACCTCGGTGTTCTCCGCACACGCGGAGTGGAGATACAAGCACATGGTCACTCGCAAAAGCACGTACACTGCCGAGACTCCGGGAAACTGTGCTGACGAGACATGCCAGCGCACACCCCGTCCGACCAGTCCAACCCCCCCGAATGACCCCCCTCTACACCCCTTGCTCCCCTCCTTTTTCATTGTCCCGTGCAGCTGTGCGCCTGCTTACAAAAGAAAACACACAAAAAATGCGCTTAGCCTCGTTCCCATGCCACTCACTCACTCGGACAAGAGCGCCTTTCATAAGGTCGCCTTAAAATCTTGTAAGGTGGGTTTCGGAAAGCCCCTTTACCTTTTCTTAAACTCAAGTTCAAGTTCTCCTTACAAAAGTAACCTTATCGCGATAAGTTAAGTTTGGTTCTAGAATACGGCGGTTAGAGACACTTTGTTTGCACTTTCCCGGGACATACATAAATGCTAGCAGAGGTAACGCTAAGCGCAACCCCCTCCATAAAAAAAAAGGAGGCTGTGATTCACGTGGTTTTAGCACAAAGCTACGTAAGAGATTCACACGCATTTCATCGAGAGAAAGCTTATGGTTGACGTAAGCTAGTTTCGGAATTTGAAATAGGGACAATTGCATTATCCCGACGGACGCTCTTCAGTCTGAGCTAACCACGTGTTAAACCACACGAATTTTCATTGTAGCTCTGCTCTGCGAACAGACAGATGAGAACATTTGCCTCCTCTGCCTTGAGGGTTTTGGCGGAAATGATCTGAAACACTCGCCTTGAGCTTGATGTCTATCCCCCAGGGCTGATGTGCGTCATGGTTCGCTACCAGACCGTCCGCTCGTTCAACGCCAGTTGCAGCAAAAAACTGGATGCAATGAACGGCGCTTCTGCCATTCTCGCTCTAGTTTCCTTCTTGGGGATGGCAGTAGTGGCATCGTTTCCGGTGAGTGACTCATGCCTATATAACCTCTACACGCTTATGTGCTGTAGCTCAACCCCGACTTCAGCAGGCTCTGAAGGAGAGCGCACTTCATTCATTTAGTTTCGGAAGGCAGGTTTTCAAGGGAAGCTTGTGTTAGCTGACTTGTGAAGCCGTTCTCAATGGCGTACGACAAAACTCCTGCCGCGCAAAAATGGAAAGTGCTCGTCAGTCTGCGGATAGAAAGCACCGACCGCAGGATTGAGAAACTAGTACGATAGCCGGCTCAGCCACCATCCGTTCTCAACTCCGGCGGTTTTTCCACCATATTCTGATATCGCTGTTTTCGAACAGTGCTGGGAGCCCTGAAGCAGCCAGGGTCATTCAATTTGCTCAGAAACTCACCAATAACCGAATGAACGATTTGTTCAAATCGAAACCGAAACGGGTAGACGCTTCGTGCAGCGTATGCGATGACGTCACAGCCTCCTCTCCATCAGAAATATGGAGCTGCCAGCTGGTGCCAGAAAAATGAAAGTTACGATGTCATTCAATGATGTATTGGGCTCTTCTGAACTTGACGGCGAGTAAGTATCGCCGTTTTGCTTTGGGGCCCGCCTGCTCGAGTAGGCAGCGTTGCAGGTAATGTCAAAAACACAGCGTGGCTCGCGCGGGAATCCGCTAAAAAATTTTGAAATGAACTAAAAGACTTACAACAGCCTGGGTTGGCATATATTATTGCAGCACTGAGGAGAACATATACTGAAAATTTGATTGAGATGAGCTGACAATGAAAAATCGCCGGAGCTGTTCTTTAAGGCGGGGTTTTATATGCATGAAGTAGACGCAGCGCAGGGTGACCGCCCGTAACACTTGCACACCCCTCACTCTCGGCCAGCGAAGATGTGAAAATATCTGAGCCATATGAGCCCCTCGGACTTTTTAGCAAAGAAAAAAAAAACGTGGATTGAAAGAAAAAGGGAGGGAAAGGAAAGAGAAAGAAAGGAGCACAAAAAAAAGGAAATAATGGAAGCAAGGAAGAACAAAATGCCGCCCGCATCTTCCCACGGGGGGAACTCGAGTAAATGTGTCGCAGAGTGGTGGGGGTGTCGCGTGAATGTTGCGTAATTGGGTATGGTTTGGGAATGCTTAATTGTTATTTCGTCTTTATTATTCTTATTTATATAATAGGCGCTTGCGTCCACGAGCAGCGTCCGGAGCCGCGTCTCGTTGACGACGTTTGCACGCCGCTTCTCGCTCACGTACCTGGGGTCTTAAAGCTCGCTGCTCACGTTTCGCCGCTGCTTCTCGTGCGTTCGACGGAGAGGAGCACGGGGGAGACGTCCGCAAAGACGCCCTTGACTGAATTCCGAACGCGCGCTCCGCCGCTTATATACACACCGCCCGCGTTCGAGGGAGAGGAGTACGGGGGAGAGGTCCGAACCCCCACTGTGCATGCCCGGCTTGCTGAACGCCCGGTGGGCCGGCACGAGACGAGCCGAGCATGCGCAGTGGGGGTGTGGACGGCGCCGACGCCGAAGCGCGACATCGCGCGACTAAGAAATACTCCGCATTTAAAATGCGTGCTCACACCAAGCCTCGCTTGCCCCATTTTGCCGTCTTTTACAACAGGGGAAGGATGTCTACTTCTTATTGGGCCATCTTGATGCTTTCTAATTCCCTTAGGGTTGCTCTGAATGGTAGTTAGAGAAGGAAGCAGAAAAATACAGCATATCCACGGAGTGAATGATGATGAGTGGGCGAAGCTTGGGAGGTTCATCGTAGATCGTGCCGAGTTCCGGATTAATTTAGTTAACGCGCACGCCACGAATCCTTATGGTTCAACTATGCACAAGTGAAATCTCCCACCGGCACTTCAAGTCAAGATCCAGTGCATATATATATATATATATATATATATATATATATATATATATATATATATATATATATATATATATATATATATATATATATATGGGTGGCCGGTGAACGGTTCTCCAACGCGAGCCGTCGGTATTTCTCAATCAAGAAACTCGCTAGGAGACGCTGCCTGCGCCAACAACGTTGTCTCTCGCGGTTGAGGGCGCGTTCTCCTTCTTTGCGAGCTGGTAGAGCGTTCATCTAAGAAAGAGCGTTTCCATAGTCGACGCGCACCTTTCGCTCTCTCTCTCTCACACAAGACAGCAGATGGAAGAGTGAGAGAGCTCGCGCGCCGGGAGGCACGCGCTCGCCCTCGGCGCGTGCCTCCCGGGAGATACTTCCGGTTACGCCTGACGCAGGACAAGGTTAGACTAAGAGGAGCTTCGCCCCTAAAAAGCTCCGAATTGGGATTTTCAGTCTCTGGTGTCGTGTGCCATATGTGCAGAGGCAGGGCTTCAGTCCTCAGTTTGCCTTTTGTGTACTTTCGTATGATGTAGGGGGAAAAAAAGGACACTTTAACAGTGCATCTAGCAGATTGAGTACCCTCACGCTATTTTGGAAACGTAGCTTTTAACACCGCGTTTGTTATTTTGCACTGAATCTTTTGTACTGAACAAGTTCAAGGCATCTTATAAGCAAAGCGCCCCGCCACGGTGGTCTAGTGGTTATGGCACTCGGCTGCAGATCCGGAGGTCGCGGGATCGAATCCCGGCCGCGGCGGCTGCATTTCTATGGAGGCGAAATGTTGAGGCCCGTGTGCTGTGCGATGTCAGTGCACGTTAAAGAACCCCAGGTGGTCGAAATTTCCGGAGCCCTCCACTACGGCGTCTCTCATAATCAGAACTGGTTTTGGGACGTTAAACCCCACAAATCAATCAATCAATCAATCTTATAAGCAAAGTAGGTGTCTGGGCTAGACCGCACTATAGTAGCTATAGAACTTTAAAAAAAATGTGGCTGATCTCTCGGTCAGAGCAATCGGTATAACACGAAAGTGGGATGTGTCTGAACATGAGCAGTTGAATGTTTATTTTACATCGGGGGAAGCTTGCCCATTTCTATCGCTGGTATAGCACCGTTTGACGTGGACGAACCCATGTTCCTGCATCGCCTCCATAACATTTATGACCAACCCCTTGACCTTGTGGTAACTGAAGTAGCTTATGTAACAACAAGACACAGTCCATATTTACGTAAATGCCGGGCGACAAAGGCAGCAATTATGTTTACTTGCGCCACACTGACCCTCCAACGTCGTTGCTGACTTTGGCCGTTTAACGCAGCAGTTTTCTTCTTGCCATCACGCTCGCAGAGTAGGCCGCAGCAGAGGAGGTCGTGGCCGCGGCTAGGGTGCCTCGATAAACGCTACTCTGTTAGGGTGCTGACAACTATTGGCCGCTGCAACGCCATTTTGAATCACAATGAGCGGTTGCGCATCTGTCTGGTGCCTGTACTTCATTCGAAACGCAGTGCGTGTCTGTTTGGCCCCGCCACGGTGGTCTAGTGGCTATGGTGCTCGGCTGCTGATCCGAGGGTCGCGGGATCGAATCCCGGCTGCGGCGGCTGCATTTCGGTGGAGGCGAAATGTTGAGGCTCGTGTGCTGTACGAAGTCAGTGCACGTTAAAGAACCCCAGGTGGTCGAAATTTCCGGAGCCCTCCACTACGGCGTCTCTCATAATCAGAGCTGGTTTTGGGACGTTAAATCCCACATAACAACAAGCGTGTCTGTTTGGTTCCCGTGCTTCGTTCGAGACCCAGGCGCACGCCGCAACCTCTTTATGAACGCCAGCCAGTTGAGTCCAAGGGCTCGTGTGATTCAATATGGCGGGGGTTGTCACCACCCTGTACAGAGTGGTGTGTGTCGAGGCACCCTAGGCCGCGGCAACGGGGAAACGCCATCTAAGACGAAAGAGGACCGGCGACGCGGCTCCGTGCGCGCGCTTCGAGGCGCACTTTGGAACCTGCCTGCAACGGTGCGCCATCCAGGAGATGAGACTACGTACGAGCTCATATCGTACTTCACTTGGCCTCGCCTAGATGGCGGCACAATTCCATGCTTGTTCCAAAGAACGCCGCGCGTGCGTCAAGGCAGGGGGAAACAAGCGACAAAAAAAATGCCCCCACCTCCCCGAAGGGAATCGTGAGGAAATGCGAATGTGCATTTATATGCACGTGCGAGCGAGCGAACGGGAGTGGGGCGGAGGGAGGAGAGAGAGCGAACGGCGAGAGAAGGAGCGGCGAAGCACTGCACCTACCCTCTCCTACACTCTCCACACACGCGGGAGCTCCGCCGAGCTCCCGCGATGCGAGCGCCCTCACACGCCAGAGCGCGCTCCTCCTCTCCACTCACTCTCCGCTACTCCGCCCGCACCACCTGCTCCGGTTGCTAGGGGCGAGGATAAGCGCGCGCGCCCGCAGCTGTTGCTATGGGAGAGAGAGTGAGAGCGGAGAGATGCGGACGCCGCCGGATGCGCCTGACATAGCCCGACTAAGAAATGCATTCGCATTTAAAAAAATTACACCATCTCCCGCTAAAGGGGACCATGAGGCGATGCGAAGCAGTACGGGGGGTGCACACCGCGTTTGCATCGGTTTGACTAGGCGTCGAGTTTGCATCGGTTTGACGCTAGCAGACGCTGCCTGCGTCAGCGTTGTCTCTCGAGGGCGAGGGCTCGTTCTCGTTCCTTGCGAGCTGGTAAAGCGTTCATCGAAGAGCGTTTCCATAGTCAATGCGCGCCGTTCGGAGAGGAGGAATGCCGAGAGGAGAGGAGATGAGACAAGGAGAGGAGGGGAGGAGGATGCCCATGCGCAGTGCGGGTGTGGACGCCGCACGGCGGATGGATGGAGGAGGGAGGGAGGGAGAGAGTGACATAGCCCCGACCATAAGCTGCTTCGCATCTAAAAGGGCATAAGCTGCATTCGCACAGCCTTGAACGTGTGCCCCAACAGCTCAGCAATAAAGAAAAAATGTCGCCCGCATCTTCCCACGGGGGGAACTCGAGTAAATGCGTCGCAGAGTGGGGGGGGTATCGCGTGAATGTTGCGTAATTTGGTATGGTTTGGGAATGCTTAATTGTTATTTCGTCTTTATTATTCTTATTTATTGAATGAAGGAGAAGCGAAGGCAAGGAGTGTAAAGTTAAAGTGTGTCTTTATTGCTTGGTGCCGTCGTATTGGACGGAGCCTCTTCGCAGCCTTGTCTTCTGTGTTGCTTGCTGTTGTTGACGCCGACGACGGTGAGGGTGGGGTAACGTTGCCTTCAACGAGTGGTGGGACGCTGATGTTGGGTTGTGACCCACTACTGGTTGAAGGTACTGTTGCTTCCATCGCATCTACTCGAGTCAAGCAAAGCGTCAAGTCAAGCGAAAGCCAAGTAAAGACGCCCTTGACTAATTTCCGAACGCGCGCTCCGCCGCTTATATACACACCGCCCGCGTTCGAGGGAGACGAGTACGGGGGAGAGGTCCGCAAAGACGCCCTTGACTGAATTCCGAACGCGCGCTCTGCCGCTTATTTACGCACTGCCCGCGTTCCAAGGAGAGGAGTACGGGGGAAAGGGCCGCACCCCCACTGCGCATGCTCGGCTTGCTTAACGCCCGGTGGGCCGGCACGAGATGAGCCGAGCATGCGCAGTGGGGGTGTGGACGGCGCCGCCGACGCCGAAGCGCGACGTCGTGCGACTAAGAAATGTTCTGCATTTAAAATAAAAGCCCCAACAGCTCAGTGGTAGAGAACTGGCCACCATTTGTCGTGGTGCGGAGGCTGCGAGTTCGATTCCCTGCGCATCCAAGGGAATTTTACTGCATGTTTTCTTTGTAGATCTTACATGTAACTTTTATACTGTCTCCACAATTCCTTTATGGAAATGACGTATGGGGTCGTAGTGGACCCCGGCATAAAACACTTTGGTGTTAATAAAACAATAGGGTGAGCGAACGGGTATGCATGGCATACTAACGCATCAGCTGGTACGATATTTTACGGCGAGCATTTTAGAGATATTTGCGAGACTCGACACTGCATGATAGTTTTGAGCGCATACAGGGGGCTTGTCAGAAACATCTACACATACGCAGGTCCACCCAATGCAAATAAGATTTTAGGCGGCGAAACCATCCTCTAAAGGCTTCAGCTGAGAACTCAGTAATTAGGTTATATTTTACGTGTCCAAACCGCGACACAATTCTAAGGCACGCCGTGGTAAGGAATCACAGACAAATTTTATCACCTGGAGGTCCGTATTCCACCTTCAATCGATGAGCATGCGTGGCCGGGTGTACTTACATTTCGACCTATACCTGTATGACCGCACAACCTTACCAGCATTCTCGAGCTTGGCTGCGTGACACAATAGCACGACGTGCTTTATACCCGTGATGGAGCGC